>JBBPBO010000004.1:11511785-11649163 GCA_037974295.1 Cicer cuneatum | reverse complement strand
CCATTATTCCTTCTGCCCCCTACTAAACGTCCTGCCCCCCCTACTAAACGTTCTGCCCCCCAAACATTCTTTCTGCCCCACACACTACTCTTTCTGCTCCCCAAAATTCGCCCTCTGACTCCTCCAATAACATCCCTTTGATTCCCCTCTCTGCCAATAAAATTTTCAAAGAGAAATAGGCTAATCGTCCTATTGGAGTGGGACGGATTGTCATGTTTGATAATCTGGTTGTTGATGGAAATGCCATAAAACATCACACTAATGTTTTAGGCTGGACTTCCTTCTTGCAGACTTCAGAATGCTACTACCCAGAGGTCATCAGGGCATTCTACTGCCAGGCCAAGACTTTTTTTGATAAATCCCTCATCATCTCTAAAGTTAAGGGGATTGAAATTATTCTCACCCCAGACACTCTGGCCACAATTCTGAATCTTCGCACTGAAGGGCCTGCCATTTTTGGAGAAAAATGGTATAATGCCTTAAACCTGAACAAGACAGAGGTACTCTCTGATCTGTTTCAAGAAGGGTCTACACGAAAACTCTCCACCTTCCTCAAACCACTTCCCAAAATGTTCAACAGCATCAGTCATCACACCATACTTCCCCACTGTGGAAGTCATGAGTATGTGTCTGATAATGATGCTCTTGTAATCTACCACCTTCACAACTGCAAGAGTCTGAACCTGCCTCATCTCATCATTCATCATATGATTGCAGCGGCCAACAAAGATTACAGGAAGAATACTGTCCCATATGGGATGATTTTGACCAAGATATTCAGGCATTTTCAAATTCCTCTCAGTAATGAGAAAAGCTTGATCAAAATCTCAAAGTTTTCTTCCAAAAACATCTCTCATATGAAGAAAGCTTCCTCTGAGGCAAGTGATCCTCCTCCTTCCTTTCCACCCTCACTAAAAATGAAGCGTTCATCAAGGAGAACAACTGCTGAACCTGCTACCATCCCAGCCTCACCACAACCTGCACCAGACCTTCCTAAAGCAGTAGAAACTGCTCCAGAACGTTCTACTGAAAACAGAGAAATTTCCCCAACCATTCCTCAGACTTTCTCCGTTTTTCCTCAAACCTTCTCTGTATCCTGCACAGACCTTCTCCACCATATTCATACACCCATTGATGACATGTGCACCCTACTACACATCAACATACTTCCTCCATGTCACCACTATTCCTTTCCTCCCAGAAAACAAATCCTTCACTCCTTGGGTAAGTCAATTTTTGACTTTCTTTGATACACCTGGGCCCTCAATCAATCAATCCTCGTCTTCTGCCTCCATTCCTTCAACTTCCACTCACCCTACTTCTGCAATGCCTCCACCTCCTCCTCCTCCACCTAAGGAACCAACCAACTCTGAGATCATGGCTGCCGTTCAGACAATCATGGCACGCCAAGCTCTTCAGGATTTTGAGTCCACACTTCTGCGAACATGGATGACAGAACAACTAGCTCCAAAGCTTGGACTTATTCCGCCTCCTATTCATCCTTCTCCATCTCCTCAGCCAGTTGCTGATCCTGCAAAAGCTTCTTCCTCATAAGGATCTTCACCTTCATTGGCTACTTAGGATCTTTTTCTCCTACCTTTTTGCTGTGACAAAGGGGGAGAATTAATTAGAGAGATTTTAGATTAAGTTTTAATCCTTAATTAGATAAAAGTCCTTTTGTATTTGGTACTTCTGCATATTTTCTGACTTAATCTCTCTTTGTAATTGTCTTTGATTTCTAATGAAATATCTTTATGAATCCATTTGCTGAATTGATTTATCTTTTGAAATTGCATGATTTATTTTCTGTTAAAATTAAATCACTTCACAAATTGAGGGGGAGCTTTCAAGCTCTTTCAAAATTAGAATCAAAATTAAAATCTAAATTAACATGTTTGTCATCATCAAAAAGGGGGAGATTGTTAAGACAAACTCTCAAATTTAATGTTTTGATGAAAACAAACAAAGGTTAATTAAAGATTGTTTAATTATGATTCTAAATGTATTGTTAATTTAACCTGTGCTTTTGAGTGTTTTAAATCATAGACAGGTTTCAAAAGAATCAAAGAAAACAGCATCAGAAGAACATTCTTCACATTCTGGAAAACGAAGAATGTTTGGCAGACCACGACACCATAAAGACCAAACTTTCTCCAACACTTAATTGAAGTTGTTGGCTCTAGAAGTTACATGGATATGATCACTACATAGCATAGAACACATAGGATCAATTCAGATCAAGAGAACTTTCGAATTGAGAAAGATAAAGACTCTCAAACAAGCCTGTCTAGACTGTTCCGGAAACAGTAATTATCAGACTCCAGAAGATACCTCATGAAGTAAATTACCAGAAGATACATTCTGGAAATTACCAGAGGATACATTATGGAATTTAACAGAGGATACCTAAAGAACAAACGTCCAGAACGATCATCAATCTCCAGGAAGTTTCAGAAGCTTAAGTACAAGCTCCTTACATCAAGCTATTCGTGATTGATCTCAATCTGTTTTTATTGATCCAAAGCTTCAGATCAAGACAGCAATATTGCCACTTATCAGAAGCTTCAGAAGATCATTAACAACTCAAGAAAGATTGATCCAAAACACTACAGCTCAAGACTGATCAGGAAAATAAAAGGATTATTTTTAATTAGAAATAAAGCCACTGGACCAGTCTGACACAATGCCTTTACAACGGCTATATTGGCCTTTATTCACTGCTCTCAAGCCTATAAAAGGAAGGCCACAGCTCAAGGAAAAATAAGAAGTTCAAGTGCTAACACAGCTATCACAATCATTCACATTCATACTTGAAGTTCTGAAAATCACTTACAGAATCAGTTTTTAATTAAATTTTTTTACTCTGATATATATTCTGATTTATCTGTAAAGAATCGAATCTCAAAAAAGAGTTGAGAATTCACATATTCTAAACAAAATCAATCTCATCACCATTGTAAGCTCAAACTATAAGAGAAAAAGATAGTTTGGGTAGATTGTAAGAAATCCTATCAAGATTGATAGGTGATTTGGTTAAACTTTTTTCTGGGTAGGAATTAGTTTAAGTTCTGAAAACAAAAGATCAAGGTTGATCTACTCTAGGTGCTGTAAAACCAAGAAGGTTCTTGTTTTAAACACTTAGTCGAAAATCTCACTTCGTGAGGACTGGACGTAGCCCAAGTTTGGGTGAACCAGGATATATTTGCGTGTGGTATTTCTTATTCCTTATCTCTTTATTCAGTTTAATCGTGTTTCAAAGATTAAAATACAAAACTGTTTTCTGTTTTAAACACTAATCTGAACGTTCTCCGTTTTCTATTCAAACCAAGAACGTTCACCATTTTTCTGCTTCCTTAACCAAGAACTTTCTTGTGTTTAAAACTGAAGTTTTTCTGGAAATTTTAAAAAGGGAGATTTACAATTCAAACCCCCCTTCCTTGTAAATCAATTTTGCTACTTCAAATCCTCTGTGAATTTTACCCACACCTCTAAGCACGTAATTTTTCCGCATATCTTCAATGTTAAAAGTGCTATGCAAACCAAATAAATAAAGAGTTTGAATAAAAGTATTTCAATGGAAAAAATTATAAGTAACAAAAAAAAGGAGTAAAAACGTTACTTGTACATCACTCCACAATATGTCTTTAGCGTCCTTCAAAGCTTTGTCTCTCTAGTCATCGATTGTTATCGGGATATTTTGGCGGAATCCAACACCGATATAGCTTACCATCATTGAACTGTTGGCCTCAATCAGCTGGCCACTTTCATTCCATCTCACCTAATAAACTCATTGAGTGTAAGTGTTTGCTTTCAAAAAAGAAAAAAAAATAAAATCTAAACAAAAGTATAGAATATATACCTAAAATTTTATTCCTGTACTTCTTGCTTTCATAGCCTTCAGCGTTGACAGCTTCAGTGTTTACAACTTCATCGTTTTGACGTCCTAAATCGTTGTTGGAATCCATTTATCTACACATTTCACACAGTATAAGTTCAACATGCAGCATAAGTTCAGCATGCAATTTAGTGACAACAACAGATTGAATAAATACAACATGCACTATAAGTTTAGTGACAACAAGATATTAATAACAATACATGTAGTTTAGGGTTACGACGTTGTAGAAATACAAGTAGAAATGTGTTGTGCAGCGAGAAGATAACACTAGGGTTTCACAGAGCGCTTTAAAAAACTGAAGAAAAAGCGCCTTAAAAACTTTTATGGTTCGTAGGAATAGTACGTAGTGAAAATGGAGACTAATGAAAACAGAGAGTACATAATGAATATGCACAATAGGGTTCGCACTAGGGAGAAGGGTTCGTATAGAGAGTAATGAAGACGGAGAGTACGTAATGAATAAGGGTTTCACACTGCCAAGTTCGTAGGGATGAGAATACGTAATGCAGAAGAAAATGAATATGCAGTTTCTTATATTATCAGTTTAAATAATATTTAAAAAAAAAAACCTTTTACAACGCTTTTCCAAAAGAGCGCTTTAAAAGATCTAACCTATTACAGCGCTCATAAAAAAGCGCTTTAAAAGACTATATAAAAGCGCCTTAAAAAGTCTTTTACAGCGCTTATAGACACATTATATATAAAAGGCACTATATGAGCATTTTACAAAGCTTTTTTCCATAAGCGTTGTAAATATTTTGTACTTGTAATTTATTTTTTTAAAGCCTTTTACAACGCTTATTGGCAAAAGCGCTGTAAATGTTTTGTCTCTTGTAATTTATTTTTTAAAAGCCTTTTACAGCGCTTACGGACAAAAGCGCTTTAAATGTTTTGTCTCTTATAATTTATTTTTTTAAAATCCTTTTACAACGCTTATAGGCAAAAACGTTGTAAATATTTTATTTTGTAATTGTAATTTATTTTTTAAAAGCCTTCCACAGCTTTTATGGATAGCGTTATAAATGTTTTGAAATTGAATTTTTAAAAGCCTTAGAATAATATGTATATCATTTTATAATGTAAGATAATATCCATACTCATGGATACCAATTGTCATCTCTAAAATTTGGTTTATCAAATTGTTCATATCAACTTATATGATGAGTTCAGATTATACTTAAAAAATTTATCAAATTGTCATCTCTAAAATAATTAAATAATATAATTAAAAAATTATATAATGAGTTCAAGTTCTGGCAAAAATTAGTATATCAATGCCTGTATATCAATGCTAAATTACATGATCAGTTCAAGTTCTGACAGAAAATCAGTATAAGCATAAGATCAAATACTCAGTTCTCTCAGGTCAAGTTACATGAAATTAGTATAAATTACACGATGAGTAGAAATCATTACATGACTTACATAAAACACATAAACACCTTAAGATGCCCTTCTTCTTTTCCTGGTGAGATTCACATTTGTTTGTCCCTTAACGATACGAAACGATGGATTAATCCAAATTCCCTCATCATGATCATCTCTAAGATATAAACCATCATCAGTTGAATCAATTTCATGTGGTTGTGATGTCGCAACGAAAATATCATTACCAACATCTTCAATGTTGTTGTTATCATCACTTATTTTATTGGTCGATAGGACAACAAACCATTTATCATCAACAGGATCAGTGACATAAAACACTTGTTGAGCTTGCGACGCTAATATAAAAGGCTCATCTTTGTATCCCACCCTACTAAAATCGACAAGCAAGAACCTTGACTCATAAATCTGAACGCCATTATAAATATCGACCCACTTGCAACCAAAGATGGGAACACGAAACATTGTGTAATCCAACTCCCATATGTGCTCGATAACCCCAAAATATGATAGATTTGGATATATTGGGTTTTTGTCTTTTGCACTTGAGATATGCATCGCTTCAGCTACTAGAGTGACTTCGCTATTTTTCATTGTGGTTTGATCATCTTGTTTTGTGGTATAAAATGTATAGCCGTTAATTACATAACCTGTGTAAGAAAAGACATGTAAACTTGGGCCATTTGCTAGCCACCTCAATCTCTATGAAATTGAAGCGGCGTCTATATCAAACTTTGAGCTAATGTGATTTTTTAGCAAAGGGATAAAACTTCGATTGTGCTCTCGTGTTGTCCAATTTTTATTCCTGTTCATGTTCAAACTAGATAACTGATCCATGTGTATTGTAACATATGGTTGAACCTCATCATCATTGTGCAGAACATACAATTGTGTCTGCTCCCATTATGTCCTTAATATAGTCATTACTCTCTTTCCAATTATCCCTTCTCCTGTTATTTCTTCCCGAATGACGAGACATAGGAAGTCCTATGGATTCAACATTGGATAGATATTTAGTACAAAATTCAGCAGCTTCTTCGATAGTGTACCGTTCAGCAATACAACCTTCTGGTTGACTTCTACTTTTTACGTACCCTTTTAATATTTTCATATATCGTTCTATCGGATACATCCATCTCATATAAGCTGGCCCACAAAGTTGTGTCTCCTTAACAAAATGAATAGTAAGGTGAACCATTATATCAAAAAATGAGGGTGGGAAATACGTTACAAGCTCACACGAAGTAACAACAATTTTCCTCTACAATGTTGGTAATTTCTGATGGTCGATCATTTTACTACAAATTTCCCTGAAGAAAAAACATAATTTAGTTATGGCTCGTCGAACTTTTTCAGGTAAAATGGAACATATAACTATTGGTAGCAAATGCTCCATTAGAACATGACAATCATGAGTCTTCAAACCTTTTAACTTGAGGTCATTCATACAAACTAAATATTTAATGTTTGAACTATATCCTTCTGGAACTTTAACTTCATCTAGAATTTACATAAAACAATTTTTTCCTTTCTAGATAGAGTATGAGCGGCTGGAGGTAGATATGCACGATTTCCTTTCTTTACGAGACCCAATTCATTTCTTATTCCCATATCGACCAAATCCAATCTTGCATTGATGTCATCCTTAGACTTTCCTGGAACACTGAGTAACGTACTAATAACACTATCAAATACATTTTTTTCAATATTCATCACATCGAGAAAATGTCTTATATACAATGACTTCCAATATGGCAATTCAAAGAAAATTGATTTTTTCTTCCACCCAGTTTTGACAAGCTCTCCCGCAAATGGTTTGCCAAATTTATTGGTCAAACCTTGTACTTTTTCCAATATTTGATATCCAGTTGGTGCTTTTGGAGCAATACCTTCCTCTGATTTTCCATTGAATGCATTTATCCACCCACGATAATGATGACTAAAAGGTAAAAATCTATTATGTCCAAGAAAGACGTTCTTCTTACAATGTTTCAACCGCATCCAATCTGTACTCTCTTCACATATAGGACATGCACACTGACCTTTAATGCTATACCCTGATAAATTACCATATGCTGGAAAATCATTAATTATGCCCAACAACATAGCCCTCAAATTGAAACATTCTTTCTTATACCCATCATAAACTTCCACACCTGTCTCCCACATATTTTTTAAATCTTCAATTAAAGGAGCCAAGTATACGTCGATATCATTCCCCGGTTTTTTGGGTCCAAAAATTAACAGAGACAACATCATAAACTTACGCTTCATACATAACCATGGAGGTAGGTTATAAATCAACAAAATCACATGCCATGTGCTGTGTGATGTGCTTTGAAGACCATGTGGATTCATTCCATCAGTAGAAAGTGCCAGTCGTAGATTTCTTGACTCTCTACCGAAATTAGGATACTCATGATCAATTTTTGCTCATTGTGGAGAATCTGTAGGGTTTCATAACTTTCCATCTCTAATTCTTTTATCTGCATGCCATGTCAAGTGCTTTGAATCTTCTTCACTGCGATAGATGCGCCTAATTCTTGATATTATAGGAAAATATCAAACGACTTTTGCTAGAGTAAATTCCTTCCTCTTATATCGAGAGACATTGAATTTCGGACACGCCTTTAGTAATTCATATTCATTTAGAATAAAATGCAATCATTAGGACACACATGAATCCTTTCGTAACTCATGCAAATGTTGGAACCAAGTTGGTTCTTGCAATTAAAGTTTTGATGTTAACAAATGTATTTTATGAAAATAACATATTTGACTTAAAAGAAGAATGAAAAATGTCACCAGAAGAATAGATCAGAGGATGACGTTACCAGAAGCCAAAATCAGAAGATGACGTCACCAGAAGTAGAAATCAGAGGATGATGTCACCAGAGGATGTCATCAGAAGATGACGTCACCAGAAGCAGAAATCAGAGGATGACGTCACCAGAGGATATCATCAGTTGAATCTGTCAGAAGAATATGTTAGAGAAAAATGCTCAAAACAGAATTGGAGCAAAAGACTCGAGAAACAGAATCTAGCTAAAAATATGCTCAAAACATAATCTGAGAAAAATGCTCAAAACAGAATTGGAGCAAAAGACTCGTGAAATAGAATCTAGCTAAAAGCATGCTCAAAACAGAAGCGGAGCAAAATGCCCAAAACAGATTAATTGAAATATATTCCATAAGTTAAGCATCAGTGAGCAAAAGACTCAAAACAGAATTTGAGCAAACTACTCCAGAATATTCTCAAAACAGATTAATTGAAATACACTCCTGAAGTAAAGCATCAGTGAAGCCCTAAAGTTCAACTATAAATAGAGGCTTAATGTTGAAGAATAAAGCATCAAAAAATAGAAGAACTCAAGCAAAAATTCATAAGTACTCAGAGAGTTCAAAGGAGAGAAACACATGCTTAAAAGATAAATATTTTTTAAGTGTTCTTTTCTTAGAGTGTGAAGCTGATCGTCATCATAAATTATTTAGAAGTAAACACTCTAGAGCATATTGTGAGTATCAACTTTCCAGAAGTAATTACTCAATTCTAATTTCAATCCCTTATATTAAATCCTATAATGTTGAAGTTTCTTCTAAAATCTAGGGTTCTCAAGTTGTTAGAAAAAGACTTAGCTTGTAGGTTTAAGGTTGTGAAGTTCCTCAAAAGTCTGGGATTGTAAAACTGTTCGAGAAGACTTAGCTGGTTTAGTTAAGGTGTTGTTGTTCCTCAAAAGTCTGGAGTTTCAGGCTGTTTGAGAAGACTTAGCTGGTTTAGTTAAGGTGTTGTTGTTCCCTCAAAAGTCTGGAGTTGTCAGGCTGTATGAAAAGACTTGGCTAGTATAGTCAAGGTGTTGTTGTTCCTCAAAAGTCTGGGGTTGTCAAGCTGTTTGGGAAGACTGGCTTGTAGGGTCAGTGGTGTTGTAATTCAAAGGAGTTTGAATTAGTGAAAAGGCCTTCTGGAGGAAGGGCTTGGACGTAGCCTAGTTAACGGTGAACCAGTATAAATTGTTGTGTTATTATGTTACTATTATCCGCTGCTGAATCTGATTAGTTATATATCGAATAATTCACATTAACATTCAACAAAACAGCAAAAGTAATCAAGTTTGACAAATACAATTCAACCCCCCTTCTCGTGTTTGCACCTTCAGTCAATAGAGCACAAAATTCGTTTAGCCTCGTAGGTTCGACTGGGAGTTCATTATCATATGGAAACATATCTTTTAGGAGTGTTAATAATTATTTGAAGCTTTTATCAGACCATCCGTTACTCGCTTTTAAGTTGTACAACTTTAATATCGCCGAAAGTCGTGTGAATTTAGTACAATCATTATATAATGGTTTCTCTGCATCACTCAACAAACTCTCAAAAAATTTAGGACAATCCCGAAACCTTCTTCAACTGCTTTTGCAATCTCCTCAACTCAGTCCCGCTCATATGTATCTATGTCGAAATCATTTGAATCATATGTCGCTGCATTCTCAAAATAAATGTTCCCTTTTTTTTCTCACCATGTCTTGTCCAACATGTATATAGCTTTGATCAATTCCATGCCATATTAAATGTCCTTCCAATTCATCTGCTCTAACGCGTTTTCCAAAACAACATTTTAAACAAGGACAAATGATTCGAGTTGTGTCTTTTGCATTCTTCACTGCAAATTCAACAAACTCCTTCACTCCATTTTCATACTCTTTTAACAATCGATTGACAAACATCCATTTTCGGTCCATGTTACCTATATGAAAGCAGTGTTACACAAATTTATCAATCTATAACATTATACCAATCTATAGTATATATGGATACAAGTCTAATTTCAAAATAATAGAACAGATCGAATAGATTTTATATGATTTATCATGTAAGAATTTATGAATGCAGTGTTATACAAATTTATCAATCTATAGTATATATATAGTCTAATATTGGAAAATGGAAACCAAGGTCCAAGGTCAAACATACAAGTCTGATTTCAAAACAGAACATATCGAACAAATTTCAAAACATAACAGATTTATCATCTAACATTTTATATGATTTATCAAGTAACAATTTATCAGTTTTAGAGACAAAAATATATTAATAAATACAGTACCTGAGACAAAAATCACTCAGTAGAGGAGAGGAAGGTTCGTAATAGGGTTTGAAGGGAGAGAACGTATTGAATATGTTTTTATTTATTTATTTATTTATCAAGTATATATAACTTGAACTGAACTTGTAATTTTACAGCGCTTTTGTCCATAAGCGCTGTAAAAGGCTTTTAAAAATTAAATTTCAAAACATTTACAGAGTTTAGAGCGTTTTTACAAAGCGTTCTTAAAAGCGCTATAAATATAGTGTGAGAGCGCTATATTTTACAGCGCTTTTATGTGAAGCGCTCTAAAAGCGTTGCAAACATTATGTGAAATCGCTATGACCCTACAACAGCGCTTTTCTGTAAATCCTAAACCCTGCATGACCTTACAACAACGTTTTTTCTAAAGCGTTTGTCATTAAAGCGCCGTTGTATCATCCGTTAATTTTAAAATATTATACAACAACGCTTTTAGTTATGAAGCGCTTTAAAATGCGCGCTGTAAAAGACAATTTTTGGCGTAGTGATTGTCTAGACAAATAATTTTATAATTTTACACATAATTTGGGCTGGAAAATTTTACTAATTTAAAATATTGTTCGAAAGTTACCGACAACTCTACTAAATCTCTATAAATTTTTTTTATTAGTAATTTTAATTTATTTTATATTATTAATAATTAATATTTTTAATTATTTATTTATTACTTTTTTTGTTTATTTTATCAATTAATTAAAAAAATAAAAAATGTGTGAAGAAAATCGCATCTCTAATATGCAACCAACTACTATTCATTTTTTTGTTTTATTTTTTACATGGTCGGATCTTCTTATGCAACCTCTTAAAGGTTTAAAAATAGAATATTCTGGTATATTAATTTTAAAGTAAGTATTTTTGGAATATTTTTATTAAAAGTGGGATATATATATATATATATATATATATATATATATATATATATATATAATCCTACTTATGTAAATATGTCTTGTTTCATATGTTGAATGACTTGATGATATTATCTACTTATAGATCAAAGTTTGAAGAAGGGAGAAGATCTTATCCTACATAATTGACATCTAAAATCATTCAAGATTATTGAAATACATTAACAATCAATTGAGGAATCATAAAGTGAGTTGGTGGTTTACGAGAGTTTGAAATACAAGAAAGTCAATGATTTAACTATCCCTTCTAACAAAATTAATAATTAATTGTTAATATCGGCTATTTTAAATAAAAAAACATTAACAAGCAATAGCTTCAAAATGTAATTCTTAAACTCTCTCAATCAATGTCTATGGTGTTTTAAATGTTTCATTACATGTGATAAACATTAACACGTGGTCAAGAGTAATTCTTAAACTCTCTCATATGGTGTTTTAAATGTTTCATGCACATGTGACAAACATTATCACGTGGTATCAAGAGTCTTAGTTGTATGTTTAGGATCCATTTAAATGTATTTGAATAAAAGTAACATGTTTGAATGCAATACATATTTTCCTGGTTTATGTTAATGCATGAAAGTACGTAGAAGTGTGTTGAAACTTTGTTTGGTTATTAAACTTGTGACATAATTTTTAAATTAATTATTATTCCATGACCAAGTCTTCAAAATGATATAACATTCCCAAGAGATTACATATAAAATCTGATTTTTGGATTCTTCTTTTTTTTTTAGAACTTTTTGTTTTATCCATGGTTTACATTCATTCTTTCCCAAATCTCATCCCAATTGATTCCACTGCATGATAGCACGACATAAAATTCCTTTTGATGAAACAAATGAGACATTTTTTGGTGACAAATTGTCGTGAAGGGTTGCAGTAAATCAGTTATGAAAACAGTTTTGGTTTGGTGACTTTGGGCCCAATTTTCATATATATATATCCAGTGCATTTTGTGCATTTTATGACCTATTGTTGGAACATAGGGTACGTTAGCGTGTGAATTTAAAAATTGTTGAAGTCTCACATTAAAAAACTGTCAAATGTTGAGTAGTTTTCAACTCTATAAATACTTAATTCTCATATAGGATAGAAAACATATGTGGGTTTACTTCCATTACTATATAATGAGTTTCAAACTCTTGTGAAAAAGTACACCAAAGTTGGATACATTTCCTAACTTTCTCTTTTCTCCCTTTTCTATTCTGCTCGATATATTTCCAAGTCACTTTTCCTCTTTCTTTCTCTCCCTTCGATTTTTGAGTGGTTCTAATGTAATTGTTGTTTTAGAGCAGTTTATGTTGTATACCCTTCGTTGTTTGAGAGCGGTTTTTGTACCGTATTTCATTCGATTCTGAGTGTTTCTAATACCACAGTCTTTTTTGAGCGGTTTTTATATCGTAGTTCCTTCGATTTTTAGTGGTCCTAATAACACTATCCTTTTTTACGCTTTTTTGTGCCATAGTTTTTTTGTTTTATGAGTTATCATAGTATCATATTACAAGTGGCTTTAATCGCCATATTGAGATTGACTTTAACCGTCATATTAAGAGTGGTTTTAACCATCATATTGAAGGTGTAATTCTAGAACGATTTTCTACGGTACAATAGAACACCGATACAATTTGACTGAGCTGTTTTATCTTGGAGATTTTGTGGTTGATAGTCTGCATTACATAATTTAGACAGTGCTGCAAAACGTCTTAAAGAGAGAGAGAGACCTAGTCCGCGACTCAACTCAGTAATATTTTCGGTGACATAAATTTATTTTGAAATAGTTTTTCGAAACTCAAAAAACAACAATTTTAAGATGTTTCTTTCTGCCATGTCAACTGAAGAGATTAGTAGATCTGGTTCTGATGCCTTTGATTTCATAAAATTTCATTGAGGCAAATAGAAAAGGATAAGAAAGCTGAAGAATTAACCTATGCGAGGATAATGATTACAGCTAAATGGACTTGTTGATGATCTATATAACTATTACAATTCCAGCAATATTGTGAGTCGCTACCTCAAGTAACAGAGTATCAGATGACCAATTACAGATTCGTGGAGGCTCACTCCTGTGAAATTCAGAAGACAACTCATGAGATCATCTATTAAGGTATGATTCTAGTTCATTTAATGAGTTTTATAAATTGCATATAATTATACATGAAACAATTGCACCATATTCGCCTGAAATGAATGGTAAAGTTGAAAGAAAGAATAGAACTCTTAATAACTAGTTGTTGCTGTTATGCTTAACTCTAGTTTTGTATCTCATTGGTGAGGGGAAATTATTTTGACTGTTTTCTATGTTTTGAATAGCGTTCCTAAATCTAAAAACAAAACATCTCCTTATGAGATAATGAAGAAAAGAAAACCAAACTTGTCTTACTTTAGAACTTGGGGCAGTCTGGCTAATGTAAGAATCCTTAATCCCAAGCGAGTTAAACTCATCAGTAAAGCCTGTGAATGAGTATTCATTGGGCATGCGGTAAACAACAAAGCGTATAGGTTTTATGAACAAAATGCGAAAGTGATAATAGAGTCAAATGATGTTGACTTCTATGAAAATAAATTCCTTTTTTAAATGAGAAATAGTGAAGGCAATGAACCAAGTGATGTTCTTGCGACAAGAAGCACTGAAAGTAGCAAACAAGGCAAAACAGAAACTCGAAGAAGTAAGAGAGTCTGAGTTGCTAAAAATTATGGACTCGATTATACGGCCTATACTTTAGAAGAGGATCCTGCAAATCTTCAAGAAGATTTTTCGTCATTGGATGCAGATTTGTGGCAAGAAGCTATAAACGATGAAATAGATTCTCTAGAGTCTAACAGGGCCTGACACTTAATAGACTTTCCTCCCGGTTGGAAACCAAGAGGCTCGCCTTGTAGAGTCTAATGGATTTTTGAAAAGGAAACTAAAACCTGATGGAATTGTTGATAAATACAAGGCTCGCCTTGTAGCCAAAGGTTTTAGACAAAGAGAAAATATAGATTTCTTCGACACTTTCTCATCGATCACTAGAATAACATCCATTAGAGTACTTATTTCACTAAGAACCATTCATAACTTGGTGATACACCAAATGGATGTCAAAACAGTTTTTTTAAATGGTGACCAAGAAGAAGAAATCTATATCGAACAACCTGAAGGTTTTGTAATTCATGGACAAGAATACAAGGTCTCTATGTTAGAAAAATATTTGTATGATCTTAAACAAGCTCCTAAGCAATGGCATGAAAAGTTTGATAACTAGATTATATCGAATGAGTTTAAAGTGAATGAAAGTGATAAATGTATTCATTACAAATATGAAAATGACATTTGCACTATCATATGGCTCTATATAGATGACTTACTCATATTTGGTTCAAACATTCTTGCTGTAAATATTGTAAAATCATTGTTGTGTAACAAATTTGATATGAAAGACCTCAAAGAAGCAAGTGTAATCCTTGGAATCAAGATTACTATGTAATAAAAGGGAATTTCTTTGGATTAGTCTCACTATGTTGAAAAGATCCTAAAGAAATCCAAATACTTTGACTGTTAACTTGTTTACAGACCATATGATCCAAGGGTGAATCTTTTCAAGAACACTAGTGAAAATGTAACACAACTGAATATGTGAGCATCATTGGCAACCTCAAGTATGCCACTGATTATACTAGAACCGACATTGCCTACATCGTGGGACTGTCGTGCAGGTTTATTAGTAGACTTAGTATGGAGCATTGGCACGCTATTGAAAGAGTCATAAGATACCTAAAAAGGACCATCAGTCTTAAATTACATTATCAAAAAATTTATGTTGTCCTTGAAGGATATAGTGATGCTGGTGGAACAGCTTATCAAATGACTTCAAAGCAACCAGTGGCTATATTTTTAGTATAGCCAATGGTGTTGTATCTTGGAAATCAAAGAAATAAACGATATTGGCTCAATCCACTATGGAGTCTGAAATGATAGCACTGGCTAGTGCTAGTGAAGAAGCGAGCTGATTGAGATGCTTGCTTGCTTAGATCCCTTTATGGAAAAAACCTATGTCAGCTTTGTTGAGCCATTTTGATAGTACTGCGGCTATTGAAAAGATTGAAAATCGTTATTACAACAGTAAGAGACCACAAAGACGTCGTAAGCACAATACTGTTAGATAGTTACTTTCTAAAGGATTTCATAGTGGATCATGTACGCACTGATGAGAATTCAGCAGATCCTTTGACGAAAGGGTTAACTAGAGAGATAGTCCTAAATACTTCCAAAAGGATAGGACTAATGCCTATAGGATCACTCATGATGGTAACCCAACCTAAAAGACTGGAGATCCAAAGAATTAAGTTCAATGGGTAATAACAAGTCATGAAGTGATATGAGATGAACATGCTATTATATTAGGGAAGCATGATTCCTGAAGCGATTATAGGATGCGATAATAGAAACTCTTAATGAGATCTATACTCCATGTGGAGTGGAGTACCTAGCTACAAGAGTATTCTTGATAAACTCGCTTATGTGAATGTGGAAGTGGGGCTGCTTCCTATGGAATTTTGAGACATAATTCCTAGAGCGTTCACCATACTGAGATAAACGTGCATGGCCACTAACGCACGGGCTTTTGAGAATACACCATATAAAAAGGTTGTGTGTGAGTTTGATGTCATAGATAGAGTTCAAGACTACGAGTCACTCTTGTTGAATTTGAATCTCACTGACTATGCAAAGGTTCAAGTCAGCAGGCACCTCTGCTTATGCACAATTTTATAGAAGCGTTTGACACTACTTTAGAAATATTTTTTTTTAATTCAACTGGGGGATTGGTTGAACATAGAGTATGTTAGTGTGTGAATTTAAAAATTGTTGAAGTTTCACACTGGAAAATTCTCATATGGTGAGAAGTTTTCAACTCTATAAATATTAAAGTCCCACATTGGATAGAAAACATATGTGGGTTTACGTCCATCACTATATAATGAGTTTCAAACTCTTGTGAAAAGTACACCAAAGTTGGATGCATTTCTCAACTTTATCTTTCATCCCTTTTCTTTTTTGCTAGATATATTTCTGAGTCGTTTCTCCCCTTTCTTTTTGTTCCTTCGATTTTTGAGTGGTTCTAATGCCACTGTCGCTTTAGAGCGGTTTATACCATAGACCCTTCATTGTTTAAAAGCGGTTTTTGTATCGTAGTCCCTTTGATTTTGGGTGGTCCTAATACAACAATTTTTTTTGAGCGGTTTTTATGCTGAAGTCCCTTCAATTTTGAGTGGTTCTAATACCACAGTCCTTTTTTAACGGTTTTTTGTGTCGTATTTCTTTTGTTTTATTAGTGGTCATAGTACCATATGGTGGGTGGCTTTAATCGTCATATTAAGGGTGACTTTAACCGTCATATTAAGAGTGGCTTTAACCGCCATATTGAGGGTGTAATTCTAGTACGGTTTTTTGTGGTGCAATAGAACTCCGATACAATTTGTCTGGGTTGTTTTATCCTAAGGACTTCGTGGTTGATTGTCTGCCTTGCACAATTTGGGCAGTGCCGCAAAACGTCTTAAAGAGAGTGATCTAGTCCGCGACTCAACCTAGTAATATCTTCGGTGATATAAATTTATTTTGAAATAGTTTTTCGAAACTCAAAAAACAACACCTACAAATCATATCTTATTAATCACTGACCTTCCAACTATCAAATGGTTCAAGAATCATGTGAAATTGTAGTATAATGAGATAGCATTGAGTCCTAAAAGAAGCAAATTTCGTGACCCACATTTCTTGAAAAGTTGATCACACTAACCCTATTGGGGATCAATAATGAGAAAGAATTGAGTCCTAGAAGAAGCGAATTTCGTGACCCACATTTTTTGGAAAGTGGATCACACTAACTCTATTGGAGGTCAGGGAAAATCAACATGCAACACTACACTCGATGGTTAGCGTGTGTGATATCCTCTATCGTCGTTTGTGTATCCTACTTTCGCTATCTTGCTTCACATATTTATAATTATTATATATCTAGGTTTCAAAATATAATAAAAATATATTTATAATTATTTATATTTTGCAATGTTATATTAATTGTTAATTATTTAAAGTTCAATATTAATATGTTAACTGCAAAGTTCGCATTAGAAATAATTTGACAATGTTATGAATCTATACGTGATAGTCACTTTCTATATATACTACAACATGGTTAATAAAAGTAATTTTTTTAGCAAATATTATCTAATTTAGGGTTTTATTTGTGGAAATGAGTGTATACCACCATAATTGATTAATCAGGAATATTAATAGGATTTATTGTAATATTTTATAGATGATTTGTTTCTTGAATAATTTACAATTTAATTTATTTACAGGAAATTAAATTACTAATTGTTCTTGAGAGACATGGCCACCTGGTTTTATGGGAATTTGTAACAGTTAGAAATTCATTATTCGCCCCACACCCCACAGGTGTTGGAATTTTTGCCGTTGTTGTTTGTATAGTATACACTACACCTATAAGGGAGTTTTATTGCATGTGTTTATATTGTGTGTATTTGTTCATGATATCAATTATTTTTATTTAATTTGTTATTTTTAACACCCGCCACATTTTCTTTGAATAGCTTTGTAAATCAAATAGATATTTTAACTGAGAATAATTATAAGAAATGGAAGGCAAACATTGAGCTAGCATTAAATTCTAAACCCATAAGTTTATCATACACCATGGCATAAATTCTAAACCTAGAAAATTTGATATTTGGAAACTTCATATAGTATTCAAAAGTGAAGAGTTGGACACCAATACCCTAATATTTGTTTGCATTGAAGAGGAAGAGAAAATGAATCATTAGAGCCATGGAAGTGTAATTTTCTTTCACAATCTAACCATAAGTGTGGAAAGAATAATTCTTTTTAAAAATAAGGGAAATAAACAATTTTTTGAGCAAGGAAATGATAACAAGGCTAACTTATCCAAGTGGCTCCTAATTCAAAGGCTAAATTTAAAAAATGGTGTCGAAATGTTGGTTTCGGAATGGTATTGGACACAAGAAGTCAAACGGTCAAGCCTTTAAGACATCAATCCAAAGTGGCACCCCATGTAAGCCTTTTGATTTAGTTTGTTTTGAGTCTAACATGATATGTATTCCTTTAAACTCGTGGAATCATGGTGGTTAGATTTAGGGGCATGGGTTCATGTTTCTTTACGACAAATAAAAAGTGTTCATCCTTTGAAAAGTTTAAGATCTTTACGACAAACGTGGAAAATTAATGAAGCACAAAGATTATAAGATAGTTAGACTAGATAAAGGTGGTGAATATTATGGTATACATGGTGTGATTGGACAATATATCGAACCTTCTGCCAAATATCTTGAGGAATGTGGAATTATTTATAAATATATTATGTCAGTTGCTCTTGAACAGAATGGTGTGGCTGAGAGGGGTAACTATATCTTTATGGATAAGGTAAGATCTATGATGAGTCAGCCAAAGTTACATGATTTCCTTTGGGGAGAAACTCTAAAAGCTTTCATGGTGTTTAAGGGAAATGTGGATCGCTTTAAAGCAAGACTTGTGGCTAAGGGGTCTACACAAAAGAAAAGTATTGATCTAAGGAAACATTATATCCTATATCGACAAAGGATTATTCTAGAACTATAATGGCTCTTGTAGCTCATTATGATTTGGAACTTCGTCCAATGGGTGTGAAGACGACTTTCTTAAGTGGAGATCTCTATGATAATGTGTACATGCTACAACCCGATAATTTCATAGAGAATAATAAAGAATACTTAGTGTGTAAATCGAAGAAGTCCATATATGAATTAAAATAAGCATCAAGACAATGGTATATTAGGTTTGATGAAGTTATCGCCTCCACGAATGTTGAGGAAAATAGGGTGGATAGATGTATATTTATCTTTCTTGTTCTTTACGCAAATGACATTCTTATTGCCAGTATTATCCTTGATTTGCTTGTAAATACCAAGAAGACCTTGTCCACTTATTTTGATATGATGGATCTAGGTGAAACCTCTTTTGTTAGGTATTAAGATTTGTATAGATATAAACCAAAAACTCTTGGGTCTTTCTCAAAAGACTTATATTTATAGAGTTTTGAAAAGATTTAATATGGACCTTTGCAATCCTGTAGATGCTCCAGTAAAAAAAATGAAATAACCTAATTAAGGATTAGTGTCGCAAGAATAATATTGAAATGTCAAATGTTTCATATGCTAGCGCAATAGGTGGCTTGATGTATACCCAAGTATATGTTGGAACCAAGTTGGTTTTAAATTTAGAGTTTTGATGATAACAAAAATATTTTATGAGAACAATATATTTGACTTCACAGAGTATGAAAGAAAATTCGTGTTTTTCGAGAAAATCTAAAACAAGATTTGATTTAGATTTATAATTGAAGAAAATCATTGACCAAGTTGAAAAGAAAATATGGTCAAGATTTGAAGAAGATTTGATCAAGATTTATCTACAACAAACTATTAACAATATCAATCTGAAGAATTTATAAACTCAAATTTGAATAAAATACAAGCAGAATCATTTTGAAGAATTTACAAACTCAATCTGAACAAAATACGAACATAATCAATCTAAAAAATTTACAAACTCACTCTGAATAAAATATGAACAAAATCAACTTACAAGAACTGCTCAGATTGGATTCAGAAATAAAGAATTGGCTAAAGAACATATTATCAAAAAGCATCTAGTTCAGAATTATTTTTGAGTAAGATCATTGTTGACCAAGCTAGAAACGAACATACAATTCACAATTAAACAAGGGCTAAATTGAAGCCCTAATTTTATCTATAAATTGATACTCAAAGCTGAAGAAGAAGTTCGTCGAAAATCAGAAAAGAGTTGAAGAACTCATAAGCTCAAAATTTCAAATTCAAATAGAGAAACACATGTTCAAGTTAGAAATATTTTCTAAGTGTTTTTTAATAGAGTGTGAAAATTATTATTATTATCAGTTTTGTTAGATGGAAACACTTAATGTTCCAATCTTTTGTATCCAACTCGATATTGGTTTAGTTCCTTCTTCAATCTGAGGTTGTTAGGAGAATACTTGGTTTGCAGGGTCAAGGTGGTTAGTTCCTCAAAAGTCTGGGGTTGTCAGGATGTTTGGGAAGACTTGGCTTCTAGGGTTAAGGTGGTTATTTCCTCAAAAGTATAAGGTTGTCAGGCTATTTGGGAAATTGGCTTGTAGGGTCGGGTGCTTTGTAATTCAAGGTATTTGAATTAGTGGATTAAAGTATTATGAATGAGTGGACTGGATGGAGCCATGTTAGTGGTGAACCATGATAAATATCTGTGTCCAATTATTTATGATTTCATTGTTTGCTGCTTCTAAATCTGATTGCTTCTTATCTAATTAAGTCACCAAAAACCAATCAACCTTTATTAAATTAGCAAAAAGTTATCAACTTTGTGAAACACAATTCAACCCCCTATTTCTCGTTTTTGCACCTTCAGTATGTATAAGACCTAATTTGTCCTTCATTGTAGCATATTGCATAGGTATTTGTCCAAACCTGGACACACTCAATGGGTTGTTGCTGAGAACATAATGTGGTGCTAGCAGAAGACAAAGAACTAAATGCTCGTTTACCAGAAAATTAATGATTTAAATGTCTCTGGATATTCTAAGGCGGACTTTGTTGGATGTCGTGATGACGAAAAGTCAACTTCTAGATACGTCTTCAATGCAAGCAGAGTTAAGAAAACGCTAACAACCTCATCCATTAAGCATGCAAATTTTTGTTTCATTATATGGTGCAACAATTCATTCAATGTGGTTAAAGACTTTTATCTTAGTTTGTTGGTATATTTAATTCTATTTCAGGGCCATTCAAGATATTTTGTGATAATAGTTTGTTGTTTCCTTTACCAAAAATAGTAAAGCAACTTCCGATACACACATAAGGCTTAAATTCTTGGTTGTTCGAGAAGTGGTGGAAAATCATGAAATTGAGGTTGAACACATATTTATTGAAGAAATGAATGCATACCCACCAAGGAGATTAGGCCTATTATATTTACAACACATTGAAAATATGAGAATTGTAAAGTCTTTTATATATTTAATCAGTGAGAGCATACATTAATTCTATATATTAAATTTTTAGATTAGTGAAGTTATTCTCATATTCTTTTGATTATTATTACTATTGTAATCATGCTTATCATGTATTTATATTTTTCTTGAAAATAATTATTTATAAGTAATTGATTAGTAAGGAATAAATGATTAATGATGTTAAGTATAATATGATGTGTATTGGTATTTTTTTGATGCGATGATTATGGAGGCGTTTTGTTTGTAGAAGAATGTGATAATTGTGGTTATGATAATGTTAACGATGAGCACTATAGTAATGTATATAGTTGCAGACATGGGTAAAGTTATATGAGATATTAATGTTGTTGATGTTGATTAATTGTCCGACTTGTATTTGTAGGACATGCTAGGGGTTTGGACTATGATAGAATCTAAGTAGATGATTGAGGAAAACTTAAAGTTATTATCAATAGGAAAATATTACATATAGGTCAGATAATGTCGCTTGAATGAACTTGTTAAATACTTGATTACTCTCACTAGACTCTTCCATTTGAGGGATAGTAGGTGGTCTCTCTACCCATATCAACTCATAGTTAGTTGAATCCATGCATAGAAGTTGGTTGATGATAAGTGTGCACAACATTCTAACTTTTAATTAAGTTTCTAGTTGAATTATAGGCCATATGCATCCTATGTTATATTTTCATGATAAATATATAAGTTTGATATGATGGTGTCATGAATAAATGTGATTAAATTATTAGGTATTATTTGATAGCTATGATAATATTGTAAGATAGTAAGGCGCCTATTATGTTTGTTCTTCTTGTTGTGTGTGTTTGATTGCATTTCTCACAATACAAACAAATTTAGGTATGTTACAATGAAGTGAACTATGTTGAAGTTCTTAAGATGTGACATCATAAGTTTGAGAATTTGAAGTTCTTGGATTCTAGTTTATATTATACCCTGACTATGTGACTTAAGGTTCAATATTATCTATAAAAGTTTAATTACTCATTTGAACGTTGTACTAAATTATGCGCTTTGTAAAGTAATATTATTTAAGTATTTTATAACGCACTTATTATAAGCTATATAACACCAAATAATTTTAAATTTGTTGCGAATTGTTTACATCCAAAACTATTCTAAGTTGATAGCTAAAAACAACCTACAACAAAATCATCAACTGCAAAACATGGGCATGGTCAAGAAGAATTATTTTTAAGTGAGCATGGTCAAGAAGAATGAATAGGCTAGAGGCACAATATCATCAACTGCAAAACATGGGAATGCCAAGATATGCAAAGGCATGCCACATTCTCTCACAATACAATGCGAGTTAACTTACTTTAACAATTATGTCTATAAATACCAAATGTACAAGAGTGAAAGTAAGAGAAATAAATGAGAATTTCAAACAAAATTTTTGAAGTGAAATATGAAAAGATTGCCACTCCACTTTGTGATATTTGGGAATTCAAAAGTTTCAATATTTTGTTGACAATATATATATATATATATATATATATATATATATATATATATATATATATATATATATATATATATATTAAGGATTGTCTAAGTAACTCAAGGTCAACCTTTACCTGGGTTGACCCGAAGTTGAGTTACTATTTGGGATAATTTTTTGTTCATTTTTGTGTGTGTGGGACTTGGTTGGATCCAACTCAGACTATTGGATCAAAATGCATCTTTGGATTGAGTTGAGATTAACTCACCTCTGCCTAACATAGTGTTGCAAGTTAGATTTGGCCTATTATTAATGGTCAGTTTCAAAAATCACTTCACCATTAATTTTTTCTTTCAAAAGTTTTATCCAATAAATTAAAGTGTATTTGATTAATTCATAAACTTAACTAATGAATTGCTAGTGTTTAATGACCCTCGTGGTCAAAATCTTCACTATAACATTGATTTATGACCGAAAGTGGTCAAAGATAATCCCTACAATCAAGATTAATTAATAATTCTCATGAAACAAAAAGACAAATTATGATACAGGGAAGTTTTAAAAGATGGTATTGAGTCTGTCACAAAAAACAATTGTATTTCGGGTAATTTGATAACCCCCTAGGTTATCTAATCCTTTTGAAGGGAAAAATTGCAAAACATTTTTAAAAAATTGATGTTTATTAAATATAACTCTTACGTGGATTTGCTTTGTTAATTTGATTGATTTGAGAGGCAACTTTGAACAATATAGCTTAATTTTTTGATGTTTTGATTGTAGGGGTTAAAAGAGACAATGAGGAAGTCAATTTGATGCGTTTTGGTGATTGAGCAACATGATCCATAGGTTGTATTTTAAAGTAGGTCTCCAAATAAAGTCACATTATGGTCAAATGAAAGCAAATATCTATAACTACAACTTCTATGAAGACACCATAAACCAATTCGGATTCCAAAAGAGTTAAAAAGGAAATAAAATACAAATATAATATGTTGAAGTACAACTTTTGTGTATTGGGGCTGTAGCACCTCAATTTTGTTCATTCCAATTAACAATAATAATCCAAAAATACATAATAAAGTAACCAGAATCAAAATACAAAATTCAACTTCAATCAATTCAACTTAACAAAGAAAAATAAATCCAATGTAGCATTCTCCGGAAACAACTCAGCACACATGTAACTCAGTATTTTGAGAACCACATGCAACTCAGCTAAGATGGCTACTTTACCAACAGATAAGATGGCTACTTACCAACAGAGAATAGAGAGGTACTACAAGGCCAGATTTGGAAATTTGATCGAGTTGTCTTGCCACCTATCTTTTTTTGTATGAAGCAACAAGTAATGAAGTGAAGCAATTTTTTTGTAGCATTTTGAATCAGCATTCTCTTTACTGACCTTGGCCCAGGTAGCTTCTTTGAACTATTTCAATGCTGTTTTGCTCATTGTTTCTTGTTTCTACTCAACACCTATGCAATTAATTAATAAGTTAATACTGCCATTTCTTGTTTACTCATTGATTCAAACATAATGGTTAATCAGTAACAAACAAAGACATGTTCTTATCAGCAAAATTAATCAATTGAATAAACAAATAATATTATAAAGAAGATATAAATGTAATAAAATAAAGACAAAGATTGTGTTTTACAGCTTTATAGCTCATTCCCTTATATCAGTTTTTATCTTTTGCCTTAAAAGTTTATTATCTTCATTACTTCTATACTCAATCAGAAAGATGAAATACTTATTTCTATACCTAGCAAAGGTTGCTTGTCTTTGTTGCAAAAACAATGTAAAAACTGAGACTGATTATTATCTCATAGACCCAAAGATTCATCACTTTATTCTATAAATTGAGAAAAAATGCATCAACAGAAAAAAGAAAAAAAAAAGATAAAACTGATAGTAACAAAAACACTTAGAAATAAGAAGAAGAAAACAAGCAGAGTACTAAAAAAGGCAAATAGAAGAAGGATTAAGGTATTTCGTTCATCTTTACTCTATAATGACTGTATTTCTTATCCAAATGTAATATGTATAAAATGAGTTATGACTGACAAATGAAACTTTTTGTTGTTATACAAAAATTATGTTTTGATCTGTGAAAATACAAACAAAGATAAGACTGAGAACTCAAACCTCCGACGTCGGCGCCGGAACGTCAACCGTACTTTCTGATCCTTCCGTTTTCGACCTCTTGTACTCTCCTCTCCTTCCAGCCTTCCTCTCCCTTTCGATCTCCTTCCAGCCTTCTTCTCCCTTTCGGTCTCTTTCCAGCCTTCCTCTCCCTCTCGGTCTCTTTCCAGCCTTCCTCTCCTTCTCGGTTCCTTCCAGCCTTCCTCTCCCTCTCGGTCTCCTTTTCCTTCTCTGTTCTTTTTTTCTTTTTTTTCTTCTTCTTTTGTCGCGTTGCGCTTTCTTTTTCCCTAGCCCTAGCCTGTTTACTTTCCCCTTTTTAAAATCAAATCAGTTTTTTATATAAATAAATAAAAATATAAATATTTAATATCATTTTTGTTTCTGTTTTTTTTTTATCATTATATATAAATATTAGTTTTGGATTTTACGATTATTTGTTCTTTATATCTTTATATTTTTTAGCATCCACTTTTTTACTTTTTTAAATAAATCTCATTTTTTTATATTAAATTTATTAATTTTATAATAAATATTAAACCTTCTAAAAACATGTAATTTTTTTTTAAAGGCTAATTAGATGTATCATCCTTTAATCTATTAATTGTTAGGACACAAATTGCGCAATTTGATAGTCTAGAACTCATTTTTATAAATAAATTAATTAAAAATCAATTTTTCAAATCCAATTAATTAGATGTAACATCTTTTTAATTTATGAGTTGTTGGGACGCGGGTTGTATAATTTGATAATTCTAAAACTCATTTTTATAAATAAGTTAATTTAATATCATTTTTTAAAAAAAAAATTAATTAATTAGATGTGACATTTTTGTAATCTTTGAGTTATTAAGACACAAGTTGTACTACTTGGTGGCTTTGAGACTCAATTTTAAAACCGAAAATAATAAAAATACTTTTAAATGGATTAACTGGATGAGACATCCTTTTACTCCTTGAGTTTTGAGACACGAGTTGTACAACTTAATCGTCTTAAATTTCACATTTTTTTAATAATTCAAATCAAACAAACTCCTTTTATTTTCGTCAAAATTAACCTATTAATAACTAAACATGATTTAAAAACAATCAACACATCCGCATTTTCTAACCAAGAACTACGTAGCTTTGATTTCTCCATCGCACCGAGAGATACGTAGGAGCAAGATCACACTCTTGTCAAGCACATTAATAAAAAATTTATTTTTTTGTTCCTCTTTTCTTTAAACATGTATTTATTTCAACATCACATTAAAAATAAATAATTGATATTCATATTGAATAATAAAGAGAAATAAATATATTTAAGTTAATACTAATTTTGCACAATTAATTATAGGTAACCGTATTTTAACAGATGTCGTAGGGTGCTAATACCTTTCCTACGCATAATCGACTCCCGAACTCAAAATTTGGTTTCAAAGACCATTTTTTTTTCTTTTTTAAGGGTTTCCCAATGTTTTCCCTATTTTAAATAAACTTTGGTGGCGACTCCATTAAATTCGAAAAACACTCGAAATTTAGGCCGGGACAGGGGCGCATCATCCTTGTGTTGGAGACTTGGAGTGCATTATTGAGGACTTGGAGCACAATTTGTCAGTTTCCATTTAAAGGTTTTAATGCACGATTTCAAACATTTGGAAATGATTCTTTGGCCTTTTTTAGGTTTCCTACACTTCGAGGGTGGCTTGACAGTGTTTGTGTTTCATTCTATTGAAGATCCAAGGCTTTGGAACAAGAATGGGAGATTCAATGCTGATATTGTTAGATTGGACATCTTATCCCGGATTTGAACTCGGGACCTCATAGTTATATAAGTTAATTATGGTAGAATTTACTATCTTTTCTAAAATATATATATATATACTCTTTTCTCAAAACTATTATTCAGTTATTAAGAGAGAGAGAAAGAGAGGGTTGGTATTTTAATTCTAATTCATTACATTAATTATGGGTATTTTGTGAAAAAATAATTGTTTCTTATAATTTAAAAAATATAATAAAACAAATCAAATCCAATCAAATCAAGAGTAATGTATTAGAGAATAGAAATGAAAGAAAATATTAGAGAAAAGAGAAAAAAGAGATATTTAATAATATTGTTATCTTATTTTGCATGTTCTATCACAATGTTAACTCTATTTATTGAACACGAGTAAATAAATGAGTATTAATAGACACTCACTAATGGACTTATAGAACCTAAGATATTTATAGCAAAAAGAGCCGTATATAAAATAACACTTCTTTTTTTTACAAGAGGATCTTAGATGTAAGGACAAAGGGACAAAAGTACTATTTATTTTTTATGTTAAATGACGAATTTCTTTCATGTATAATGGTTTTTCTTTGATTGGTGAATCTTGCGCTTGATTTTAGATTGAATCCCACAATTGAAAAACTGGCTATTTAGTTGGAATATGAAGTCGATTGCCACATTTATGAAGATACTAGGAATAGGATTTCATATTTGTATTTTCATATAAGTTATTGGTTTTTCTTTTTGATAAGCAATAAAATTTTGTTCTTAATGTTTAGTGGATAATTTACTTTTATAATTTACTTTTTTATTTAAAATTTTTCATTATATCAATATTGATATTTATATACTAAAATGTTTTTTTTTTTTATCTTTAGGAGATTGCAAGGCCAGGATACGATCAGTTGAAGGATAATTTTTTTTAGATTGCATCCGGAGGATGCGACCATCTATAGCTATTTATTCTTTATAACAAATGATTAATTGTTAATTTAATAAATAAAAAATAAAATTATATTAATAAAATCAAACAAAATACATTTAATAGAAAAAATACATTGCGACAAATTAGCAACTTTGTTATATTTTATTAACAACTCCCTCCTATTTTTTCTCTTTATTATTATGATTTTTTATTTATTAAATCGGGAAGAAAAATAAAAATGAGTTAATATTTTTCCTCCTTTTTATTATTATTTTTATTTAATATTTTCATCCTTTATTTTGACACATCTATTCAACCGCATTAACTTTGATATTAGATGTATTTTGTTTGATTTTATTAATATAATTTTATTTTTTTAATTATTTTAATTATTTTTTATTTATTAAATGAACAATTAATCATATGTTATAGAAAAAATAGTTATAGATGGCTGCATCTTTCTTCTAGAAAAAAATTATCATCGCATCCCCAACTTTCGAACTCAGGTAAAAAAAAAGAGTATTTTAATATATAAATTTCAATGTAAAATATAATAGATAGTTTTAAATGAAAAAAATATAAATAAAAATCATCCTAATTAAATTATCCTAATAAATTATAGATATTAGTTTACTTTTAAAGGGGTTTTGATTAAGAAATTGAGGTTAGTCTAATTGTGTGAGATTCAACTTCAAGCGCATAAATTTAGCTTGAATTGAAGTTAAATTTAAAAACAAAAGAATTGAGGTTAAATTATTTGTATAGGAAAAGAAAAACAAAGAGGATTCGATCTTTAAACTTTTTATATAACTATTTTTATTAATTAATTATTATAAAAAATGTCTCGATAAGACTCGTGTTACCTTTTGGTGAATCTGCTTTCAATATTTAAGCATGTTTTCATACTTGCTTCAAGTATTCTCATACTTATTTTCTGTCTTTTTCTTATTAAATATTTACCGTAAATATTTAATTTCTTGTAGTTAGTAGCGGCGTCATGTATGTGGATGGAATAATAAAATGTGAAGATTATTGCAAAGCTCGCATTTATTGTGGAGTCACGAAACTCGGGGGAATTAATTTCCCGCGCAATGCATTTTACCACTACCCAAATATATAACTGCACAGCTGTCATGCGCGTTGTTCAAGATAAAAAAGCCTTCCATCGCTCGCATATATATTCTTTTAAATGAATTTTATAATGCAATAATGAAATCGTTAAATTTTGACCATATAATTATATATAGATGATCATGATTAAAAATTATTTAATAATATATGATCACTTAAAAATATTATATGATTTTTTCTTCTAATTTTGATCATTCATGTATAATCATGATTATATGATCAAAATTTAATTATTTCATCATCTTATTATAAAACTTTTATTATTAATAACAATTGTCAGGTTTAATTTAAGATTAAATTATTCACTAAAAAATTATTGAGTCTAATTACTATGAACTAGTGTCATTAAAAAAAAATCATTTATAATTGTAATTTTTTATGAAGCAAATTTAATTTAGATACGATAAAAGTCAAAAGAAATTAATAATTCGACACTTAAAATTAACTGAAAATGTAAACACAGTTTGTGTATATAAATTAAATACAAAAATATTATGTGACTATATGTCTCCTTAATAACTCTTGATAAATTTTTTTTTGACATATCTCTTGAATACTATATGCTACAATTATCTCTAACTTTTATTTTTTTTTTGGATTCTCATAATAACTCAGAATTAAAAACTTTTTCACGTACTCGTTACACAAAATTATTTAAGGATTTTATTTTTATTAAACCTGCATCTTCAATCCTTACTTACCAACAAACAAAAATTGCCTCTACAATCTTCATTAATAAACAAAAAATTATCTCTTTGTCGATTTCGTTTTTACCTCTTTGATCTGAACTAATATTTTAGTGCATGTAATTCTTCTTGTGCCTCTACCAACCAAACGTTGTCCAATTCTACTATATGAAAGGGAAGAAAACTTTTTTTATTTTATAAAAGAAAACATGTTGTTTATTAACCCCCAAATTTCGACTCTTATTATTGTAACGTTTTATTAGCTTAATGATTATTCATCATAGAAAACATGATTGAGCCTATGATGAACAAGAAGAAGCTTTTATTGTTAAAAAAGAACAGGAATTGCACTATAAAAAAAAAATCTGGAATTGATTTAGAAAGAAAAAAAAGAACAAGAGTTTCTATTTCTGAGATATTATAAAAACGAAAGGAAAATAAATTTAGAGATATCGTAGCATATAATATTCAAGAGTTATTGGGTAGGAATACTATCACATGATAATCTTTAGTAAGTAATTTAATTTTATAAGTTAATTAAATCTAATAGTTATTATTAATAGTTCTCGTTTCTTATAATAATATATAGAGATACTCAAGATCCGTTGACTCAAGAGTAACCCTTAAATAAATTAATCTGCTTAATAACTCAATATAAATTATTAATTTCATCAATGCAACCGTTTATTGACATAATATATTAATAATCAAATACACAAAATTTTATATAAATCCAAAAATTGTAGCTATGTAATCAAACCATTGATATTTACTTTTTTTTTTAAGAAAATTATTATACATTCATTTGCAATCATTCAATTAATTATCAAATAATTTTATAAAGATTTGTGGAGTTAATATACTAAATAAGAACGTTTGATTTGACAATTGAATTAATAAAATCAATTGTTTATATATGTTGAATTATTAAGTGAAGTAACTCAATACATGAATACTCGTACACTAACTATATATATATATATATAGATATATATATGTTTAATCTTGCCAATTATTTTACAAAGACATCAAAAATAATTAATCAGCTTTATAGTAAGATTTTAGTTACTCTTCCGTGGAATTCTAAATTACCATGATCTCTTTCTTTTTGATAATCGAAAACTTAAGACCTAAATAATTGACAAACATAAATTGTAATGCATCAATTAAATAGCATGTCCTATCTCATAAATGTGGCTTAGATGATAAAAATATTACAATCATTTTTGGTGTATTTGAGTGAAGTTACTAGCACAGACTATCGTTCTTCTCCATAGTTAGTGTTTGTAAGTTTTGACGCTAAATCTTTCAAGCAAACAAAAAAGTCTTTTAATTAATTTATATGGTTAATGTTATTGTTGAGCTAAAAACTCTTTTATTTTAATAACAATAAATCTTATGAAATAAATGTGTAAGTTTTATGAATGTTAATCTATTGATAATTACACTTGAGTTTTATTAATGAGTTTTCTAGAGGCAAACTATTTAGGTTCACTACCTCTTGTATGGCTGTGATTTTTTGTCTTCACTTACGTGATACACTTCTAAGGATTTTCTTTACATGGTTTGTCGTAGTATAACTTTTCTCAAAAACTTTTAGGCCTGAAACCAATTTTTGGAATCTTGAAAACATTGTTTCAATGTTTTCCTCTTCTTTCATTTGGAATAATTAATATTTTCTAACAAGAAGATTTGTCTTTGCTTCTTGTACTTGTTTGTTTATTTCATATGTTAAAACTAGGGCATCAAATATGCTTTTGGCAGTTTCTTTGTTGGTGAGTTTGTCAAATTCTTTGAATGTTATTGCATTCAACATAAAGTAATTGCCTTATGATGCATTTTATATAATTTTTTTTGTTAAGCATCCATACTTTTTCTAAACACTTTAGTGCCATCAACATTTGTTGGGGCTAGTATATCCTTAATCAACAAGATCCCATAATTCTGAGTCTTGAGAGAAAAAAAAAAGCTTTGTAATTTGTCTTTCCAATATTCGAAGCGTTCTCCATCAAAGAGTGAGGGTCTGGTAATATATCCTCTAATTCTATTTCACCAAGATTAGTCATGATAGAAAAATTTTGTTGCATCTTTTCTCAACATTGTTAAGTGCTTAGTCCTTGAGACCAAGCTTTGATACAAATTGAAATTTTAATTGTAACTTGGTGATCAAGACAAATTAGAAAGTAAAAGCAAAGTGAAGAAGAAGAATCACACAGATTTCTATACTAATTCACCACTTATTTGTCTGGATACATTCAATACCTTCACTTGAAGGGTTTCTTCCAATAATTCAATCTTGAATTACAAAATCACTTAACCTCACCCAGTTAAGTCTTCTCAACTTTCTGGTCGTATCTACAACACATTGAGGCAAAAACTACAACCACTAATGGGCCAAATTACAAGTTTTTAATAATAAAATAATGAATGTTCCAAGTCCAGAAAATACTTAAAAGTATTTGATGTTATTTTTCAATTTTATTCAAACTTAGTTCTTTCAGACTTTCTCCATTTTTGCAAAGTAGTTTGCTGAGAAGTGTTGTAGGATTTTTCAATTGCAACTATGATGTCGTGTATTGTTGTTGTTTTATGTTATGGTTTCGTTCTAGTTGTTGAACCAACGTAGAATCATTTTTATACTTCATTTTGGAACAAATGTCAAGCTTCAGTATGAATTGAAACATTGCCTTGTTTCAATTTTGTTATGTTCTGAATTGATGTGTTTGAACTGGTGTGATGCTTGTTGTTTCACGTTTGACCATTACAGCAAACTCCACATTTTTCATTGTCATTGCCAATGATGGTTCATTGGCAAACCGTTTATGTCAACTAAAAAATACTTAGTCAATATGACAGAGTTGTTGCCACTATCGGGCTGATTTGCATCAGTTCCAGTTTGTGTCTGAATTGACACAAAGTTTGTTTCTAGGATTTTGACTCTTATCGAGAGAATATTACATTTAAAATCCTATTTCAATTCAAGTGTATCAAACAACTTGATTAATTTACATAATTTCTAATAACTTTCTACTTAGAGGTTTTTTCATTCATTATTCTTAGCACATTGTCTTTTTTATTCTCTTAGCTTTATATTTCATATTGATCAATTTCTATTTAAATAGAGAGATATGTATCCATTGAGAATGTTATCGTTAGAGATCTTTGAATAAACATTTCAGGAAAATTAGTCTTTAAGACATATTCATATATATCTTCATAATTTATTCAACGTATTTTCTATTAAAAAGACAGATCTTAGAGGATATCACTATAAGATGATGTCATGCGCTTCCTCAGTCAGAGGATAAGTCCGCTATTATGAGCAGATGATGTTGAAGCATATACTTCTTATCAAAGTATTGATTTACAGACTGTTGATTTGATATGTTGACAAGACAATATTCAGAGCGATCTTGTATCAATGAATTCATCATAGGCTTATTGTATCTAATATACTCATAATTTATCTTACCTTTAAATAGATAGTCATTAATATAAGTCTTTGTCTTTTAACTTAATTTGCACACTTAAAAAATACAGTTATATGATAATTGTTCTTTATTTATTTGTTTTGTTATATCAAAACATCAACTAGAGAATTATAATTAAAACCATTTTTGTACTAACTAGCTTGTGCATAAACATAGTTCCCTAGTCTATGGTTATGGTTTCAAGAATACCAAACCTGAAGACAATTTGATGTTGAATGAATTTTATCACATCATCTTTAGTTCATCATCAGTCGAGTAGCTAGTTCAAACCATTTAGTAAAGTAGCTAGTAGTTGATTAGTGTAACATTCATGTTGTTCCCTTATAGGGTTAAATAAGTTTTTGAACTCTATAAATATATCATATTTTGTGTTTAATCCCTCTAAAGTTTTTCTTCAAACAATGGTCTCTCAAATATTTTCGATCAACAATTTTGGTCCCTACTTTTAAGTCAAATTATGTGTATCAATCAAATTTTTGAATGATTTTTTATAAGAATGTTTATAACATTATAAGAATCCCTTTTATAAATTTTTAGATTTTTTTTAACAAAAGATGAATTAAATACGAATTTTTAAGCACTAAAAGCTTAAAAAATAAATATTTATATTATCATTTGTTAAAAAATTCTAACTTTTTGTGCAAGAAATTTTGATAATGTTTTAAATATGCATGCAAAAAATTATTTAAAAAATAAGACGATATATATGAAATATTTTAAAAGTATGGACCAAAATTATTGACAAATAATATTTGAGAAACCAATGTTTAAAAAAAATTACAGGGACAAAAACGAAATATGGTGTATTTATAGAGATCAAAAAATTATTTAACTTTAAATTTTATCGATTAATTCTTTAAATATTTTCAACGTAGTAATTTAAAGTTTATCAATCTCACATATATTTTTATTTTTCATCTATTTTAAAATTAAAACTATTTATAAATAAATTAAAATTATAAGAAATAAATTATTTTGGATTGTTTACTTTAAATCATATAAATTAATTATTTAATTTGTAAAAAAAATTAAAATTATTTATTTAAAATTATCGATTAATTCTTTAAATATTTTCAACGTAGTAATTTAAAGTTTATCAATCTCACATATATTTTTATTTTTCATCTATTTTAAAATTAAAACTATTTATAAATAAATTAAAATTATAAGAAATAAATTATTTTGGATTGTTTACTTTAAATCATATAAATTAATTATTTAATTTGTAAAAAAAATTAAAATTATTTATTTAAAATTATAATAAATAAATAATAAAGGGTAAAAAATGATTTTAGTTACAATAATAACGGTAAAATTGAAAGAAAAAAAAAGATAGACTATAAACTATAAGCACACGAGCTACTTGAATTAACTTATCAAAAAATACTATAAGCTCATAAATAATTGTTATCAAAGAGAGCTTATAACTTATAAATTATAAGTTCATTTGTTGGTCATGCCAAATAGAGCATTAATCTTATGTGAAGTAGAGATTGATAATAATCTTTATATATACACATACCCTTATTATATATATTCTTTTTATGATTAATTGGAGAAAAAAATTCTCAACTGTGGGTAGACTGGAAATTCGTATGGCTCGTTATCAAAGTGTGACGTTATTAGGTAAATTGGTGTGGAGTATATTTTTGAAAAATAATAAACTTTGAGACTCCATGATAATTGATAAATATTTAAAGGGGGGAGATTTGTTTCTAAAGAATGCATCTACAAGTTCATCTACTTGGAAGACTATTTTGAAAACTCTAAATCTTCACAAAGATGGTTTAAATTTTAAAATAGGGGATGGTGATACCAATATATGGTTTCACCTGTGGATTGAGAAAAAACTTATGTGTAACATAGGTCACGATATATCTCCATCTGATATGGGTCTTCAAATTAGAGATGTGTGGGATGGTAATGGTTGGAAGATTGATACTTTGTCTACTATTATTCCTCTTAATATTACAAAGACCATAAAGAAAATATTAACCCTATGTTTGTTAACACCATTGAAGACACTTGAATTTCGTTAGCTAGTTTGAATGGGCAATATACAACAAATGGTGGATATAATTGGCTCCTTTCTCGTTATCAGATTCCAACCTCTCTATATGCATGGTCTTCGATTTGGAAGATGCAAATATCTGCTAGTTTTCAATTCTTTACTTGGCAAACTTGTCATAATTCTCTACCTACTAAACGTATTCTGTTTTACAAAGGTATTAATATTCCTCTTACGTGTCCATTGTGTATTATTGAGAAGAAATCCATTTTCCATTGTTTTATTTTTTTGTCCTCGAGATGTGATCTTTGGATAGTTTGTGAACTTCATCAAGTTCCAAATCGTTGTCGGTGTTTTGGCCTGGACAATACATCGAGATTGGTTACTACTTTTGTATTTGATTTTGGCATCCTTGTTCCTTTGAATATTTGAATTTCTCGTAACAAATATATTTTTGAACATATTCAACCGCATAAAGTTTCACTCGTAGCATCTATAGTTACTCAATGGCAAGTAACTTTTAAGTATTTTGAAGACATTCATTTCCTACTTATCGACCTATTCGTGAAGGCAACTGGGAAAATGGAGACCAAAATGCTATGGTTTAAAATGTGGATGGTAGTGCATTGACTAATCCTTAGTAATCAAGATTTCGGAGTTTAATGGGAAATCATGCCGTAAATTTTCATTTGGGTTTTTATAGGAGTATTGGTTGGTCGAACCTATTACATGCATCGATTCAAACTCTTTTAATTTGTATCAACTTGTGTTGGCAAGTGGATTTTAGAAAAGTCATTTGTTATTATAATTTCTTTCACGTGGTCCAGTTGGTGACTATAGGAACACATCGATATCACCACTATGCTAATATGTTGGAGATTATTAGAGATTGCATGAAAAAATGTTGAAATTTTGTTATGAAACATATTCTTTGTGAAAAAAATGTTTGCGTAGAAATCCTACCAAATAGGGAAGTACATGGGTGCGGGTTGACCCAATCCAATCTAATTTTTATCTGTACCCGCTCAACTTCTTGGTACGATGCGACCTAATCCGTTGTAACTCGTTTATATTTGGTTCTGATAATGGGTTCAACCATTTGAACCAACCAACCTGGAGACTCGTAGACTGGTATCTAGTTATATATATATTTTTAAATTTTGTTTGTTAGTCCAGCAGTCCAATAGGTTTCATTACTCTTCTTCTTCTTCAGATTTTCAACAGTCATCATCCACTTTCTTCTTCTCCACATATGTGGTCCCCTTCTTCTGTTCCAGACTTCCGAAAGTCGCTCCGCCGTCCACCTTCTTAAATTTTCAACAACCGTCATCCACTTTCTTCTTCTCCACATATATGGTCACCTTCTTCTGTTCCAGACTTCCTAAAGTCTCTCCGTCGTCCACCTTCTTAAATATTATTCATTTGAGTTAAATAAAGCAAAAATGATGTTTATGCGAAAGTTTATTTTAAATTTTTTACATTTAAATCTATTAAACATTTTTTTAGTATTTTACTTGAAAATAGTAAGTACTACTATTAAAAAAATTATGGTAGCCTGTGTGTGGAGAGCTTTTTGGGACATAGGGTGGCCACGGCCACTCAAAATTCTCAACAATTTTTTTTTAAAATATACTCTTTTTATGTTGTTTATAAGAGACATTTGAATTATAATATAAAGACCCTTAACTCTTGTTCAAACCATTCACATGAGTTATTCAAAATTTTATATTTATACTTTATGTCTAAAATTTATATTAAAAAAATTTGAAAAATGAATAATTATTAAATGTGACAAGATTATGAAAAACAAATTATACAAGTCTATAAGATAATTGTGGTTTGTGTAATTTGATATATACTAATCGAATTGTGACGAATTTTGATTAAACATGACATGGCATATGTTAATAATTATTGTAGTGTATGTTTTTGTAATTTTGGTTCGGTGTATTTTATGAGTTGAATTGTGATTGTTGGGTTATTATTGTCGAAATGTATCTTTGAGTCTAATATGTTAAGGTAACATGCTATATGCGCACCTATGTAGATTAACGCGTGTAGATCCTCATTAGATTAATATCTGTATATTGACTAAAATTTATTTTATCAATTTTTTTAATTATTAAAATTGCCCTTCTTTTATTAGACTCAATTTTTAAGATTAAAATATAGCCTCCAAAATCTTTAAGACAACCCTAAACCAAATACATCAATTTTGGTAGATCAAATTATAATATAGATATCTATTATTAAAAAACCGGAGGAAATAATTTATAAAAAAAATTACAAAAATAACTACTATACTTATAAAATAAAATAAAATTTTCAACTTAAATTCCAACTAATTTTTAATTATTAAAAATGTCAACCAAAATTTGATTTACTACACCTCTTCAATATATTTTTGTAAATTTATAACTTAAAATTTTTATATACAATACAATATTATACCTTTTTTTTTTATCTAGTAAACTAAAATGGTTGGTGGGTTGTGTGTAATGATGAAAGTAATGTATTTGAAAGTTGTTAAATTTACCTTTGGTTTTACCTATATATTTGAAGTTTGTTGAATTTATTTATATATTTGAAGATTGTTAGATTTATTTATTTTTTGTGAGAGGTTGTTGACTTTTTTTAAAAATTGAATGATGTGATTGAAATTTATAGTTTTTGAGACGTTAAGTATTAAATATATTTTCATTTAATTAAATTGTTATTGTTGTTACTTATGTTTCTCCCGTAAAATTAAAAAAAAAAGTTCCTATTTATGTATAACTCGCCAACCCAACCAAACCCAATCCGTTTTTGATCGGTTCGGATTAAATGAAAAAAATACGGGTTTAGAGCTCAACTCAATCTAAAAATAATCAATCGGTTCAGGTATCGAATTTTGTCAAAAACCAATCAGATCCAACCGCATACACTCGTACTAGATGAGAGTCAACTTATTAGACTTCTTAATTATGATTAATGAGTCATTTCCTAATTTGTCATGGGCATTTTTGAGTATCTTTTATTAGACTTTAGGTTTGTTTTTTCTTTCATATAAAATAAATACTATATATTCTGTTGATGCATATCATATTTTTTTTAGTAAACAAGATGTATTTTTATAACTATGTATATTAGCAAGAATAAAGATATATTCTATATGTTTTTATAACAGTTTTATATTTAATATAAATTAATAAAATTGACTAATATAAGCTGTTTTGGTAATTACAAATAAAAGCTATGATTCTCAAGCTGCCGATATGATCGAAAATAAATGAAGAAAAAACATTTTTTTTTGTTCTAAAAGTAAAAGTATTTATTAGCCATAAAAATTTGGCATAAAAACATCTAAAAAAAAAAAATCTATTGCTTCTTGTCTCACGCAAGAAAAATCTAAATTAAAGGATCCACGTGATATTACCACTACCCTGTCTAATTTACCGTGTGTAACACTGAATAAAAAGAGAAGAAAATCGAGGGAAATAAATAAGTAAAATATATAAAATAAAAGTTAGGAACAGTTGTGATATCATGAAAGAGACCTCACCAATACCATACACACGGAGTCACCAAACCAACCCATTTCATATTCACCTTCCAACTGATCCCGTTACGCGTTGAAACCACATGGGCCTTCTAGTCATTTCCGAAAACCACCTAAATTACATCACCCAAATTAATAAATATGAGGTGTCCAAAAAACAAAAAAAATGTCAATAAACAAGCAATAACTAGACGTTTGAAATTCTATAACCTAAATAGTTTTAGGGTGTACTATTTTTATAGGTTTAAGGTAAACTATTTTTATAAATGATTTATGGAGAATCAAATATTTAAATATTATTAAAAATTTTAATAATAAATGATAATATTTTTAAAAATATTAATTTATAACTTTTATCGTTCTTATGAATAAGATAGTAATATAATCAATATCAATTTAATATAAGTTATATATTTGTTTTTTTTATATTTTATCGAATCGATATTATTTAAGATATTATTTTAATTATAAAAATAATGATCACGCGACTCATCTAAGAACTAACATACGTGATCGTTAGTCTTAAATATTTTTTAAAATTGATTTATAATGAACCACAGTCCATGTTATAATTTTTCGTAAAATTTATCCATTTAGTTCTATATATTATTACGATGTTTCGTTAACTTCAAGTAATTTAATGTCAACGATTAATTACATTAAATTAGTAGTTTTTTTTAGTAAATCAATTTTTTTGTGTGTAAAATTTTAAAATTATTTAATATTTTATTAAATAATTTCAAATGAACATATAATAAGATTTTAAAAACTATAAGTAAATATCAATAATTAGATTATATAACTACGAATTTTAAATTTATATAAAACTATGTTTAATCATTAATATATTGTATCAATGATTAATAATTTGATTAGTTCAATTTATCGTTGATATTAAATTATTAATGAGTTATTATTAAAGTCAACAAATCTTTATTTATATTATCAATATTAAAAAATATTTTAAAATTACAGAATATTAATTATTATTACCAAACATACTCATGATATTATTTATTTAATTTTAAAGTTATTTTAGTCCTACAAATATTAACGTGGAGATATATTTGAAGAAATATTATAATTTTAATTATTATTTTAGAATATCAAAAATATAAAAAATTACTAATTTTTCAAAAAAAGAGTCAAAGAGAAATCAAAAAAGAAAAGAAGGGAATGATTAAAATTTTGAAAAAAAGAGTAAATATAATGAAAGAAAAAACAAAAAAGAAAAGGTTAGAATGAAAGGCCATTACAGCCACAGCCAGAGAAACCCACAGGGAAAGGTAAGAAAGAAAACAACACTCTTTGAGGTCCATTCTCAATCTTCTTTATATATTAATATATATATTTTTGTGTTGATAGATGAAGAAGATCAATAGAAGGTATTGTTGTGTATTGTGTTGTTAACTTTGTTGTGCTACCTTCCTTCAACCACAAACTCTCTTTCTCTCTACCACCCATTCACCCTTTTCTCTCTCTTCATCTCCCTCTTTCTCTCTCCTCCTCTTTCTCAATCTCACCACCACCACCACTATCATCTTCTCCCTTTTCTCTTTAATCCACCAACAATCCCTTGAAAACCCATCTTTGTTTCCTCTATTTCATTCATCAACCCTTGTTTGAAACCAAAAATGACTTTTTTTGTTAGAACATAAAAAAGAAAAGAGAAAAAAGGTCAAAGGTTTTTCCTTTGATTCATCAATATTTGAACTTTTTTTTGCCGATTTGATTTTCTGGGTCGTCTTAGATTTTGAAAAAGATTGAACCTTTGAAGATGGGTAGGGGAGGCAATACCACCGCGGCGGCGGCGGTTGAACCCAGTTCAAACCCGGTTTTTTTCAAAGAGCCGAGATACAGAGGCGTTAGGAAAAGACCGTGGGGTCGGTTCGCTGCTGAGATCAGAGACCCCTTGAAGAAAGCTAGAGTTTGGCTTGGAACCTTCGACACCGCTGAAGAGGCGGCGCGTGCATACGACACCGCCGCCAGAAACCTCCGGGGACCTAAGGCCAAAACTAATTTTCCTCTTTCTCCACCTTTTTACCATAATCTTGAAGCCGGAGATCCATTTTCCGATCAACGTTTCTACGCCGGCTCCGGCGCCGGTGACGGGTTTCAGGATCATCGGAGACCAACCTCAAGCGGCATGAGCAGCACCGTAGAGTCTTTCAGCGGTCCACGTCCCGCCGGAACTTTAGCGCTGCCGTCGGTCGTCGCCGGAAGAAGGTACCCAAGGACACCGCCGGTTGCTCCTGAGGACTGCCGTAGTGACTGCGACTCCTCGTCGTCGGTAGTTGATGACGGTGACGGTGACAACGTGGCTTCGTCGGTGATGCTTTCGTTTCAACGCCAGCCGCTGCCGTTTGATCTCAACGCGCCGCCGTTGGATGATGCTGACATGGCAATCGGTGGTGGTGAGGATCTGCACTGTACCGTTCTCTGCCTCTGATGAAACGATGTGATGTATTCGTTCGTGGAAGAAATTATGATTTTTTTTTCACTTTAATTTTTTTGCTCTTTCTTTTTTTCCCCTTTTTTTTATTATGCGGAAAAAATGAAAATGATGATGAAATTTATGATTGATGATCGGTTATGAGATTATGGTAATATAATCTTAATTTCTGTGAGAATTTGTCTTCTATTATTTTTCTTGGTGTATGATTAAAAGGCTACTATTATCGATCATAATTTAATTTTCTATGTTTTTTGTTCTCAAATTTTAAGGGTGATGATGAGAAAAAAGTGGTAAGTGTTTTGATCTTTTTAGAAAGATTAGGGTTCATCAGATTTGGATTAGCGTCTTTGCATCCCATTTCCCCGAAACAAACCATTCTTTGTGTCTCTGTATAATACGAGTTTAGGACAAAATTATATTACTTGATTGTTCTCATTGATGATCAATGATCATTCCATCAATTTATTTAATTACTTTCTATTTTTAATTATAATTTAATTGCCTATGCTGATTTTTCCCTTGTTTTATGATTTGAGTTTTATTTTTTTGATAGATAATATAGTTAATAATATAAATGGGTTGGTGATTGAATTGAATTAGCATTTGAAAACTTAGCTTTTCTTTTTGGTACATTACATAGCTTTATTTTAATCTTTTTGTTATAGGTTGGGAAGAAACTTTTGTTAGGTAAGGGATGTATAGGATGATAATATATTCTTTCTTTTTCTTATTTTGTGTGCAATAAAATAGAAAAAAGAATAATGATGATGCCTTCTACAGCACTCAAGATGTTTGGCAGGGTGGGTAATTTTAATTTAATTTAGATCTGTGGGGGTGAGTGATTTGATAGAAGAGATGATGCATTCTTCCTTTTATGGGTGATTTTTCCTCACTAATAATAACATGTATAACTTTATGAATTCTACCGTTTAAGCAAAGAATCATTCTTAATTCCAAGTAGCTTATGGGTTTTCATGATAGACATGTGAAGAACGAAGTTTGGAAAACGTTGGTTCACTTGTCGTTTCAACTTAGGTGACTTGTCTTTGAATGATGAAGAATAGGAAAAAATAATTCCAAGGGTGTATGGTTGTGTGAATCTAGCTAGATCATTTTTCAGATATTTTAGTTTTATTCGAGAGAGGAAGGTGCAAATAAGATCATGTATCAAATTAATTATATAGCTTTTGTTAGGAAAAATTACTTGTTAAGTTAGGTCTAAATTCCGCATATAGATGCTTTTAAGTTTTTAACAATGATAGACATATACCACTAAAATTAACATATCATTTTATCTAATATCTTTTTTTCTAACACATTAACAAATTACATTTAGTGCATACACCTTTCAAACATGTTTTTTAATCCCTCAATTATGTTTTTTATGTTTCATTCTATTAACAGTGTTAACCTTGTATCATTGTCTTATTTCGTTTTTTTGGTTTTAAAAAATAAATGTGTCTAATAAGTTCATCACATGTTTGTTATTTGTTATGATGTTTTAATCTTCCCCACTTCTTCATCTTTCTCTTCAAACCCTCAAAATTTAACTTCTTTTTTTATCATCTTTATTATTTTCTTCTTCGTCGTATATTTTTTATTTAACATCATATTTTCTTCTCTCCGGTTAATGTTCAATCATAAAGTCAAACCTAAAACAAGATTAAATTGAAAACTCATGAAACAAGGAACAAACTAACGACCTAGATGGCCACCATTTCAACACTCTAGATCTTAAACAAACCAAAAATTGAGATAAGATACGTTACTGTTTTCTAGGGGGAGATATTCTGGTGCTTTGATTTAAAAGGGAGCTAATGGTATACATGAATTGGGTGTGTTAATCGGGTTCATGATATGTATTATTTACCTTATATCTCTTGTAAGCATAACTTATGTCTTTTTTTTTAATGAATTGTTTTGCTTCTTATGAAAAATATCAAAAATTAAAACCTATAAAAATGTAATATACATCTTAAACTTAAGCAAAGATTTTTTTTTCCTTTTCCTATTTCTGTTTTGATTTTCGGTAAAAGAAGAAATTGTTTTTTTTGTTTTGTTCATATATTATAACGATGTTATTTCATGTGGTTGATTATTTGAAATTTTATCGATAAATAAGAAATATCAAGGAGAATGTTTAAAAATGCTTGAAATTTTAGATTTTTTAGATTATAATTTGTTTGGGTTTATGAAAGTGATGAAGAAGGAAAAAAATGTTCTGGGTTTTATTTTTTTTTTTTCTTACGAATTTTTTTTAAAAAACTAATGTTGTAAATAAAATTAACTCAAATAACGTAACTAAATAAATTAAAAAACATATGCGGGATCTGGACATAACTTAAAGAATTACAGTTAGGGGTGTACAGGACTTAATCCATTCTATAAATTTGTCTTGGTCCGTAAACAAGAGGTTGAGTCTAACTCTGTCCTAAAATAAACAAGAACAAGACAAAGATAAGGTAAAAAAAAAAGACTGAATTTGAATTACTCTTCGAGTTACATGTTCCATCCCAAACTATTTTTAGGACAAATAATTATTTTATGTTATTATTGATTTAGTGTCTCTAAAAAATTTACCAAACAAATCATTGACTTAATAATAACTTAGGATTTATAAAACAATGTTATAAGTTACTACTCTTGAATTAATTGACAAGTGACAATTGTAGTTGACTTGCTATAAGTTATTTTACGTTAGGTTTTTTTCCTAAAAAATATTTAAACATTACTATTTGACGACTTGTCTTATAATCAATTCGATCTCATCTTTATTTTGTTTCATTCTTATTGAATTTGCAATTCATTAGATTTGATTAACAGACGAATTAAAGTTTAAAAATTGATCCAATCAGATGTTAAGATCAAATAAATGATACACTAAACCTGACTTAAATGGTAATTTACATTCCCATAATTATGGGTATAATTTTGCCTTTTATTTATCTTTCTCTGTTTAAATAGAGGATTTTTTTTACAAGTAAAGTTATTGACGGGTGAACCTAATTTTCCTACCTAACGGCAAATAACCCAACTTTTTTTAGGATGCCACGAAAGAGTGAACAAATCAGGCCCTTTAAACATTTGTTCCACAGTGAATAAATTATAAATTATTTTATCATTTTAAACAAATTAAAAAATATGTATAAATAAAAAATATAATATTAATTTTACTAACTTATTTTTATTAGTTATTGACATATATATCATTATTAAGATAAAATAGAAGATAATATATTAGAAGTGATGCAGACAATATTTATTACATGGTATTATTTGAAAAAATATCAATATTACATTTAAATTTGAAGGAGTCAAGGCAATATGTGTTTTTTCACTCTGTTCTTATTTGATTATTTATACAAACTAAAAAAATATAAATAAATAAAATATTTTTACTAAATTATTTATCAATTATTTGTATCTTTTTTACAACATCAACTATTTATATTAATCCATTATTATTATTGCAAAGTGAAAGATAAAATCACATAATACTATTAAAAAAAACTAATTTTTTATTTAAATTTAAAATAATAAATTTATTTTAAATATAAATATTTTTTTAAATAAATTATTTATTGTGAGATAAAGAGAGTATACATTTTATATTAAAATCGAGTGAGTTAGTATTGGTTTAAAAGTGAATATTAGATTAATGGTCTAACATACTTATTTTCTGTTTTCAACTTTTTAATAATTTAAGATTTTTGTTGTTAGATTAAAATTATTATTTAATTGGTACATATTGATATCAATATTTTACTTTGTATTAAACATTTTCTAAATTTTTATTTTTTAATAGTATTTTTTAGAAAAGTTTTTATATAAAGAGTATATCTATTTGACTTACAAATAATTTCATAAAATTTAAATTATCTTAATCATATCTAAGAGTATACAGTCCAAACAAGTAAAGTATTCTAACTATCGAAGATTTAAAAGCTTACCAAAATATCAATAAAATGAATCAAAGGAGTTAATAGTATATTTGATTCAAATTTTTAATTAAATATATTAATATTTTAAATTATTTTTGTTTATCGCTGTAACACATTTCCTTGTATGTAAGAGGAGCTGAATCTTCTCCATAATTTAAGTCTTTTATACATCCAAAGGCAAGTAGATGTGTGGTACTGACCCTACACAGCACCTTCATTACATAGGGAATACAAATACAAAGGGATGGTCACATACAACCAAGGAGAGATTCCTGAAAAGTCAACAAAATGGTCTTCTGAATTTGATGCTTTTGAGGCCTGCAACATGCAAAAACACTATTACCATTGAATTAAGTTTTATAATTATATACACAAATTGATTTTTTTTTTAATTGTCTGTTTCCCAAACCACATGAAATGGAACTTTCAAGGTAGGTTTCACTAGCCATTTTGCCCATGGCATTCTCCAACTAATTTCTTGGTGCAACTTACTTTGCCTCAAATTAAGATTAATAGTTATCAATAACTTGTGGTTGAATAATGATCAATTATGATGATGTGTTCCTTTGTCGTAACTATTCTTATACAAGAATTTCATCTTTGCTAACGCCTGTTTCACACAGTAGATTGGATTTTTTATGTAAAATAAACAGGTACTAGAGTCAAAATTTGAATTCGAATTTATAATATTTTTTACTTGTGTATTAAAACTATAATTTATAATTTTTAAATATAAATATAATTTGTATGTTGAAATTTATTCTTTAAATTCATTTTAACGTGAATATATATAAACATAAATTATTACGTTGAATTCCATTTTAACAAAAATTAATTTTATAAAATCTATTTATTTAAAATTAATTTTTTGTCACATAAAACAAACACACATTATATGTGTATTTAGTTTTGTGGTTAAATTTTTTTTCTTCTAATTTTGGTTAAAAAATTAATTTTAGTTAAAAATGATTTATGTTTAAATATATTTAAATAATATAATTAATTTTGTTTTTAAAATTAATTTTAAATTTAAACTAGAATTTATATCTTTTGAGTACAAACATAATTTTTACGATGAAATTTATTGTTTAACTTACATTAACGTAAATACATTTAAACATAAATTACTTACATTCAATTCAATTTTAACAAAAAAAACAATTTTACAAAATCTATTCATTCAAAATTAATTTTTATCACTACAAAACAAACACACATTGTATGTGTATTTAGTTTTGCGGTTAAAATAATAATAATTTTGAGTAAAAATAAGTTAAATTTAAAATGATTTATATTTAAATATATTTAGATAATATAATTTACTTTGCTGATAGAATTAATTTTAAATAGAAACAATATAATTAATTTTAAATAGAAACAAATATTTATAGTTTTTTAGTACAATCATAACTTTTACGTTGAAATTTATTATTCAACTCACTTTTAACGTAAATATATTCAAACATAAATTATTTACATTCAACTCAATTTTAATAAAAATTAATTTTACAAAATCTATTCATTCAAAATTAATTTTTGTCGCCATAGAAAAATCACATATTGTATGTATATTTAGTTTTGCAGTTAAAAAATAATAATTTTGGTTAAAAAATTAATTTTAGTTAAAAATAAGTTGAATTTAAAATAATTTATGTTTAAGTATATTTAGATAATAACATATTGAACAATAAATTTAAGTGTAAAAATAAAGTCTAAAGCAAAAAACTATGAATTTTGATTTATAGTTAAAATCAATTACGAGGATAAAATCAATTATTACACATCTAAAATTAATTTTGGATTATCTAAAAGTGAAACCAAACATGCATTATAATTTAATTGACAAATATAAATATTGTTAGATTAAAATATGAGATTTGTATTTGTGTACGAATTTCAAATGATATTTAATATTCCAATGATATTTAATATTCCGAATAAAAAAAGGTCACATGTATGTTCTCTTCTTAAAAAAAATGGTTTACATATAAATTATATGGTAAATACTGTGGTTTACATATAAAAAAGTTATTGGTATGAAAGATAAGACCTTTTGATTTAAAATTTTCAAATTAGAGCATAAAAAAATTAAAGTTTTACCATATATATATATATATATATATAATATGAGGAATATATTTTTGTTTGTCAACTTGTTTTGTGTTCTGATCCAAAAACAAAAGGATAAGGGGGGCAGTAATATGATACCCCATCATATACCCCTGTTAAATGCTCTGTGATTGTATGGCCACTAATAATGTTGGTAAATAAATAATGGTTGCCCAAATTCCACTTTAGCATGCAAACAAAATGGTATATATCTGGATCATTAGAAGTTTAAAAATTTAATCATCTTACACATTAAGAATTGATATTCCAATTTGAAAAGTTAATTAAGTAGAGTGATTGTGTAGTCAATTTCATCTTAAACAAATGAGATGTTTTGTTTATTGGAGGCATAAATATCGAATATTACTACTAGGAACCCAAATGTTAATTATAATGTTTAAATTGAAATTTCCAATACTTGGTTGAAATAGGCGAGTTCAATTTTTGAAATGATAAGAATACCTTGTACTTCTTTTATAAGTGGTCTAGATCAACATTAAAAAATTATCAAAATTTTAATAATTATAGATAATATTATTTAAACACAATAGTTTATGATTCTCTTCGTTTTTATCAAAAAAACTATATTATAGTTTATGTCAATTCAATAAGTAATAGATACTTATTTTACTTTAGTTTAATTAATTGATATTATTTAAATCATTATCTCAATCATAAAAATAAAAATAATTATATATGTTTATTTTTAAGAGACAACATCTTTAATTATTAGTATTTTATTTTTTAAAACTGAAATATAGATGAAGATGATCAATATTAGAATTTTTCTGTATTTTAATTTGTATCAGTAATATTTTATTTTTAATAGAAAATGTTAGATTTGGACCACTTTATTGGTTCATATAGTTTCTGTCACTTTGGGGAACGATAAGGACAAATGACTGAAATGGGACTTAAATGTGAGGGAAGGAGTTGATGCAGTTGTTGATGGGGAGATAGTGGTCACAAAAGGGTAAATAGGTAAATTACCATCATATCATGGGCTCCATTTGCATTTATTATAAGAGACAATAGAATTGGGCTAAGAAACTTGTACTACCAAGTGTTTTGAAGCTTGTTGCTCAAAAAGTGAAACAATGATTTTTCAAGGGTGGCCAAGTCTTTGGACCCAAAAAAGTGACCAATGAAGCCTGCAGTACAGAAAAAGGAAAAATAAATTAAAGATGAATTGTAAAAAATAAAAGACAGGACACTGAAATTAACTTCTGTTAGAAAAATTTAGGAAATATTTAGAAAATTATATGTTTGTAATAGTTAAATAAATGTACCTTTGTACATTTGATACAATGTAAACTATCACAAAATATACTAAATTCAAATTATATAGGTATGTTTATACAAACTGAAGACAACAACTACCAAATTCAAAAATTTGTCAAAAAAATTACCAAATTTAAAAATTGAAAGTAAACTTTCAAAAAAGTTAAATATATTTTTAGCTCTTTTAAATATACTAATTTTTATTTTTAGTCTATCTAAAAATTCTTTCAAACTTTAGTTCTTTTAAATTTTTAATTACCAATTTTAGTTCTTGTTTTATCACAAAAATTTACGTCGTATGTTTTAATTGACTTTTTTTGATGACATGTCATTGTTAAGACTTTAAAATAGCATAAACTTTATAACTTAACTATTTAATCTTTAATTTAACAATTTTATCTTTAATTTGAAGTTATAGATAAATTAATAACGATTCAAGATTAAATAATTAAATTATTAAACTAATGATATTTTAAAGTTTTATCATTGATATGCCATAAAAAAATATCACATGGAACATGCAACGTGAACTTTTGTAAAAAAATAAAAACCAAAATTTATAATAGAAAATTTAAAAAGATTAAAATTCGAATGAATTTTTTATAGAGATTAAAAGTGAAAGTTGAGGTATAATACCCCAATTTTCTATGAACAAATTATTATTATTATTATTATTATTAATTCTATTATTTTAAATAAGTACTCATATTATTTATCTAACATTCTAGATATTTTTAGTTATTATATCATATTGGAATGATTATGTAAAATAAGTGAATTTATATCTAATTAGAATTCAATTGATTTGAGTATTTGGTTTAGGATTTTTTTTTAAATTTTTAGAATATTGATTTAAAGTGGGAAGGTAGAAATTTAGATAGAACTAGGATTTTTTTCTATTAATTATTCTCACTCTTTATAGTATTCGTATATTCACCTCAACTCAAAACAAAAACAAAACAAAAATTCACTCGCTCACATTTCACACACTCTCTCACTATCATAATAATAGAAAAACCACCCTCATATCCTTCTCTATTCTCAGACTACTCACATACAAACAATCATCACTCAATGTTTTTTCTCCCTTCTTCTCACAACCACCACCTATTCCATTTACACTTGGATTTAACCTAGAATACCTAAGAAAGAGGAGGAGAAAAGAAGAAAATGAAGAGGAAGAAGAAAGGAGAGGATGAGAGGAAAAGATGGAACTTCAACCTTTCTCACAAACATCTAAGGGAACACAAAACCTTCCTTTCTCTTTGTGAGCAATGGGTTTCAAGAAGAAGAGAAAGAAGTAGATGTAGAAGAAGAAGTTGAAGGAAGCTAGGGTTTTTCTCATGGGAGTTGAAATTGGTATCAAACTTGAGTTACTACTCCAATCCCCTTAAAACCTCTTTAGAATGTACATGGAGTTTTTATTGAATTTAGTGTTTGATTAAAGTGAACCAATTCATTTCTTTCTCTTGCATGTTGGGTAAAATTATGAGTTTTGGGGCATTGAAGGAAGGGAATTAGTTTTGATTTTGAAAATTATATTTCATGACTAGTTTCTATTGAATTTAATGTTTGCATGTCTCTTTAGAGTAAAAGATCTTGTTTAACTTTGATCTAGTTATAGGAATCAAATGTTGAGTTAGAATTCTTACATGAATACAATGCCCATATGGAATAACAATTATTCTTAAACCATTAAAAATTAGACAAAATTCTCTTCACATTAAATATTGGAAATTTTGATTTTCACTGATTATAATAGGAGAAATTTGAATTACAAATTAGGTAATATTTAATGTCACCTTCATATTTTATTTTAATAAATTGAACCAATTGGATATTTATCTTGCAAAAATAAAATTATAACCGTACATCTATATTTTTGAGCTTTTATTCAGTTACCCATCAAGACAAACTTTTCATTTGGATCTATAATTTGGATCATAACAAATTCCTGCATCTTATTAGAGAGGAATTTTCTGAACACCTCTACATTTAGACTTCATACCTCTGCAGTTCTCCTAAATTTCCCTTTTATCCTTTTTAATTTTACATAAAAAATGATTAAAATTTTCTCCTTTATATTGTAAAAATCCAAAATATGTTCAGATAACCCATTAATATTCCGAATTTTTAAAAAATTAAAATATCTGGAACATTAAAACAAAAGTTTTTTTAAAGCTCAAAATAAAAGTTTTTTTAAAGTTCGGAACCTATTTTTTAAAGTCCGGAACATTAACTTTAAAAATTCGGACATATATATTGAAAAGTTAGAACCTATATTTTTAGAATTACTTGAGAATTTGTCAAAAAAAAAAAGTTACTTGAGAAATTCGGAACAATAACTTCAATAATAAAGTTTCAAGGTTCCGAGGATTTTGTCTAAGAAAAGAACAGGAATTTCATATAAAACTCATGCACGTGGTCCGAAGATTTATGTAAACAAAATATCCGTAACATGAAAATATATAAATATTATGAGTTCCAATTATTTCACTTATAAAAGATTCGGTAAAAATTTGGTGTTTTGAAAGTTGCACTTATAAAAAATCCATTACAAAAAACGCTTATTTTTGTAAGAAAAAAATTGATTTTTTTTTTAGTATTTTCAATTAAAAGATAGGGTGTTTAATAGATTCTTCCTTATTAAAAATATGGATCGTGAATTCCAATTCAATCCACCATGTATTATGAAAAAATTTGTAATACTCCGATTTTTTATCAATTAGTTTTAAATTATAAGAGTCATTTGCTCTAATTTTAGATGTTTGGGTATTTAGCTAGACATCAATAAAGTTTAGCTACAAATAGTAACAAGTGTTTAAAAATAGTTAATCAATTAATAAATTTAATAAATTAGGAATTGATTAATCAATTAGACTAAGTTGGGAAGTCGATTAAATAAAGTTAGAATAACTAATTAATTAGATCTTCATATTTGATTAGATTAATGCAAACTGAAAACCACCTAAGTAATAACTGAACCGACCAAAGAACTTAGTTAATCAGTTAGAGTGGTATTTAGGGCATAAATTTGGTATAAGACAAGAATAATGAATTAATAAGTCTTGGTTAATAAAAAATAAAAAAATCTAACTTATAGACTTAGGGTTGATCGATTAGGTAGAGAATCAAAAATCATTAAAAAAATTGAGTTATAAATTAATCTATTAAAGTCTTTGGATTAATTGATTAGGTTAAGTCATAATGATTATTTAAATTATTAATTAGCTAGTAATCAGAAGTTAGTTATTAAATGATAAACTAAGAAGTTAAGGTTAATGGTTAAATATCATTAATGTTATTTGATCTTTTGATGATGAACGTTAATATGTCGTAGCACGCTTAGCCATAAATGTGAGTTGACTGTAGTCGGATCGTGATTTGTTGATGATGAAATATTATGCCATGCATGTTGTGTGTTGCATTCATATAGAATGACATGTTGGAGGATTGTTCCATGATAGGATCATAACTCGAAGGTTAAGGAAACCTTGAATATGAGTAGGAAGATCTTATGTAAAAACGGGGCACCATTGAGGCGTTCCGTTGAAAAGTGAATCACTCTGACTAGAGACTCTTGTTCGTAGAGAAGTAGGTAACTTCTCGACTGGTATCAACCTAGAGTTTGAAGAATCCAACATGAATTACTTGATGATTAGGATTCTTATTGTGTTATCATGCATTGTTGATATCAGTATATATGATATGTTATGATGTTAATTTTGGATTTAATTTACTTTACTCCGCTTGATTATGTCTTAAGAATGATGACTCACCTTCATTTGCTTTTCACGTAGCTCCTTACACACTACATGATGAAATGTCAACAAATGAAGCAAATGCAATAGATAGTTGTTTATTTCTTGTTGATTGTCGACAAAGTCGACTAATAAATTGAAATTGTATAGAATCATTATTAATTAGTGTGATAATTTTTGGAGTTGAACTCTTTTGATTATATTATTTCCACATGTTTTAGAATTGTGATATTTCTATGCTGGAATATATTTTAAATATGGACCAAATTTACTCGTACTTTTACTATATTTACGCTTTAAAACATATTTGGAATAGAGAGTGTCATAAACTTCAATTAAATTTGATTCAAAAGACACATAAGCATTAAACTTACACATTTACCCTTCATTAGTTTCATAATATTTAGAATATGTGAATATAAACTTTTATAATTTGAAACATATACATGGACACACATATTTTCGATGTACAAATAATACCTAATCAATCATACACTTTTTTTTATATAAGCAAATGGAATCAATGAGGAGTATAAGGAGTATTGCAAATTTTATAAATAGACCAACAATTTACACAACCAATCTTAGTAAACATATCTAATTGATATGCCTTTTTACCTAGAATCCAAAGCCATGAAACTACTTTAATCTTATCCACCATTGACCGAATGCTTAAGGCTCCACTAAACAAAATCTTATTTTTCATCATCCAAATACTCCATGTAGCCATGTAGTCACTGACAAACCCTTTGGTATAGAGAAGGAAAATTGTACACGTATCTTATTGATAGATTTTCCAATTGTAACCAATTGCAAACCAAACTCCTTAATTCTTTAGATTTTAAACATTCAAAATAATGGTGGGAAATGGATACCAGACATCCAAAACAGAATACACACCACAATACAAAATTATTCACAATAATACCTCTTTTATGTAGAGTTTCTCTTGTGGATAGTTTATAATAGAGAGTTCGCCAAACAATAACATCAATCTTTGAAGGAAATTTGCATTTCCTCACAAGATTTAAAGTCGTAAGGAGTTGAGGATTAAGTTGAACCTGTTGCTGCTGTGTGAGATGACAATGATAGAATGATTTCGCTATGAATCCATTGAGGATCCAAATTCTGGTGTTGTTTTCATTTGGAAAATGTTGTATTTCTTCTTAAATTTCCTCCATTTCTTCAACCAAATCTTATTCTTGTTTTGTGAGAAAGTGTTCATAAAACCACTACCAGTTCCAGCTTCCATTGAGAAAAGCTCATCTTAGCCACAACTAGTTCTTACGACCTGAATCAACAAACAAAGTAAGAAAAATTCTTTTAAAGTGTAGTTACCAATCCACTTTCCTTCCAAAAAAATATTTGTGATCCATATCCTAATACACTACTGATGTTTCAATTAAAGAGCTAAAATTCTTTTAAAGTGTAGTTACCAATCCACTTTCCTTCCAAAAAGATATTTGTGATCGATATCCTAGTACACTACTAATGTTTCAATTAAAGAGCTAACTATTGATGTTGTTGTTGATTTTGAATAGTCGTAAACCTCACCACAAAATAGAATTCATCTAACTAACATTCAAACCATTTCTCCATATTATTTTGCTTGCAATAGATACTTTTATTTGACTACAAGATGCATATAGTGAGGTTTCAAGCTTGAGATTTTGTTTAGATTGATGTAAAGTTATAAAATGGAGTAGTGTAAAGTGGACTCACTGAAGACTTCTTTTTTTGAATTATTTAACATATGATGGATACAATGACATATAATGATACAAATTTATTTATGATATTCCATCCAACACCTTACATTTATTATCCTTTATTATAATTATTCTCTTTATTTATTATTAGATTCTACTATATTATAGTGTACTTTATTTTGTTTTTTTTCTTTTATGAAATTTTATTAATGAGTTAAAACTAGTTTTATCAATACACCTACATGTTGAAACTACTAGATCTTACATTATTTAAAAAATTTGATCAAGAATTCCTTTTCAATATTTTTTTAGTCAATGATCATACTACACACTCTTTCTTATTCCCTACACACTCCTCGCTCTCCCCTCCTATCACACCCTTTCGTCAGCAGTTTTGCCTCATCTCCTTCTCCCATATATTTCTCTGTAGGTTCACTTCTTTCTTCTCATCTTCTCTCAATTTGATTTTATCATTGGCACGTTGAAAACAAAGATAATAAATAAAAAAAAGCATACATGAGCATGAGTTAGATAATGAGTTAGATAATTATGGTTAATAGATGATAAGTGTTTGGCTTGAGAAGTAAATGCAACTTTAGAAATTAGTTTTTGTTAAGGGGAACTCTCCTCAACATATAAGTCGAGTAGTGATGTGATTCCTAATACATTTACCTTATTCGACATACTATTGTTGTATCTAACACCCTTTTACGCTTCTAACTATCGACGTGTCAAAAATCACACATTGAATAGAAAAAATAGTGTTTAGCATCATATAAGTGAGATGACTCATATATAAAATTTTTTAAGTGAAGATGTGATGTCCAAATCATTTGTGTGGTTGTTATTAGTCCAATGCGATAATCTACGAGAGTCTTAAACCCCCTCATGACATAACATTAACCTCATCTCAAGTCACCATGCATTCTGCCTCCCATCTTCAGATTTTTTTCGTGTTCATTATACTTCATTGAGAAACCATCAATTATTCTCTTATAAGTCCACCTAACACATCAAAACCATTATATGACGTACAAACTCTCCTTTATGGCTATCACCTATAGCGGCTCTATCATTCACCACTTCTACAAACGTTTCATCGTCTGCTGTTATTCTTCGAGAATGATTTCTCTTTTGTGAGTAGTCCAACTCCTAAATGTTAAAAATTCTTGTGTCAATGCATTCACTTTTGCAGGTTGCCATTCATCTCATTGGGTGCCCACCTATCCAACCACCACTATGCACCCATGACCACAATTTGAAGGCTGGAGTGAATTTCAACCACTCCAGCACGAGGGCTCATTTTCTCCATGACAACCACTGTGGGACTCACTTTCACTTATAGCATATGTTTGGAAACTGCAGTTTCATGTTTGAAACTCACGTTTACATGGAAGCCACAATTTGTAGCTTCACAAAACCACACCCAATTTGCATTGAAAGAGATAGTGTGAGTTTAAACGTGCATCCAAACACACCAGTAGTTGTTTATTGCTTCCACTCACACCGTGTGTGTCAAATTTGAAGCATCTGCTTCCTGTAACTTCTCTCCATTTTTATCCTTTCTCTTTATATTTTTTTGTCTTTTATGCATGCGTGAAAAGAGAGGAATGAGAGGATTCAAATCCACGTGTGTCTAACCTTTTTTGCAATTTGCTTCTCAACTTTGTATTGCTCAAAAATATGTTTTAGAGAATACATGCACCTTACTCTTTAATTAGTGTGTTATATTACACAAATTTGTACTTTTAAAATTTTCAAATTTCATATATACAAAAGTATGGCTAAAATTACACATTTGGTCCCTAAATGTATTTTTCGATTTCACTTTGGTTTCTTATTTCTTTTTTGTTCCATTTTGGTCCCTAAACTTTAATTCCATTAGTCATTTTTGTTTGTTTTCAACCTCAAACATTATATCTTCCTACATTTCATTTTTGGTGGGTGATTAGGATTTATGACTCACCAATATAAAAGCCTAACTAAGGATTTACATAAAAACAATTTTCCCTTTCTTCATATTCATTTTCTATAATGTAGGGTATATCATCATCATCTTATTATTATTAATCATTTTTCACCTACAAATTTGCATTTCTTCATAAATTTAAATATGTCCCAACATTTTTCGAAACCAATTCTCCTACGAATCAAAGACCAAAAGAGTTGGATTTGTTTGGTTGGCAATAATGAGACGCCCATATGAATTTGGATATGGAAGTCCATCAATGTATTTGAAGTAGTTAAGACGTTATGATGGAATCAATGTATTTGAAGTTGTTAAGATAATAAGTTGGAGTCCATGTATTTGAATTTGTTAAGATGTTAAGTTGAAACACTTATATTTATTGTTTACGAATCTAGTGCGAATGAATTTTATGTTTTCTATGAATCCAATGTTTTTGGCGGTGTTTATGAATTATTGCCAGCTCGCGTGAGCATCTCCTCATAATTGACCCAACATATCTAAAAGATTCGCTTCAAGAAGTTTGGAATATTGCATCACATACATAGCGATGATTTCTAGAAAATTGTTTGTGCTCACACACTACGACAGTTCTTGCAACGTTTGTTTCCAACTGCCGCCACGTTTTGTGGGAAATTAGAAACACGGTAACTATTTTGACATCCCACGTTGGTTCTCTTTTTCTCTCAAATCTATCTCACGGATCTCAACACTCGAAACTCTTTTACCCTAAAATTTAAGAACTCAAATATGTCCTCTAACTGACATTTTGTGCCATCATCCTCGTTCCTCCCTCCATTTCGTTCAATTTTGTTTCGTGTTAGAGTTTTTCGACCTACGTTGTGCTTATGCTTTTTGGCAAAAAATCCTACTTTTTTTTTTCAAAGGGTGTTTGACACGCGTTTTTTGGCGACTATTCAGTGTTTTCGACTTCTCAAGTTCATTTATTTTTTTTGGCGACTATTTTTCATGCTCTTGTTTTTTATTTTTTAGCATTTTGATTTCCACTTTGGGACTGTTCTTTTTTTTTTTTTTTTGAATAATTTAAACCTTTTTACTTGTTTTGTATAATGGTTAAGTTGAATCTTTCTCTACAATGATTATTTTGAACCCTTTCTTTTCTTCTAAAAATTTCAAAACTCAATTACCTAAAATTTCTCGTATCCCATTGAATCTGCTACACACTTAGGTTAGGTTGGAGCTCGTTGTTGCACATAATTTGAAAGTCGTTGTTGTGAATTAGTCATTGTTCACAGTGAACTCAAATATTATATTGTTGAAAGCATCCAGCTCCTCAATCATTGTTTTGAGAGGAAGATTCACTTTGAGAAATTCTACACATATTACATCCGAGAAGAAACTCAAATATTGTAGAATAAATATTAATTTACTTCTTGAATCCAGATAGGTTTATTCCTATAAGATGTATTATAATGAATATTGTTAATTTGCCAAGCTTTATTTTATATGAAGATATGACTCGAAGAAGTTCTCAGAATAGTGAAAGTAGTAACACAACTAACAACAATATGAAAAGATCCATCCAAGCCATGACCACCATGGCTAATGCAATCACACAACATACTGGTATAATTGCTCAACAAAATCAGCTAAGAGTTGACCAAGCCGCTGAGGCAAGGGGAATGATGAATTTTCAAAGGCATGACCCTCCACAATTCCATGGAGAGCATGATTAGGTGAAAAAAGACTTCTAATTATAAGAAATTGGAAATATCTTTGTTTGTGATGCAGTGTAACGATGAGCCAAAGTTGAACTATGCGACTTATATACTATTGGGAGAAGTAATATTGTTGGAAAGAATCAAACAGTTGATTGGGTAACCTTCTGCGCTAAGTTTTTGGATCAATACTTTCCCAAGTCTTAAGACTAATAAAGAAAAAGAGTTTTTGTGTATCCAACTACGAGACATGACATAAGGAAAACATATTATTTATTAAAACTCTTAGTTTATCTTGAAAATATAAGTAAAAATTGAATACATTCATATATTTTAGTAACATTTATATATAAAATTTACATTATTAAATTTTCTTTAATTTTTTTAGTATATGTAAAAAAGATTGATTTTTTTTTTTTATATATAAATGAGATGATATAATTATTACCAGAAATTTACATAAAATTTTAAAGTCTTAAATTCGAACTCAAATCCAACCTAATAATATATGTATTTAGCAATTGACCTATATCTTGACGACAATTATAAAACTTTTAATTGGAGGTAAAGATAATATTTAATTTTGTTAAAAAAATATTTTAAAAAAAAGATAAATATTTAATTTTTGAAATCAATTTTTTTTTTTTTATAATACTTTTTAGTTAAAAAATTATCATTAATAGAGTGAAGGAAGGGAGAAAGGAAAAGAAGGAGAAGGGTGTGTGTGTGTTGGGAATGGGTAGCGAAGAAGAAAGGGTTCTCGAGAACCAACTTGAACTTCAATTGCAAGAACAAAGGGATTCTCTCGCTGCTATCAATCATGCTCTCCTCCTTGATCCAACAAATTCCGAACTTCTCTCGGTATGTAATGTCCCTTCTCTCATTTCTCCCAATTTCTCACTTTCTTTGCCCATCATTTGGGAATGCAGTGTAACCTAATATCTTCAATTTTTATTGTTTTTTTTTTATTAATTAAATTCCTTATTATCTCATAGTCTTGTGTTGGGTAAATGAATAATCATGCTGAGTTCAAATGGAGGGTTTTGGTTCGGTTTGTTTTATTGTTTTCGTGTCATTTTTAGGGTTCTTTTGTCTTCTGCATTGACATGACTTGGAAAATCCATTTGAGCTGTTGTTTTACTCTGGTCTATGGCTATATGTGTACATTAACTGATATGTGTGTTTAGGAGTAATTACTGTGCTGTGTGATGTCTGATACTTTGGTTATAAGTAACTCAACCAAAGGAGAGAGTCTCTAGTTTTAAGATGGTAGCATCAGGGTCTGTTTGGTTCAACAGAGGGGAGGACATGGGAGGGAAGAGGAATAGAGATATGTTTGGTTCAAATGAGGGGAGAGATTTTAATTAAATTTATGTTTGGTTTAGGGGGAGAAAGGGGGATTTTAAATGGTTTATAAATTATTTTGGTTGCCTCCCCTCCAAGGGGGAAGCGAAAAGTGAGTTTCGGAGGGATTTTTCCCTCTCCTCCCCCCTCTTAATAATTGAGCCAAACACATATTTTAAAATATCCCCTCTCGGCATGGTGGATTGCGGTGGCAGATATTTAGACAATCGCCAATTTGTGCGGCTCCATGGAGTTTTATGCTGGCTTAAAATGGCCAATTTTGGCTTTCCGCCATGGTCTGACTCTGTTGTCTGCAACCGATAACACCGTGTAGCATTTGGCATGCAAATGGAACATTCAGAAGGAGGCAACATTTGGCATACAAATAGAACCGAAAGCCTATTCAGATTTATTCTCTTGGTTTTTGCCTAAAACAACGGAATAGAAATGCACCAATTCCCCTGAAATCTTGTTGAAAATATTATATACATTCTTGTGAATAGAGTAGAGAAAAAACAGATTTCTAATATTACTCCTTATACATTAGTGAATGTGTGAAGAGGATTTAACTAGAATAGAAGTAAATAAATAAAAATTCACGAAGATTTAATTATTGAATCATTTTTGTCTTTTTGACTGAGGGTACTGGGTTGCTTTAGAGAAAAGTTGCACCAATCATCTTAGTTACATTCAATAGTAGAGTTGCAAGGAAGACAATTTTGAAAGGGATTAGGAATTATTAGGTTTGGTAATTTAAGTCTTGGTGGGTTAAATATGGTGGCTTGATTGTTTTCTCCAGTCTGACCGACCAGCATGCTGTTGATGAAGGGAGCTTCTTTTCCCACCCCCAAAGTCACTTTGGATATACACATTAGGAAACAAACACAGTTTTTATGCCACCAGGAAGTACATTTCCGGAACACAGTTTTTGTCCCTGTCTGGAAGTATACTTCTGAACACATATGTGGTTTTTTTAAACCATGAGTGGTGGAAAAAGAAGCTCTCTTTGATGAATTTTAGAATGGATGGTACAACATGTTTCAGTGTGCTTTTACAAGTAAGCAAGTGATTCATCTCCAATCCCGGCAAATTGTATTCTCACACAGTCACGTGGCTTTTTTGAGATATTAGAAGTTGGTGTAAAACACAGAAGTGTATTGATTCTACTGCCTGGAGTTTGATTTTGACTACCATGATTATGACAGCCAATCTAAGACTTCCGAGGCTATTTTTACACGGAATATTAAAATTGGTATCACAGGTTCATGAGGAGCTTGTTCTGGTAATTAAGGATGCTGAGGAAGGACTTCTTCACCTAAAGCGTGCGAGATTATTATCTGAAGCGGACACAGTGCTGCGTAGTACTAATATTTTTTCTGAAGAGAAAGTGGAACCACTTGATCCTGCAGATGTTGAGCCAGAGCCGCTAGAGGAAAAATGCTTTTCTGTTGGATCTAAATGTAGATTCCGTTACAAAAATGGGCGTTGGTACAATGGTCAAGTGGTGCAATTGGATAATTCAATGGCAAAGATTTCATTTCTTACTCCTACATCTGAGAATATGCTGGTATGTAATATTATCTTGGGTCAAGTATATCTCTTTTTTCTTCTGTATTGCCGACAAAATGTAGATTTTAGTATTCTATTTTATATTTTTAACTAATATATTTTTTCTCACCCTCAATTTCCTTTACTGTAACAACTACGAAAATAAGGGAATTTGAAATAACAACAGTTTGCCAATTTTTGGATTGAATCTGATATATAGATGAGGAAAAATAGGCAACACAGGCATATGATGGTATTATGCTTTATTTCTACTTTTCCCTAGATTTAGTTATAAGTAGGGAAAAAGGAAAGTGATAAGTTCATATATGCTGTCTCCGATACCCCCATTACTCTTCACCCGCCCTTACCTCTCCTGTTAAGACTTAGATTAGTTGAATTAGTTCTAGAAGTTAGAAATTAGTTATTGGGGTAGTTATTTAGTTGGGTGTCAGGTAGCTATGTTCGTTATGTTTTCTGTTTTGATTAGGTTAGTTGCTTTTGATTCTTTCCCCCTCTTATCCTTAGTGTACATAGAACCTATAAATAAAGGTTTCATACCTTATGTGCATCTTTTGGCAAGTTAGAATTTTCTTAAAGGGTATTCTGGTTGAAGGTTGCAATCACCCTTGACGAGCGTATTTGCTCTTGTGTATTTCTTGCTATTGGAGAAATTCTCTCCTATTCTCTCTTATTTTTTTTCTAAATATTAGTGTTTTTCCCCTAAATCCTTGGAATCCTTACAATTGACAGCTATATAAAAACACCTTCCTTTCTAAATCCAATTCTTGTGATCAGCTATATGTTGTCATAGTTTAAGTGTAAGTCCTCGTGAGACAATATAAAAACACGTTCATGTGTTTTCCTCTCACAATTTAAGCTTTTGGGATGGTTATTCATGGTATGGTGTCCAAGTGGTTGAGTTTATCCTTGCGGTCCAAATTTTTCTTATGAAAGTTGAATTTATGCATAGTATACTAGTATAGGCGGTCTTATATGTTGTCCACTGAAATCCAAAGTGGGCATTGTAGTAATAGGTATGGGTTTGGGGTTGTGTAGGTGCTTTGTTGCAGAGGAACTAACTTTGCCTTCCTGTTTGTTTTTCGAATCACTTCTTTTGAGTTTTACACAGTGATGAAGTTTGAAATTAATTTTTGAGTTTGGAAGACGGGATTTGTGAATCAGATTGGTTGGTTGTGAAAATGATGATAGGATTCTCATCTCTGTTTTGGTTTTGGTCCCTAAAAAATGGATCAACTTAATAAAGAATTAAAAATAAAAATGGCGAGTCTATTGGCATGCCACGTCATTTAGATGTGTCATTTCATCAATAGAAGATAGAATTCTCTTTGCCAGATTAGTGTTTTTTACGGAGAATGATGTATGGTTTCTGACTTTGCAAGGATCCAAACGAAAAAACTTATAGAGACTAAAACGAAAAGCCCTATTTTTGCAGGGACAAAATGTATTGTCAAACTTGTTTTTATAATGTATTAAAACCACACACTTCTTTCCTCTCTTAAAGGTTTAATCTTGTTGGCCTACATCAAAGACTTAACTATATCCTTATTTAGCGATTAGCTTATGTAAAGGTCTTATTGCAAAATAGGGTTTTAAAGGGTCTTTATGTCATGTCAATGTTTGAATAAGCCAACCTTAAAAAAGACCAATATTCTGCTGACAATTGGCAAGATTTCTTAGAAAATGGAAGTTTCTGCATTTCATTATACTAATGGCATACTTATAAAACTTTTTTTCATTTTTTATTTTATAATTTGGTATGGGGATTCCTTACCCTCCTCCGTTTTTACTGTTTTCTCATTGTAATAAAACTTCTTTTATAGAAAAAGGAAACATATTTCTAGGATTCATACTAAAATATTATACAATCGTGCAGCTATCCGGGCACTTATTCTTGATTTGATGTTTCAAGTTTCAACAGATTAGGTTCTTCTCATCATACTTTGAATTTATTCTTTAGGCTTTAGCAATTCATTTGATATTGTTGAAGAATTAAGGAAAATTAGATTTGATTTTCTTTTATTTTATATTATTCTATTTATTTTTATTTTATGATTATGTCATTATTACTCAGTATTATTATTGTAATTTTATTTTCTATATAAACAGCTTAGAGCTGTAGTAATAAAATATGGAAGTATTTTGCCTTTTACTTTCTTCATGGTATCAGAGCTATTGGTTAGGGTTTTGTAAAGCTTTTCACAACCCACTAGGGTTTGCTGCGTTCTAACCAACAACTGAGCTATGGCACACAATACCTCATGGAAGGCATTCATTACGGGTAGCGGCGACTATGGTTTGGGTGAAAAATTAGAAGTAGCCAACAACATCGGTTTAGGCACTGGCGGCGGCTCAGGCGACAACACTGGATTAGGCACTGGCGGCGGCGACTATGGTTTAGGTGAAAAATCAGAAGTAGCCAACAACACCGGTTTAGGCACTGGCGGCGGCCCAAGGGGCAGTGGTAGTTGGAATGGTTTATCTAACAACGGTTTTTCCAATTTTTTTGGCCATGAGGGAACTTCTAATGCCCTCAAAGTTGAAATCCAAAAACTTAATGGAAAAAATTATGTCGAATGGTCCCAAACCGCAAGATTGATCCTAGATGGTAAGGGAAAATATGGTTTCCTCACAGGAGAGGTGCAAATACCTGCCACAATTGATCCTAATTACAGGTTTTGGAAATCTGAGAACTCTGTTATTATTGCTTGGCTGCTTAGTAATATGGAATCAACGATTAGAAAACCTTTTATGTTTTTGCCTACTGCGAAGGAAGTTTGGGAGGCTGTCAAAGAAACATATTCTGATATTCAGAATTCTTCTCAAATTTTCGATCTCAAATCACGATTGTGGCATGCCAAACAAGGAGATAGAGATGTCACTACCTATTATAATGAGTTGATGACACTATGGCAAGAATTGGATCTTTGCTATGATGATCATTGGAAGTGTTGTGAGGACAGTGTTTTGTTTCTTAAGAGACAGGAGAACGACCGAGTATTCATGTTCTTGGTTGGGCTTAATAAGCGACTTGATGAAGTCCAAGGCAGAATATTGGGAAAGATTCCATTGCCATCACTTCAGGAAGCGTTCTCAGAAGTTAGAAGAGAAGAGGCAAGACAAGGTGTTATGATGGGTAAGACACCTTCTATTGTTGAGGTTGAAAGCTCTGCCCTAGTCACTAAGAATGAAGACAGAAAGAGAGATGGCAAGAAACCATGGTGCGAACATTGCAAACGTTCATGGCACACACGTGATACATGTTGGAAGCTCCATGGAAAACCTCTAAATTGGAAGAAAAAAGGAGGAAATGAAGGTCATGCCCTCCAAGCTGGTACCTCTGATCAAGAGAAGCAGTCTCCTTCAAGCCCATCTCCTTTCAGCAAGGAACAATTAGATCAATTGTACAAACTCCTTGAGTCTCAAACTCCTTCTTGCTCTATAGCTCAGAGAGGTAATTTTTCAAATACTGCTCTACTTAGTGTCTCTCCCAGCCATACTTGGATTATCGATTCTGGTGCTACTGATCATATGACTGGGGAGTCGAGTCTGTTTTCTTCTTATAGTCCTTGTGTAGGTAACCACAAAATTAAAATTGTAGATGGCTCTCTTTCAGCCATTGCAGGGAAAGGTTCTGTTATTCTGTCACCTGTGTTAACCTTAAAAGATGTCTTACATGTTCCCAATTTATCATGTAATTTGTTATCCATTACTAAATTAACAAAGGATATAAATTGCCAAGCTAACTTCTTTCATTTTCATTGCACTTTTAAGGATTTGAGCACGGGGAAGATGATTGACAATGCTAAGGAGAGTGGAGGACTCTATTATCTTAACAATGGACTCGACTTCAAAGACCAACCAAAAACAAGTACCTGCTTTGAATCTATTTTTGTTTCTTCTAATAATGATGATATTATGTTATGGCATTTACGGTTAGGACATCCTAGTTTTCCGTATTTGAAACATTTGTTTCCTAAATTATTTTCTAAGAAAGATCCGTCTTTATTTCATTGTGAAACTTGTGAATTTGCTAAACATCACCGTTCCTCTTTCTCTACACAACCATATAAAAAATCAAAACCGTTTGCAGTTATTCATAGTGATGTTTGGGGTCCTAATAGAATAAACACTTTTTCTAATAAAAGATGGTTTATAACCTTTATTGATGATCATACTAGAATTTGTTGGGTTTATCTATTGAAAGAAAAATCAGAAGTTGGACAAGTTGTCAAAAATTTCTTTAAAATGGTGCACACTCAATACCAAACAAATATTCAAGTCTTCAGAAGTGACAATGGTAAAGAATATTTTAATATATTTTTGTCTGATTTTTTTCTTGCCAATGGAGTTGTTCATCAAAGTTCTTGTGTTAATACACCCCAACAAAATGGAATTGCAGAGAGAAAGAATAGGCATCTTCTTGAGGTTGCTAGAGCTTTACTATTTGCAAATAAGATTCCAAAATATTTGTGGGGTGAAGCTGTTTTAACTGCATCATATTTAATTAATCGAATGCCATCTAAAGTTTTAGATTTTCATACCCCTCTTGATGTTTTTCGAAATTATTTTCCTTTGACTAGTGTATCTGCTGATTTTCCACTAAAAGTTTTTGGTTGCACTGCTTTTGTTCATGAACATAAACAACTTGACAAACTCGAGCCAAGAGCAATAAAATGTGTGCTTACCGGTTACTCTCCAACTCAGAAGGGGTATCGGTGTTTTGAACCAAAATTAAAAAAAAAATTTGTAACCATGGATGTTACTTTTGTGGAAAATCAACCATTTTTTACTGACATTCATCTTCAGGGGGGAAATTATAAGGAAGATTCATCTTTTACTTATGAAAACATCATTACTTTAAGTGATATAGTGTCGCAAAATTCTGAGACTTATATTGACGCACCAAAAGAAAATGCCCAAGAATCCATATTGGAACTCAATCAACTTATGAATGAGGTTTCGACAGATTCGGGAGCGACAATTTTAAATCAAAATCACACTGATCGAATTCTTGATCTCAATAATAATGAAGGACCACCTGAAATGCCACAACATAATGACTCAAATAAAGAGACACAAAGCAGGTTTACTACCATTGACCCTACTTGGAAGGGAAATGTCTTTGAAAGAAGAAACCATAAACAGAGAAATGAAGGACCCATTCTCCGACCCTTCCAAGATTCCGAACCAATAGATAATCCAACATATCATGTTGATACAGGTAAGTCCTCTTCTGTTCTTAAGAGTCATGTCGAGTATCCTGATATAGACCTTCCTATTGCAATTAGAAAACCTGTTAGATCATGCACTAAATATCCTTTGTCTAATTATGTGCCATACTCAAAATTGTCTTCTTCATTTGCTGCATTTACCTCTAAGTTGTCTACTATAGAAATTCCAAAAAATATACAGGAGGCTCTAAAAATTCCAAAGTGGAAGGAAGCTGTTCTTGAGGAGATGAGAGCTCTTGAGAAGAATCAAACTTGGAGAGTCATGACGTTACCTACAGGAAAGAATACCGTTGGCTGTAAATGGGTATTTACTGTGAAATATAATTCTGATAACACAGTTGAAAGATACAAGGCACGCTTGGTTGCTAAAGGGTTTACTCAGACATATGGCATTGATTACTTAGAGACTTTTGCTCCTGTTGTCAAGTTAAACACTATTAGAGTTCTCTTGTCCTTGGCGGTGAATTTAGATTGGTCTCTTAACCAACTTGATGTAAAAAATGCTTTCTTGAATGGTGATTTGGAAGAGGAAGTATACATGGATAGTCCACCTGGCTTTGAAGATAAGTTTGGTTCAAATGTATGCAGACTACAAAAATCCCTTTATGGTCTCAAGCAATCTCCAAGGGCTTGGTTTGAGAAATTCACTCGGTCCGTCAAAAAGCAAGGATATATGCAAGGACAATCAGACCATACGTTGTTCGTGAAGTTCTCTAATGTTGGTAAAATTGCAATTTTAATTGTATATGTAGATGATATTATTCTCACAGGAGATGACATTGTTGAGATGGAAAGATTGAAGAAAAACTTGACAAAAGAATTTGAGATCAAAGATTTAGGCGCGCTCAAATATTTTCTTGGTATGGAAGTTGCTCGCTCAAAGAAGGGAATTGTTGTTTCTCAGCGGAAATACATCCTAGATCTCTTGGAAGATACTGGGATGAGTGGGTGTAGACCAGCAGATACTCCTATGGAATTAAATACTAAACTTTGGGAGAAAGGCAGTGTTCCTGTTGAGATTGGAAGATACCAGAGGTTGGTTGGCAAACTTATTTATCTAGCCCACACTAGACCTGACATCGCTTTCTCTGTGAGTGTTGTAAGCCAATTCATGCATTCTCCCTATGAAGAACACTTGGAGGCAGTTTATCGAATCTTAAGGTACTTGAAATCCAATCCTGGAAAGGGTTTGTACTTCAAGAAAACTAATGACAGAGAAGTCTCTATATTTACAGATGTTGATTGGGCAGGATCAATTACTGATAGAAAATCCACTACTGGATATTGTGCCTATGTTTGGGGAAATTTAGTCACTTGGAGAAGTAAGAAACAAGGGGTTGTTGCTCGAAGTAGTGCAGAAGCTGAATTTAGAGCAATGGCTCAAGGAATTTGTGAACTTTTGTGGATTCATAAACTCTTGGATGAACTGAAAATGAAAGTTGACTCATCCTTAAAATTGTTCTGTGATAGCAAAGCAGCCATAAGTATAGCTCACAACCCCGTACAACATGATAGAACCAAACATATTGAGATTGACCGCCATTTCATAAAAGAAAAAATTGATGCCGGAATTATATGCTTGCCTTTTGTGACTTCCAACCAGCAAACCGCTGATATCTTGACAAAAAGTTTGGCAAGACCCAATTTTGAGCGACTTATAGCCAAGTTGGGCATGACAGATATCTATGCACCAACTTGAGAGGGGGTGTTGAAGAATTAAGGAAAATTAGATTTGATTTTCTTTTATTTTATATTATTCTATTTATTTTTATTTTATGATTATGTCATTATTACTCAGTATTATTATTGTAATTTTATTTTCTATATAAACAGCTTAGGGCTGTAGTAATAAAATATGAAAGTATTTTGCCTTTTACTTTCTTCAGATATATTATTTATAGGAGTGTTTGTTAATGTCATAAAGATTCGACTAAGTTTTTTGTTGATGGTCGACTGCCTAACACAACCCCCTCATTTTAACTAGGCTTGTGACCAACTACGTGATAAAAAGTTCCGCGCATACTGAAGGGGAAATTATATCACACAACTGTACAACCGGCGATGTTGTATGGGAGGAGTGTTGAGCGATAAAATACCAACATGGGGATGAAATAAGTATAACAGAGATGAGCATGTTGCGTTGAATGTGTGGAAAGACTGGGCGAGATAGGATTAGGAATGACAACATTAGAGATAGAGTTGGGGTAGCACCTATCGTAGAAAAGATGGTGGAAACTTGGCTTAGGTGATTTGTGCATGAGGAGATGAGACTGGTAGATTATGTGGTAAATAGAGTAGATAAGATAGAGCATAGTCAAATTGTTAAGAGGTAGAGAAAGACTTAGAAAAACTATAAGAGAAACTGTTAAGAAAGACCTAGAAATTAATGATTTGGATAGAGATATGTTATATGATAGATCATTATGGCGTCATTTGATCCATGTAGCCAACCTTACTTGTGGGATAAAGGCTTAAGGCTTGGTTGTTGTTGTTTTTGAGTGTTTTGTTGACGTAGTCTGGCAGTCTGAAACAAGCTGTTTTTCGCTATTTTCAAATTTCAACTTTTTTCTAGTGTTTGGAAAACTTTGGAATAAGATACAACAAGAAATAGTTTTTACGAAAAATGATACATTATACATATCATTAAATGTTACATAAGACATAGCATCCTTTATAAATGACTTCATTTATTAAATTAGTAAAATCCCAGAAAAATCTATTTTTTTAATAAGTGAAGTTGATTTTTTGTTTTTGTTTTATTTTGTTTTGAGTTTCCAATCAATGATATTACCCCATCAATGAACTATTCTTAACAAGTAAAATTTGGAAGCTAAAAAGCTCTTTATTGTGGCATATTGATTTCGTCTGTCATTTTGTGTCTCATATTGCTTCGTCTTACAATTTTAATCTTAAAGGCTCTCAAGGATTTCATAGTAACCTCATCTGCCATAGTGCCATTACATGGATAATATATGTGTGTCAAGTAGAATGGAATTGCTACTTCTTTGAAGATGTTTATCTTAGTATCTTTATTCTTCGAAATTTAGGTTCTAGATTATTCAATAAAATCAATTGTTTTTCATGCCATTTACTAATGCTAGACACCAAAGTGCAGATGTGCAAGTTCTTTTTACAACAACGATGTCGATTTGGTAGTAACTGTCGCCTATCCCATGGTAAGCTGCTGATATTAAGCAAATTTACCAAAATTGAATTGATTAGTGGGGAATTCACACGAACCTTGTTGTAATTAACTCTTTCACTAAACTTTAGTGATACTTGCGTTTTTAAGTGCGGTTATTCGATGAGAGCATATGTACCATTATTTCCTTGATAACTTGTTGAGTCAAGTCTTTGTGCAGATCTGGGAGCTAGTTCTTGTAAATAAACCTTTGGGCTCCAAGTTTTACTTTATTGTTAGACATAACTTTGGTTATCATCACAAGGTTATAATGATGTTTTTCAATTATGAGATATAAATTTGCTTAGCATCTTAATGTAGGTGGCTTGTGTACTTTTACCTAGATCAAGGTGGTATAATTATTCCTATCTACATCTAAATTTCATTTAGATTCATTGTGGGATATGTGTTTAGCATTTATTTTTTAAATGGCAATCCTTTCCCAATTAAATATCTGTGGCATTGGGGGTGAAATGCTTCACTGCTTTACTCATTGAGTTACTTCCATATACCTGAGCTTCTACTTGCTTTGAAGCACACAAGAGCATTGGGGAGTTAGGATAAGAAAGAAAAAATAAACAAATTAGAAACTTAGTAATGTTAATGCAATTGACTTTTTCTTTGTGTCTGAGAATAGGAAGGGTTAGATGCCATGGAATCCCCTTAGTTGTTGTTTTGGTCCATAATAAACCCGACCCCATCGAAACAGGATTCTTAATCTTGGTATGGATGCTTTAATTTCAGCATGCCATAAGTCTATTTTCAAATGTGCGGTTGTTGTTTTATGGTTGTTGAGGTTATAAGATTTTTATATATAGAGGGAAGAAAAAAAAAGTAATGACAGAAATTTTATTATAGTTTGATATGATTGATGATACAAAAGAGATAATTTATGGTACTTTAAGATAATATCGAGATATAAGATATTTGCATAGCATTTACCTATATTTATACCATCTGCTTGTTGGTTATTTGTTTATTTTATTTTTTAATTTTAATAACGTTCATATCTTTTGTTATGTATGTAATTGCTTTTGTTCTATGTTCACAGGAGTTGATGTTCAACTGTCCTCCCTTAAGGAATATGTCCCGACAATCTGGAAGTCGTCCCTTGTGGGATCAAGTATATGGGCCGTCTCAAATGCAAATGCAGGGATTTGGAGAGAAGCTGAGCTTGAGTCATGGGACGAAAAAGATGGAGTTGGACAAGTTGTTTTCCGAGACAATGGAAGTTCTGTGAAGCTTGGTGCACAAGAAATGGTATTATCTGAGTATGCAGATATGAGTGACATAGATAGTGATTACAGCTTAGAACAATCCGATTACAGTGACTCCGAGGAAGAGGAACCACAAGGTTTAGGATTTATGGATAGTACCAACTTACAGAAAGGTGTTCAAACTGAAACTGCTATATTTGCAAAGTGGGAGAACCACACAAGAGGCATAGCATCCAAAATGATGGCTAATATGGGTTATCGAGAAGGAACAGGTTTAGGTATAACTGGTCAGGGTATGCTTGATCCGATACCAGTGAAGGTCCTACCGCCAAAGCAGTCCTTAGATCACGCACTTGGATCTCATAAAGTGGAAGAGAACACAGAGAAGCAAAGGAAGAAGCGGACCAGAGGTGGTAGGAGAAAACGCGAGAAGAAATTTGCAGAAGCAAATCGTGCCGCAAAAGAAGAAGAAGAATCGGCACCAGATGTATTCACACTAATAAACAACCAGCTAGCAATGCATGGTGAAACTTCCAATGATGGATCAACAAAGAAGCAGCAAACTAAAGGTTCAGGGGAAGGTAAAAAGGTGGATAGGAAGGTGTTGGTTGCTTATGAGCATGAGGTGAAGGTTTTGAAGGCGCGGGTTGAAAAGCTTGAACAAATGGCAGAAGCAAATAAAAAAGAAAAGCCTGTCTATGATGCTGCCATGAAAAAATTAGTCCAAACCCGCAAGGCTTTGGCTGATGCTGAAGCAGTTCATGCCTCTGCCTCAAACACAGTTGTTAGCAAAGAAAAAGAGAAGAGGTGGCTTAAGTTTTAGTAAATATCTATCTGAGTTCGAATTTTGATTGAAACAGTTGTTCGTCAGACTTTATTTATCTCTCAGTCGTACACCGAATTACTAAGACTTTTTTCCACTCTTTCTTTTGAGAATTGGAGGGTTATGAAAAACAAGTTTTAGCAAGTATTTAGGACTTAGTTTTGTTTGTAGTTGCATAATGTAATGCCTTCAATTTATCCTGATGTTGATACTTTAAAAAGAAGAAAAGGAAAGAAATCTCACAGGTGTAAGTAACTCTATTAAAATACTAGGAGATTGCTATGTAGTATGTAGCCTTGTACATGCTCTGTCACCGTTCTACTGGAAGTCGAAGATGTACTATCTTAGATAGTTAAATGTATGCATTTTTCCACCAAATGGCCAGCATTGCACTTTACTTTAAACCGTGCGTTCATATGCTTGGGTAACTGTTTGTCAAATGATATTTTGGATGAAGTTGATTTTGTAAACTTTATTTGGTTAACATTTAAATTGAAATTATGTGTTTAGATCTTATTCTAATAGATAGTATTTAAAATTTTAATTTAATACTGACAATATTTGTTGTCACTTAATCAAATTCTAATTTTTAGACATAGAGTAACTAAACATCAAAAACACATTTTGAGGAGAAAAGCTACTTTATAGTTTATACATCTTCTACCGTGCTTTAGGCACAGCAGTATTTGTTCCAGGAATAATTGTTGTCAACATTTCCAAGCATTTAGTGACTTGATAACTGGAATTGAGATGGAATAGTTTAAATTTTTATATAAATTTTTTTTTTAAATTAAAAACTTGATTTGATCTCGACCCAACATCACTAATGCATTGAGTGGTGAATGTGGATATTGCTTTGTGTCTTAAATGTATTATTGGGTTAACCACATGCTTTTAGTCATTATAAATCATGCAAAGTTTTGGTCTGTTTTTTTTTCTTTCAACATTAAAAATATGAAACTGCTATTTTAAAATGAGTGGATTTTAGTTTGTATTTGTATTCTTTTGTTTCATCCCTCCAAATTTGTAATTAAAGAATAAGCTCATTAGAAAGTATATTAGAAAATATGGGGGTGCAGATAGAAGCACTCGGGATTACTGGGTTTGTATGCTGATAGTCCAAATTATATTTTTTGTTGGCCCACTGTGTAATAGTTAGTTTTTTCTAATGATCCGTAGCTAGGGTTTTATACCATGCACCCCTACACCTAAACCTCCCACCCCCCAATTTTTTAAAATGTCCAAAATATCATTTTTAATAATTATAAATTTATTTTCAAAAAAATAATATTTACTTTTTTAACTTGGTATGTTCGGAACTTTTGGAATTTACCCTATAATTCGAAAATTTCAAATTTTTGAAGTTATTTTTTTAAACTTTCGAAGATGTTGAAACCTTCGAAGTACAAATTTTTATGAATTCATCAACAATTTCGAAAATTTCGTTGGAAGTGGAAATTTTCGAAACACTTCGAAAGTTTGGTGTAACCTGAAAGTTTCGAAATATTTCGAAACTTTCATTTCAAACTTAAAGTTTCGAAAACCTTCGAAAGTTTCATTTTGAAATGAAAGTTTCGAAATATAAGTTTCAAATCAAAATGAAACTTTAGAAGGTTTTATTGGAAAAGTTTTACCTTTATTTTTTAAATATTGTATTATTATTATTATTATTATTAATTAAATTGAGTAAACTTTTTAGAATCAGTCATGAGTAGAGTTGAGGTTCCTGCTACAACGGCGACTATAGATTCTACAGATAAATTTATCACTGATCAGGTATTTTTATCGAAATTTAATGTATTAACATGTATTAATGTTTTATTTTAAATCTTCATTTTAATCTAAAATCTTTATTTGAAATATATGTTGTAGATTTTTCCTTCTCGAGAAGCTGTATTTGAATGGGCAAAGAAAATTGAAATGCAAAATAGAATTTTAATTGTTACCATACGATCAGATAAAGCAACGGGAAAGAGAGGCAAAAAAGACAAATTAATTTTGGGATGCGAAAGAGGTGGAAGATATAAATCAAAATCAAAATCAACAGTAACTTGTTCTCACAAGGAAAAGTGTCTGTTTAAACTCAGATGTATACGATCGAGTTTGGGTGAAGGATGGAAAATTAGTGTTCGTTGTGGAACACACAATCACGATTTAGCCGATACTTTACACGGTCATTCATATTTGGGGCGTCTAAATGAAGAGGAGAAAAAATTTGTCAATGACATGACAAAGTATAAGCTTGCACCAAGGTTCATTTTGAATGCTTTGAAAGAGAAAAATAAAGATAATGTCACAATTTCCACTCAAATATATAAAGCAAGAAGTACTTATCGATCATCTTTGAGAGGTTCATACACAGAGGTGCAACATTTGTTGAAGTTAATACAAAATGAAAATTATGTGCACTGGACAAGAAGACATGATAATTCAGATGTTCTAAGAGACATATTTTGGACGCATCCTGGTTGTATAAAGCTGTTGAACACGTTTCATTTTGTTTTGATATGTGATAGCACATACAAAACAAATAGATATCGGTTACCGTTACTTGAAGTTGTCAGTGTAACATCTACTGGTTTGACATTTTCGGTTGCATTTGCCTATTTGGAACAAGAGCGACAAGATAACTTCATCTGGGCATTTCAAAAGGTAAGACACTTGTTCGTATCTGAAAATTTAATTTCTAAAGTTATTGTGACGGATAGAGATCTTGCCATGATGAATGCTATTGGTGTTGTATTTCCTACTTCAATTCATTTGCTGTGTCGTTTTCATATTGAAAAAAATGTTGGGGCAAGATGCAAACAATATGTGAGTAAGGATAGACAAGATGAAGTAATGGATTTATGAAAAAAAATTGTATTTTCAGCTAGTGTGGAGGAGTATGATCATCACTTGCAACACTTTGAGCTAGTGTGTGTCGATATTATTCTTTTTGTTGATTATGTTAAAGATTCATGGTTGACACCTTACAAAGAAAGATTTGTCATGGCTTGGACGAACAGAGTGATGCATTTAGGGAACACAACGACCAACAGGTATTTTTAAATAATGATTTGTATTGTTTTAGAAAAATGATTTAGTGATTTATGTGATTTGTTTTAATTTAATTTATTTGTAGAGCGGAGTATGCTTATTGGAGATTGAAAAACATGTTGCAGACTAGTAAGGGAGACTTGTGTAAAAGTTGGGATGCTGTGAATATGATGTTGAAGAACCAATTGTGTAGCCTCAAATCAACTTTTCATAAATCTATTCTCGATGTGGAGCATGGGTATAATTCACCATTCTATCAGAGATTACATCATTGTGCATCAAGGAAATGTTTTGAAATGATTGACAAACAATTGAAGAGGGTGAAGATTGTAGGTACTGACAAAACAAAATGTGGTTGCTCAATCAGAACAACTCATGGATTACCATGTGCTTGTGAGTTGGCAAAATTGCAGATGTCTGGTAATGTTATTCCCTTAGATAACATTTATATTTTTTGGAGGAAATTAAGCATTGAGCAAGAATTGGAGGATGAAGAATCTTTATTAGATTATGATTTTTCAGAAGAGTTGGAAGCAATGAAGGCATACATGAAGAAACAAGATATTGTTGGTCAAAGGATATTCAGAGCAAAGGTGCGTGAACTTGTATTTCCACAAACAACAACAATGGTTCCACCACCTAATAAAGTGAAAACCAAAGGAGGTACTAAAAAGAGAAAAGAATTTGATAGTCCTCGTGATCCATCATATTGGGAGTATGTCGATGCATCTCATGGATCTCCAAATCAATCATCACAGTGTTCTGCAAGGCAATCATCACAACGTTCTGCAAGTCAATCATCACAATATTCTGCAAGTTAATCATCACAGTGTCTTGCAAGTCAATCATCACAGTATCCTGCAAGGCAATTATCTAAGATACATTTTCCTACATTCATTCATCCGTATATTGAGGACATAATAGATGTTGAGCTTGATGGAAATTGTGGGTATCGCGCCGTTGGAGCTTTGTTAGGTTGGACAGAAGAATCTTGGCCTTTACGTTGAACACAATTGGAGAAAGAGATTAATTTACATAAAGACCTTTATTCCAAAGTTTTCGATGACAAAGTTGAAACCGTGCAGAAGTCGTTGATGATTTCTAGATTGGGTGCTCAAGGAAAAGATAAGTGGATGACTATACCAGATTTAGGTTACGTGATTGCAACAAGATATAATGTCATATTGGTATCCTTGTCGCGTAATCTGAATATGACATTCTTTCCACTAAATAAAGGACCATCAAAAGATTATTCTCTTAATCATTTAATAGCAATTGGATTCATCAATGAAAGTCATTGGGTACAGGTAAGTTTTATGATCTATAGTAATGTTTAATAATAATATTTGCTTGTTTAGATAAATTAATGTTTACTATTTTATTGTTCAGATCAAATGGAAGTATGATTGTCCGTTGCCACCTACCTCACAAAAATGGAAAGACTTTTGTAGTGATTGTGCAAAGACATGGCAAATAGCTTATGTAGAACGTATTAAGCATTGGGAACACATTAATCCATCATTTGACAAATCATCTTGTATTTCATTAAGTCAAGATTAGATTATATGTTTAAACTTTTAGACATTTAGTTCTTATAAAGATTTATGTTTGAACTTTTAGACATTATAATTTACTTATGGTTATATGGTAACAAGTTGAACTTTAATCATTTACTTATACGAAATAGATATAAAAAAAATATATATTAATATAAAAATATATTTATACAACTTAATGGCAACACACAATAACTAATCGTCTCATGGGAAGAGTCTGCTTAACTCAATGAATATATCATGAACTTCACCAAATGGAGTTACAATCTGTAATCCCCTACGTATAAGCTCAGATGCTAGCCGATCTCGTTCCGATGATGGACCAGCATGTGCAGATGATGATGGAATCTGGGGATCGTGTGCAGCAGTAGGTGACCTGGAAAGTGGAGCAGCAAAAAGTGTACTGGAAGGAGCATCAGTAGGTGGAGGGAGGATCAGAGGATGTGAAATATTTAGGTACCACGCAAAGTAGTCTGCAGTGACTTCTCCCGGAAACGTCACCAGAGGAGATAGACTCTGGAATGTAGCTATACATGATCTAACATTATTCTGCCACTCCCAATCTATACTCCTAGCCATCCGAGGAATGTCACGCGGAATGCACTGAATACGACCAAACTGTCGAAGACATCGCTCTGGCAAATATGGAACTGAAACTCCTGCCCATCGAAGGTATCCGGAGAACATTGAAGACGAGACAAAAGGATGATTAGCTCGATCATCATCATATGGTGTAAACAATACATCCTCGAGCAACATAGAGTCAAGTCTCCGCCTGTATGTCATCAGTCCACCTTCAACTGCGTGTTTTGCAGTCCACTTACATGCTCTTGGAAGATGTGCAGGAATCGTTCCACTATCACCGCGTTTACAGATCCTAGGAAAGTGCTCGTAAATCCAGCACTGCACCAATTAATAAAAGACGAATTAATAAATAAATAAATAAATAAATAAAAAACACAACTAAATAATTAAATAAATAACACAAAAAAAACAACTAAATAATCAAATAAATATATACATAACACAACTAAATAATTGAATAAATAAATAACACAACTAATTAATTAAATAAATAAATAACACAACTAAATAAATAAATAAATTCAAATACCTGTAATAGGGTCATGTAACCCCCCAACGGTCTAGTGTGTGAACGGCTCCATCTACCAGGTTGTCGTATAGCACAACCAATGCAGCAGCACCCCATGCAAAATCCCGGCAACGATCTAAATCAGCAAACAAACTAACATATTTTGCTTCCACACGAGTGTGTGTTTTGTCAGCAAAAATGGTGCTACCAACTAAATACAATGGATAAGTTCTGGCAGCACACTCATACATGTTAGCTTGAATTAAATGCTGATATAAATCGCGCAACCACTGCAACCTATACTGTGCACACTTGTTGTAGTTGATCTCAGCAGCAGCTTCCTCCCAAGTGGCTCCTAGTAACTCATGTGCATCCGTCATATCATTATTAGTATTCATGTTCAGTGGTGCCTCAAAAAAATTACCGCGTGGTTTGATATGAAGGAGAGTGGCGACGTCGTCTAACGTGATGGTCATCTTTCCGAATGGAAAATGAAACGAGCTGGTCTCCCTATGCCACCTTTCCACAAAGGTGAATATCAGACTAGCATCAGCCATAGTCAAGTAAGCGGAAGACAAATGTAACAGCCCAGATTCTCGAATCCAATGTTGTGCAGCTTCTGGTATATGAACTTCCACAAACCTTTTCAGTTTCAAACCATGGGTAATCACCTTCAACGAGCCACGATCCTACAAGTAATTAAATAAAGAACATATCAATAAATATTTATTCATAATTAATGAAATAATGTACCGAGTATAAAAAATAATTATACTTAGTTAAAAAATTAATTAATTAATTAAAATATACCTCTCCTTCTCATATCTTACGCGCCACATGGTGTTCGTACTGTGTCAGCACATATGTAACCACGGGTCCTCTAGGGAAACCGGACTGCTGATCCTCATCAGCACCAACCTCATGTTCAGCAGGCTCATACTCCATCTGTGCATGCTCATCTTCTTGAACATGCTCAGGCTCAGGGACATCCTGCTGAACATCCTCGCGTCTACTACGGCAGTTGGCTTCATTCCGTCGTCTGTGTGATGTTGTAGGCGGAATTCTATCAGCTCTGTCCCCGCCATCGCCTCTCATAACACCTCTCGCAATAGTGCGAATAATCTGTCTAAACGCACCTCTAGTTCTAGGCACTGCAAAATTTAGTTAATGTTATATCAATAATTGAAAAAATCTGGAAACAATTTGGAAAATCTGTAAAAAAATTTGAACATCTGCAAAATCTGAAAAATCATATGGGCAAAACATATATGAAAAATCTGGAAAAGTTTCGAAAGCTTGGATGAACACCAAACCTTCGAAGTTCAAATTCTGAAAAAGTTTCGAAAGTTTGGATGAACACAAAACCTTCGACGATCAAATTCTGGAAAAAACTTCGAAAGTTTCTATGCATGCCAAAGTTTCGAAGTTCAAATTCTGGAAAAACCTTCGAAAGTTTCCATGCATTTTGAAACTTTGGTTGAATGCCAAAGTTTCGATGTGTAAATTTTGGAAAACCACATACAACTTCAAAACCTTCGAAAGTTTCCATGCATGCCAAAGTTTCGAAGTGTCGAAAGTTTGGTTTAATGCCAAACTTTCGAGGTTCAGAATCTGGAAACCCACATAAAATTCAAAAATTTTCGAAAGTTTCTATGAATACAAAAGTTTCGAAGAGTCGAAAGTTTGGTTGAATGTCAAACTTTCGAGGTTTAAATTTGGAAAATCAGAAAACATTCGAAACTTTGGATGAATCCCAAATTTTCGAAGCTTTAAAATTTGGAAAATAGTGGTTCGAAAGTTTGTAAAGTTCCAAAAATTTTAAATAGTTTGAAAAATACTTACTTTTCTGGGTTTCTGAAGATGGGAAATACTCGAATGTTGTTGGAGGATGAGTTTCGAAGCATTGAAGGTATCAGAGAATCAAGAAAACTTCTGAATTTGATGGGTGAAAAAATGAGTGAATTTTTGTTGGATTAGGGTTATAGTTAACAAGAGGGGAATTTGAGACATTTTACAACAAATGGAGGGGTGGGAGGTTTAGGTGTGGGGGTGCATGGTATAAAACCCCCGTAGCTATAGTTAATTGACGCGTGATTTCTTTCAAAAAATAACTACATACTAAGTAGGTTTTTCATACTACCAAAAAAAAAAAAGACTTTCAAAACGTGATGCAATCAAGTTTTTTCTTTCTTTTGAACAAGTACAAAAGGTATTTTAAGATGCATTTGATTTGCAAAATAATATGTACTGAACAGAAAAGTACAAGACAATATAAAAACTGTACAAGACAATTTTTTGTATTATATTGTGTTTGATGATCGACGCACAAAACAAACAATTTTGCATTGTAATATGTGTTGATATGACTATGCATTGAACAAAATAATATAATTTTTATTATAATACGCTTTATATATATATATGTTTGTGTATGTGAATGCAAATATTACTAAAAGTGATGAAGGAGAAAAAAAGATGTAAAAAGGAGAAAGAGAGATAGACGAAGAAGAAGCATGAGAGATAAGAGGGAGAGAGAGAAGAGAGACATGAGAGAGACATAAGAGAGTAGAGACAGGGAGGGACATGAGAAGATAAAGGGAGAAATATAAAAAGAGAAAGATAAATAATTTTTTTACAATATATCTAATCAAACAGAAGAGCATAATATATGGCTCGGTTCATTAGCCCATATTTTAGTATGGTCTAGGGAGTAAAAAAGCAAGGAAAATTTTATTTTATACCTCCACAATTATACTCCTACCTTTTATACAAACTATCTATTTTACCCTTTTTTATTTATGAAATAGATTAGCAAAAATTGTTCCACCCCCACTATCTTCAATTGTATTCCAGAGAATTTTAAGGATTGAGAGTTTTTCGTAACACAAATATATATCGAAAAACATAATATAAGTTTTCTGTCACACCAATGTGTTCAAAAAAATTTAGAGTTCAAAAATTTCAAAATTTTGTGTGTTTTGAAAAACTCAACTTTTAAGTTTTTTAAAACACATTTGTGTATCAAAAAACTTAAAATAAATTTACCCTTACATACCATTTGACAATTTTTTTATTTTGAAATTTATTTTACCGATAAAGTCTTCGTAAGTTTTTTGGTTATGTAATTTTGTTTTATTTTAAAAACTTATTATATTCTAAAATATTTAGAGTTTAAACTTTTCTGAATATATTAAACTTTAAATTTTTTAAATCACATTTGTGTACCGAAAAATTTAAATTAAGTTTTTCAGTACATAATTTTATAATTTGTGTTTTGTATTTTAAAATTTAATGTAAATTTTTTAAAAGTTTTCCAATTTTTATTTTTTTTTATAAAAAATACTGATTTTTGTTTTTGTTTTTTATAAAAAAATGATAAAATAGAGTTTTTATTAAAATATGAAATAGTATAATTGTGGAGTATTATGGATATAATTGCATTTTTTTATTTTTTCTTTTTCTTGTATTTTTTTACTATTACTTTTTCTTGTATTAATTACGGATATAATTGCAAGAAATTATAATGCCTTCTCTTTCATTCTCTTCCAATTAATTAGCTATATGAAGATTGTAAACAAAAATAAAATATAACTATGTAAAGCGCATGGAGATATTATTATCACAAAGCACTGTATTAAGCATCATATTTATATATAAAAAAAAGCATAGTATTTTAATTTTCAATTTTTTTCTGGGATTATTATTATTACTATTAATTATTATAAATGAAATATATAAATAACCTTTCGTCAACAAAAAAAAAAGAGTAGGTTTTGAATAAAAAAAAAACAAGAGTAGGCTTAATGAAGAAATTTGAATAACTTTCATGTCACTCTTGTTATACATGAAAAACATTAGTGCCACGATTCTTACAACTAAGACACCTTTTGTCGTTGCTAGAAAGAAAAAAAATTGACTGCAACACATTTTGAAAAAGTTTAATTTTATTAATTAAAATCTACTTATTATATATATTTTTGACTTAATTGTAGTTTTACCTTCTCTATTTTTACTAATTCACAGAATTGGTTCTTTTATTTTAAAAGTCGACAGTTTTAGTCAATCACTTAGATTTTTAAACTAAAAAAATGACGATTTGACATATTTTAAATGACGTGACATACAATATCATGATATAAAATCATCTTGATACATTAATTATTCATATCATTAATTAAATTACAAAGATAAAAAAATTTCAGAGCTGAAAGTTAAGTTGTTAGAAGACTTCATAGCGATTTCACGAGTGTTAATCATTCTACATTGTTGTATCATATACCACATTTTTTATAGCATGCCACATCGCTATTTTTAAGTTAAAAAATTAGAATGAAACACCACAATTGTCCAATTTTAAAATAGGAGGACCAATTTCGTAAATTTGTAAAAATAAGAAGTCTAAAACTGCAATGAAATCTATATTTTTTAAAGAAATTGCATGTCAATTAACTATAGCTACCACAAAAAATATGGTTAAATATAATTTTGTTCATTTATTTTTTATCTAATATGCATTTGATCTTTTATTTATTTTTGATTAATTTTCATTCTTTATATTTTATAAGTTATGTATTTTAGTTATTTTTCACAATCACGACAAAAGTGATAACAACTTCTTGCCATTAAAATCTCTTTTAACAATTGCAAAATGTGTCAAAGTTTAAACAACAATAAACTCATTAAGGATCACATGGCAACATCAATTTCGAATATGTGCCAACGCAAATTTAATTGAATAATAGACTTACACTTGAAAAAACTCTCATTACATGCTTCGAAATAGATATAAATTTGTTGAAATGAATGATATTATCAAATGTTTTTTGTAATTTTATCCTGCTTTTGTTAATTTTGCACACTTAACTTTATAAATGATCTAATATTATACTTCAACAATTCATGACAATTATCATACAACTATTTAAAAGAATTATGATAAAAAATGACTAACATTCGTTATTTATAGAAGATAAAGAACGAAAATAAATTAAAAAAAAAGCTAAAAGATGAAAATAAATATTTGATAAAAGATAGAGGATCAAAATTATATCGAAGTCTAAAAAATAAGAGTTTCATTCCCACTTATATATTCTCAAAAACCCCAAAAATAATTTATGTTTGACATTTTTACCCTCGATTCTTCACCCCCCCACACTTCTTTTATTACTAAAACATTCCAAAAGCAACACCCCTCTCCCTCTCTCACACACACACACACAAATTCCCCAAAACCTCTCACAACCTTCTTTAATCTTTGATCATATTCAAAATCCTACATATACGTCAATTTCATTGGGTAACATTGCATTTCAATTTAGTTTAATTATTTTTGAAGTTATTGTTGTTTTCTGGTTTTCGAATATGTGCCAAGGAAGGATGTGTCTGGATCAATTGATCTGGACATATATTTTACTTGTTTTTGGTGTTTTCGGATCGGTTGATGCAAAAGTATAATTTTGTGTTTCTTTGTCTGAATCATGTATTCCGAATGTATATTTTTCCCTTTGTGTAGTGTCTGGGTCAGTTGATTTGGAGGTTAAATTTAATTATTTTTTAATTTTTTTGTTTGTTTCTAAAGGTGCAATTTAATTATTTTTTAATTATTTCTTGTTATATTTCTATTTGTTTCAGTTGTGGACAGGTTTGTCTTGGCAGGGTCACAACTACCGTGTCAGCTGGTAGGGAACTTGTAGAAAAAAAAAAGAAAAGAAAATATTTATGTGAGAGTTCACAGAGACGAACATACGATGTGTCGGTTAAAGATGTGTAGGCTGAGATCCACCAAGCCGCAACCTAGCTTAGGGTTCCATGTAGGCCTTTAGGATATCACTGCTGAACTCATTTAAGGATCACGTGGCCTCTCACATTTACGCTGGACAGGTAAATATTAATTTAATTATTAATTTACACTAGTTTAGTAATTTTCATTAGTTTAATACATTTTAGGTGTAGTTTATTTAAACATAAAATAATTTTTTTTTTCAATTTTTGATGCACTGATGAGTGTTAATCATGAGCAGAAGATCTCATCATTAGAAGTCTCATATGAAGATTGATTTCTCGATGCATTTGGATTGATTAGGTTGTCAAGGATTGCTCATACCAGTTATGGGATTATTGATTTAGATATGTTATTGTCATTTTCATAGAGGTGGCATATAAATACCGATAGCTTCTATTTCCCTTTTGGCGAGATGACAATTACTTTGGACGAAGTATTATGTCTGTTGCATTTGTCTATCCATGTTCGTCTATTGGATCATTCTACTTTGAGCAAAGGTGAAGTCTCATGATTGTGTTTTCCACAAACTACAATACGTATCCATACGTTAGAGCACAAAAGATAGGACACAATCTAAATGGACGCTAATATTTTATGGATCTCAATTTTAAACGTTTCAACACTTTTTGTATTCTTTATACACACTGCCCCTTTCACATTCCAGCACAAGATACTGATTTCTTTTACTTGATCCATGATATGACTTATTAATAACAGTAACATACCCTAATTTGATTACTTTTTCTCGAACCCATTTCAATAGATCGTCTCTACAATTAACAGTTCTTGAAGGTAGTGAAGTTAGTAGTAAAATCGAGAGAATCGACAACTGGTTCAGAAATGTCAGGTTTCCATCAACAGGGGGATTGTCATGATTTAAATCAACATGAGGTTGCTTGGTTTCAAATTAGTAGGAGGATCATCCATACCTGAAATGAATAGTTCTTTTATAAAATTATACAACAGCAAAACAAAATCTAAATTTGTCATTCCGGGTGTTAATTTTGTAAAATAAATAGTCTCTGTATTGGTTGCTTTTGATGTGGTTTTGAGTATGTTCAGAACAGCCAATCTAGATGCTTTACGTCTCAACCCATTTCAAAAAAATGTATAGAACAAAAAAGATAGAAAAAAAATGACGAGAAAGGTTATAGAGTCACATTACCTTTGATATAAAAAAAAAATGTAGATAGAATGAATGTGTGATTTGTTTGAGTAATAATGAGTTTGGAAAAAGAAAAAAAAAACAAGGATTTTTTAATGTATTTTGAGAGAGTGTTGAAGAAGTTGCTGTTTTTGGACTATAGGTTCATAATCTAACTGGATGCATGAATCCAAACAAAATTCATTCGAATGGGTGAATTTAGAGGGGTAAAAATAATAATTTTAGGGATTTTTGAGAATATAGAGGGAGGGAAAAAAAAGCTCTCAAAAAATAAAACTAACTATAGCTACACATTGGGCCAAACAAAAAAATGTAATTTGGCCCATCAGCGTACAAACCCAATAATGCTGAGAACTTCTATATGCACCTATAATATTTCTAATAATGATGAGAGCTTCTATATGCACCCCCAATATTTCTAATAATGACGAGAGCTTCTATATGCACCCCCAATATTTCTAATAATGATGAGAGCTTCTATTTGCACCCCTGATATTTCTGATATACTTTTTTTTCTTCTAATGATTTTATTGTTTAGAGTAGTATAAACTACATAAATTTTAAAAAATAAAAGAGTGTACTAAAAAGTGTGTGACAAAAACTATGTTGTTAAGATTATTTTTATATTACTTGGTAACATTTTTCTTGATTTAGTATATAAGTCATAAATATTAACATCTTTATAAGTATGGTTTGGGTTTGAAGAACTTCTCTCCTTAATCTAAAACATCAATTCTCTTATACTAAATTTTTTATCATAAAAAAAGTTGAACCATATTATATTTATTTTTTTATCACGTCTGGACATTTTTTAATATACATAGTTTATTTTTAAAGGAATATAACTTATGTTTTATTTTATTTTTTCTTTCTTATATTAACAAATTTCAAGTTTGACATGTATAATTTTTATTTTTAGTATCTAAAACACAAAAATTACATGCTTTTAATATAAATGTTATAAAACTGGTTTTTTTTTTATTAATCGTGGCGATTGAGAATGAATAAAGTACCGTTGGAATTTAAAAGAGATTATATATAAATCATTTATCAGTATAGATGTTGGACATGTTTGTTACTAATTATAAAAAAATTGATTTTTATATTTAAAAATTATTTATTAGAAGTTTTTTTCTAAAAAAATTAAAGTTGTTTTGTGCTTTTTAATATTGTGAAAGTTATTTTTTGTTTAAAATCAATTATAAAAAATAATTTTTATGAAAAATTACTCAAAAGAATTATTTATTTTAAACAATTTTCAAATAAGTTTTAAATTTTGATATTTTTCAAAAGCTGTAATAAATTAATAAAAACTTTTAAAATTAATTACTTTTAAAAAAAAAAGCAATTATTCTTTAAAAAGGAATTGTAATAAATGGGCCTGTATTGTGGTTAATTTAACTTTATTTTTCTTAAATAAAAACTGAGAGAACACATCAAATTTAGCTCATTTTTCTGTATATCTCATTTTCAAACAAAAATTCTCGTTATACTAAAATTTATATACAAAAATGTTTTACTTTTATGTTGTAGATCGCAAGATAAAAATGCAACGAATTAAAAAATTTCTCCTATGGGAGGTTGTATGCAGAACATGCGTAATAAATGACAAAGTGTTAAATTAATAAATAAAAAATTAAATTATATTTATTAAGCAAAAAAAACATACATCAAAGTTAGCATCAACTCAACCATATTAATTTTGATATATATTTTTTATTTAATATATTTTATTTGATTTTATTAATATAATATAATTTATTTAGTTAATGAAATATATAACAATTCTTGGTGAAAAAAATTTATGTGAACAAATATTACATCTCCATTACGCGACATCTTATACAAGGAAAATTTTTTCTTTTCAAATGATCACATTTCTATTCCACGACCTCTTAACAGTAAAAAAAAAAAAATCATTTTAATACATAAATTACAATATAAAATAATATTTAAAAAATACTCCATAATTTTGTCAATTTATTAAACTTAGCTATATACACTCCTGAATGGTGATGGTGGAAATTAAGTTGCCAGTGAGGATGCGAATGGGTAGGTTTGGGTAAGCAGGTAAGGTACTCTAGTACTCCTTTTCGTACCTATAATTTTAATAAATACCATTGTCTGAGTCCCTATCCTTGTGGATATAATCTCTGTACCAGTATTATTTGGAATGTGGATAGTTAAGAACCTATATCCGTACATATTATATGCGTTTTCATTAAAATAAATTATTAAATCACAAAATATTATTCGATTTTAACATAATTAATTTTTTTAAAAGTTTTATAATATTAAATCATGAAAACATTTATTTGATTTGAGATGATATTAGTAGAAACAAAATAAAAAAGTGAATTAACGACTAGCTAGACAACACACAAATTGATTTGAATTAAAACAAAATAAAATTTAGAAATCAATTATCATCTTTTATAAAATTAACTCTTAATTTTATTTATGTATAAGTTATGAAATATTTTATTTCACTTGAAAAATTAAAAAATATTTGACTAATTTTTATTGTATATTTAGTTTAACTGTCTAAATATTATTAATCATAAGAAAATTTATATTTTTATTGACATTTACATTTGTGAATATTATATACAAATATAAATATTTTTATATATTGAATACAGAACAGAGTAATATTAAAATATTTATACTTGCATTCATATATTCGGTATGGTTACAATTGCAATCCCTAATTGACAGAACTATTAATCAAGACCGTGCAAGACACGCAACTTGAATTGAAATGACCTATGAACAACCAAGTTGAAGACTGGACACTAGCTAGCTGTATGTCTGATGTTTATAAAGAATCTAAATAATGGCCTACGAGGAATCATTACATGAGGTTATGACCTTATAACTATAATTACTGAGCCTTATTCACCCGTAACTTATAGAAAAACAAGTTCTAATTACCATTTCGATGTGTGACATGAGTGTTAGATACACACAAATCCCTTAAAATATTTGATGGGAGGTTTTATCATTGACTTGTGCTAAAATAACCTAATGATATTTATTAAGAAAAATTTTTTTTTTTTTGAATTCGAGTTAAAATTAAGTCTCAATATTTTAATAATTAATGAATTTTAGTTAAATATAAATCATTCAAAAAAATTTAAATTAGAATTTTGTTCAGAACAAATATAAATAAAATTTTACTTACTTATCAATCGAATTTTAAATTACAAAGACTTTATTTCTCGAAAATTAGTGAGTTAAAACTAAAAAATAAATACCAATTACTTTCAGAGATTACTCTCACTTGTTGTACAAAGAGGACATCTTAATTTCTTTTTAAAAATCAATTAAGTTCTCAAGACATTACAAAAACTTGAGTCCAAAAAATGTGAACTAGAATTTTGTAAGCTCAATTGGCTCTAGTTATTGGACGAAATAATAATCAAGAGACCTAATTATTGGAAGGGTACGTTTAGTGATAGCAACGCTATTTGTCTTGGATGATATGATCATGCAACTAACACTAGTAATATAATTTAGAAAGGCCACGAAATTAATTAAATCGCATATATATGTCAGTTGTCACATTCTACTTGATAGTAACTAATAGCTCATTGTTATATGGAGATCATTTTATAATTAATGCCGTCCTTGTATTGCCATAATTGGGTGTATTATCATAATATGGTGTTGAATTAATTCATTTATTGTGTTTAATATATCTTCATATTGTTTTTGAGGTAATATATGTTCATTAATGGTGTTTATTTAGAGCAATTATAGGGTGTTTTATAAAAATTTGTAGTTTCTCTATCAACAAATAAAAAAATTTGAATTTTGAATTAAACATATATTTTTTGTTTTTGTTTTTGAAAGTGATCGGAAATGGGTACACAAACAGTAAAATGATGGAAGTACTCGATCAAATAGTAGAAATGATGATTAAAGTAAACTCTAAAACTATTATAAGTTTGTAATTTTAGTTGCGAGTTTACAGCACTACGTTGATTTAATTTTAAAATATATTTTTTTCGACTGTATTTCATTATTTTTTATTTTATTTATTAAGTTAACTAAAATTTTAATCTTAAAATATGCATAGTATAATTCTGCCTAACTTATTCTCATCCAAGTAGAAAACAATGCGTTTTTAAAGGAATATACACCACGATAATTCAAGAGTTGTATAAGCCAATCCAGGATACTCGACATCAACAGTAGAACAGGCAACAAGTTTGTATTTTAGCACTCCAAGACACAAATTTGGATCAAATAAAATGCAAGATACAATGGTTGAATGACGATCATCAACTTCCCCATTCGAATTCTAAGGTCAAAGCAAGAAATGAGGGGCCGAATATATTGTCTAGACTCGCTCTCAAAATAGAAACTACTAATTTTATTATTATTATTATTATTATTATTAAAGAAAAAAAATAAAGTGATTTATTGGGCTTGGCCCATGTAAAAGAAAAAAAAGATTTTAAAATTTCTAATAAAACAAAAAGTGAATAGTGCCACTTGAAGAAGTAAAAAGATGAGCTGCATGGCAGAAGAAAAAGAAAAGATTGAGTGTAGCAAACTTGTTCCATTTGACTTACAATTTTAGTATTTTATTTCTACCATTGAATTTGTTCTTTTAATATATAGTCTTAGCAGTTTTACAGAGAATTATTTTGGAATACCCACCTTAGTGGAATGTTGTTTGTTATATGTTTCATTTCTACCATTTGGTGATAGCTATAGTTGATTTATGTTTTCTAGTGTTATTAAGAAGAATCTGTTGGAACAAATTGTATAATCAAAGAGGAATTGAAAAATAGAGAAGAAGAAAGTAAAACAGAGAATGTTTAAAACGAATATTGATTATCAGTCTTGACTTAACCAAGAAAGTTCTTGGTTTACAGACTTATTTATAACAGTTTTGAATAATGCTTTGCTTAACAAACTAACTAACTTTTTAACCATCCTAACTGAATTACAAACATATTACAATCATTTTAGAATTACATCCAACACTCCTCCTTAATTCAAAATAATTATAGTGATGTTAATCCAAGCTTGTTCTTCATCTCTTAGAACTTCACTCTCTTTAAGCCTTTTGTTAGGATGTCGGCCTTTTGATCATTAGTACTGCAATGCTCTAGCTTTATTTTGCCTTTCATTACTTGATCTCTTAGGAAGTGAAACCTTATTTCTATGTGCTTACTCCTTCCATGAACACTTGGATGTCTTGCTAGATCTATTGCTCACTTATTGTCTATCTTCATCATTGCTTCTCAGTCTCAGGTTTGCCATTAATTCTGCCAGCCACATAGCTTGGCATGCTCCCATTGATGCAGCCATATATTCACCTTCACAACTAGACAATGCCATTATGCTTTGCTTCTTTGAACACCATGAGATTGGTGAATCATTGATCATAAACACATAACCTATGGTGCTCTTCCTTGCATCTTTATCTCCACACCAGTCAGCATCACTGAAGCCAATCAAATCAGCTTCATTTCCATTCTGATTCCTAGCATAAAGTAGTCCAAGCTCACCAGTCTCTTTAATATACCTCAAAATCCTTTTGGCTGCCAAAAAGTGAGATGTTTTAGGCTTTTCCATATATCTACTAATCAGTCCAACACTATATGCAATGTTTGGCCTTGTATTACACAAATACCTCAATGATCCTACCTTTTGCTTGAATGTTGTCGGATCAATCAGCTCCTCATTGCCTTCCTTGGACAAAATTAGCCCTGCATCTGATGGAGTACTTGTTCCATTGCAATCTTGCATATTAAAACTTTTTAATACATCATTTGCATACTTCTTTTGATGCATAAAAATTCCATTTTCCATGATTTCAAACTCAATGCCAAGGAAATATGACAGTATGCCTAGATCTGTCATCTCAAACTCTTTCTCCATTTTGATTTTGAACTCCTTGATTCCTAAGTAGTAAATCATTAACATATAGACATATCAATATTGCAGGTACTGCTGCTGCTTTCTTGACCTAAACTCCATGCTCATTTACGCACTTTTCAAACTGTTGTTCTATGAGGAATCTGTCAATCCTCTTGTTCCAGGCCCTAAGAGCTTGCTTCAGGCCATATAAAGCTTTCTTCAGTTTGTATACGTGATCTTTTTTGCCTGTTTTCACATATCCTGGTGACTGCTTCACATACACTTCTTTTTCTAGTGATCCATTGAGAAATGCTGATTTTACATCTAGTTGATGCATGGTCCAACCTTTGTAACTTGCCATTGATACTACCAGCCTCACTGTTTCATTTCTAGCCAATAGGGCAAATACTTCATCATAGTCCAATCCATGTCTCTGTAAAAATCCCTTTGCTACAAGTCTGACTTTGTACCTGGCAATATGTCCATCAAGCTTCAATTTCAGTTTATAGATCTACTTGACATCAATTGGTCTCTTATTCACTGGCAGGGTTATCAACTCCCATGTCTTGTTCTTCTTTATGGCTTTGAGCTCCTCATCCATTGCTTATCTGCATCTAGGATTACTTAAAGCTTCTTCATCACTTACTAGTTCTGATTCAACAATCAAGGCAAAATGAATTAATTCTCCATTTGCATTGATGGCTGAGTCATATGTTATTTCATATGGACTCAATCTTACTAAAGGCTGCCTTGCTCTTTCAGATCTTCTCACAGGATCAAAAGATGACTGGCTTGCTGTCCCTGCTGGCTGACCCTTATCTGGTTCCACCACTTCTGCCCTGCTGACTGGATTGACTGAGCTGACTGGTCTGTCTGGACTGGCTTCACTGCTCGAGCTGGATTGACTCATCTTCTAGTCCCATCCTTTTGATTCATCCACAAGTATGTCCCTACTTATTATTACCTTGTTGTTGTTTGGATCATACAGCTTGTAAGCCCCAGTTGAATCATAACCCAACAACACCATTTTTTCAGCCCTATCATCAAGTTTCCTTTTGTTTTGCACTGACACATGTTTGTAACACAATGAGACAAACACTCTCAAATGACTCACAATTGGCTTTCTTCCAGTCCAAGCTTCTTCTGGTGTCCTAGTGTCAAGTATCTTGGTTGGACATCTGTTCAAAATGTACATTGCAGTTGATACTGCTTCCCCCCATAATTTGTGAGGCATCTTCTTGCATTTCAGCATGCTCTTAGCCATATTTAATATAGTTCTATTTCTTCTTTCGGCAGTGCCATTATGTTGTGGAGTATATGGTGCATTCACTTTATGCAATATCCCTTCTTTTTCACAAAAAAAATTGAATTCCTGAGAATTATATTCTCCTCCTCCATCTGTCCTAATGATCTTCAGACTAACGCCACTTTGTTTTTCTGCCATCACTTTGAATATTTTAAGAACTTCAAGCACTTCACTTTTTCTTTTGATCAGGTATATCCAAATTTTCCTTGTAAATCATCAATGAATGATACAAAGTAGTAATTACCTCCTATTGACACTTCTTCAAAAGGTCCACATACATAAGAAAAGATTACCTCCATCATTCTTGAAGATCTTATTGGCAGTTCTGATTTAAATTTGTTCCTGTGCTGTTTGGCCTGACAACACTCCTCACATACCTCCTTTGACATCTGAATTTTTGGAATTCCTAGCACCATTTCTCTGCTCTGCAGCATTTGAAGGCTTTTGAAGTTCAATTGTCCAAACCTCTGGTGCCACAACCAATCTTTACTTCTGACTTCAGCAGCTAGACACTGATTCTGATTAATCTAAATCCCAATCTTGAAGGTTATGTTTTTGGACAGTAGTGCCTTCAAGACAAGCCTTTTTGCACTATCAAATGGCCTCATTTGTCCATTCTCCATATTCATAGAGTGTCATTTCTCCAGCAATTGTCTAAGACTCAGTAGATTGTTCTTCATGTTTGGCACATATAACACATCACATATGGAAGACTGTTTGCCATCTCTTCTTTGAAACAAGACCTTGCCAACTCCTTCAGTTGTCACTGTGCTATTGTCTGCAAATCTGATCTCCCTTTTTACCTTCTCATCAATATTTAAAAACCAATCTTTATGGCCAGTCATGTGATTTGAACAACGTATGTCAAGATACCACTGCTCTGGGTAGTCATCATCTAATTTTGCTGTAGCCATTAATAACACCTCATATGAATCTAAATCCTCAGTTGCCATTTGTGCTTCATCATCCTCTCTTTGGACTTTCTTGGATATGCATTCATTTGCAAAATGCCCCCATTTTTGACAGTGTAACATTGGATTCCTTTCTTGTTGAGTTTCTTCTTGCCATTTGTATTCTTGCCGCTGTTATCACTTCTGTTTTGATTTCTTGAACTTCCAGCCCCTTCATCATAATTGTCAGTGTAAGACCCTTAAATTTAAAATTAAATTATGGATTTAATATTAGGTGTATTTTGAGGATGTTTGTAAAATATTTAATATATGTATATTTTGTGTAAATATATATATATATATATTTATTTTGGAGGTTGAATTAAAATTATTGGATGAAGGATAAATTAATTTAATTATGAGTAATTAAATTATCGGGCAATTAATTAAGAGGTTATCTGTTAATTACGATGAGAGCGGTTAAGTATATGATGATCAAGCAATATTATAATGTTATTGTTGGATGAGGTGGCATATATTAAAGTATTGGTTTTGAGTCATTATCTGATCATGCATAGGAGCAAGTAGTTAAAGTGTCAAGTCTTGTGTAAGTTATGGTGTGACTAAAGTGATGATGGTTTTGTAGGAAACAATGCCTCCAAGGAGAGACGACGCCGCAAGAGCCAACGTCAGCCGGGAGGATAGGATGGCTGAAGTGATGAATAACATGGCTGCGTCTGTTGCTACACAGACAGCTGCAAAGACTCAACGTGATCTGGAGAAAAGAGAGAGATATTCGTGCTGCTAAATCAAGGGGACTAGAGGATTTTCATCGTCATAATCCTCCAAAGTTCAAGGGTGATGAGGGTCCAGAAAGAGCGGATCAATGGATCCAGGAAATGGAGAAAATCTTTTGAAATGATTAATTTTCAGGCAGCGGTAAGGGTCAACTATGCTACATATCTGCTGATAGGGGATGCAGAGTATTGGTGGAGAAGTACAAGGCTACTGATGGGGTCAGCTCATGAGGAGGTGAACTGGGAGTCGTTCAAAAGGAAGTTTTTGGACAAATACTTTCCGATGAGCACTAGAACTAAATTGGGTGATGATTTTCTGAAATTGCACCAAGGAAACATGACGGTGGGAGAAAATGCAGCTAAGTTTGAATCTCTATCAAGGCATTTCATATTTTTCCGTGAAGAGGTGGATGAGCAGTTTATGTGCCATCGTTTCCAAAATGGATTGAAGTATGAGATTCAAGATTCGGTCTTACCATTGGGAATTCAACGTTTCCAAGTCTTAGTGGAGAAGTGTAGAAAGGTTGAGGATATGAAGAATAGGAGGGCCAACAGAGGAGGGAACTTTAATGCAGGAGGGCCTAGTCGGATGCACTATCAGAACAATAAAGGAAAACAGGTTGCTAAGCCATATAATCGGCCACAAAACAACAATAGAGGCCTGAATCGGCCGGGAAATCAGAATTTTGGACGACAATTGGGACAAGGAGTCTGATGTTTCCGATTTGGGAAAGAGGGACATATTGCTACTGCTTGTACCACAAAGGATCTTATATGTTTCAATTGTCAGAAACCAGGACACGTTGCAAGGGAGTGTCGGGTTCCGAAGGTGGAACCAACAGTGAACGCAACTAGAGCTACTCGTCCTTTTGCTAGGGGACGCGTCTATCACATGGGTGCTGAAGCTGGGAGTCAAGTTCCTAATTTGATCCAGCAAGATTGCGAGATTGCAGGTAAGTTACACTAACTGCACTTTTTGATTCGGGGGCAACCCATTCTTTCATTGCTATGGACTGTGTGAATCGTTTGAAGTTATCTGTGTCTGCTTTACCTTTTGATTTGGTTGTTTCCACACCTGCTAAGACTTTGACCATAAACTTTGCATGTTTACACTATACTGTAACGATTCAGAATAGAGATTTCTTGGTTAATTTAATCTGTCTACCCCTACAATCACTCGAGATCATTCTCGACATGGATTGGATGACATATAATTACGTAGTCTTGGATTATGCTCGCAAATTAGTTCTTTTCCTCGAACCTGGAGTCGTTCGGTATTTGGCTGCTAACAAACTCGAAGTATCACTGAGAGAAGGAACTCAGGAATTTTTATCATTGACAAACATGGAGACCAAGATGGATGTGAACATAGAAGATGTGGTGTTAGTCAAAGAGTATTCGAACGTATTTCCAACAGAAATTCCAGGATTACCCCCGGTGAGATAGGTGGAGTTCTTCATTGATCTACATCCAGGAACTGGACCTATTTCAATTGCGCCGTATCGGATGTCGCCATTGGAATTAAGCGAGCTTAAGGGTCAAATTGAAGGTTTGTTGGAGAAAGGATTCATCAGACCAAGTGTGTCGCCATGGGGAGCTCCGGTGTTGTTGGTTAAGAAGAATGATGGAAGTTCACGCTTATGTGTGGATTATCGGCAACTTAACAAGGTAACTATTAAGAATCGTTATCCTTTACCACGCATCGATGATTTGATGGACCAATTGAGGGGAGCCACGGTGTTTTCAAAGATCGATTTGAAGTCAGGATACCATCAGATTTGGGTAAGAGAAGGTTATATTCAAAAGACTGCTTTCAGGACTCGTTACAGACATTATGAATATCTCGTTATGCCTTTTGGAGTTACGAATGCACCAGCAATATTTATGGATTATATGAATAGAATTTTCAGCCCATTTCTGGATAAATTCGTGGTGGTGTTCATCGATGATATTTTGATTTATTCAAAGGATGAAGAAGAACATGAAGAGCACTTACGCCAAGTTCTTGAAGTCTTACGAGAGAAGCAATTGTACGCCAATCTGTCGAAGTGCGAGTTTTGGCTAGAGAAAATGAACTTCTTAGGACATGTGATAACAAAAGAAGGAATCGCGGTGGATCCGGCAAAGATTGAGACAATTCTTTCCTGGAAACAGCCCCAGACTATCACAGACATACGAAGTTTTGTCGGACTAGCAGGATACTACAGGAGATTTATTGAAGGATTTGCGAAGATTGTAGCTCCTTTGACACAACTCACCAGAAAGCATCAGCCGTTTGCATGGACGGAAAAGTGTGAGGAAAGCTTTCAGTTGCTTAAGGAAAAGTTGACAACCTCACCCGTATTGGTCTTGCCACAACTAGAGGAATCCTACGAAGTTTACTGCAATGCATCTCACCAAGGTTTGGGATGTGTTTTGATGCAACACAAGAAAGCGGTAGCCTACGCCTCAAGGAAGTTGAAAACTCACGAACGAAAATATCCTACTCATGATTTAGAGCTTGCTTCTGTGGTATTTGCATTAAAGGTCTGGAGGCACTACTTATATGGATGCACGTTCACAATATTCAGTGACCATAAAAGTTTGAAGTATCTGTTCGATTAGAAAGAATTGAACATGCGTAAGAGAAGATGGATGGAGACTCTCAAGGATTTTAATTTTTCATTGCAGTACCACCCTGGAAAAGCCAATGTGGTGGCTGATGCATTGAGTAGGAAAAGTGTGTCAGTATCTTCAATGATAATGGCCAGACAACAAGAGTTGTGGGAAGCATTTAAAGATCTACACTTGGACGTAAAGTTTGCACCAGGAATTTTAACGTGTGGAATGATAAAGATTTCGAGTGGACTACTTGAGGAGATTGCGAATTTGCAAGATGACGCATTGATCCAAGAAAAGAGCAACATGATAACGCAAGGAAAGACGACTGAGTTCAGGATCGGACCAGATAATGTTCTGAGATGTAATGGATGAATTTGTGTACCGGGAGTTGCAGATATGAGAAGAACGATTTTGGAAGAGGCTCATAAGAGCAAATTGAGTATTCATCCTGGAGCGACCAAGATGTACCAGGATTTAAGACAAAATTATTGTTTTAACTTGTCAGAAAGCGAAAGTGGAACATCAACGACCTGCTGGAATGTTGCAACCTTTGGAGATACCAGAATGGAAGTGGGATAGCATTTCCATGGATTTTATAACTAGATTGCCCAAGACAAGGAAAAAGAATGATTCGATTTGGGTAATAGTGGATCGATTGACAAAATCCGCACATTTCCTACAGTAAGGACCACTTATAAGGTAGATAAGCTGAAGGAAATCTACATTGCTGAGATTGTGAGATTACACGGAGTTCCATCGAGTATTGTATCAGACCGGGATCCAAAGTTCACATCTCATTTTTGGGGAGCACTGCATGAAGCATTGGGAACGAAACTGAAATTGAGTTCAGCTTACCATCCACAAATAGACGGATAGACTGAAAGAACAAACCAGTCCTTGGAAGATCTATTGAGAGCATGTGTGTTGGATGATAGAAGAAACTTGGATGAGGTATTGCCATTGATTGAGTTTACTTACAACAACAGTTTTCACGCAAGTATTGAAATGGCACCCTATGAGGCTTTATATGGACGCAAGTGTCAAACGCCTTTATGCTGGTATAAGGACGGAGAAAGTATGATTGTTGGACCTGAGATGGTGGAACAGACTACAGAGAAATTCAAGAGGATACAAGAGAAAATGAAGATTTCACAGGATCGTCAGAAGAGTTATGCGGACAAGCGTCGCAGACCTTTGGAATTCGAGCAGGGTGATCATGTATTTCTAAGGGTCACGCATACAACTGGAGCTGGCAGAGCTATTAAGTCGAGGAAGTTGACTCTGAAATTTTTTGGACCATACCAGATCACTGCACGAATTGGGCCAGTGGCTTATCGGATTGCTTTACCTCCCATATTGTCCAATATTCACGATGTATTTCATGTGTCGTAGTTAAGAAAATACATTTCGGATCCGTCACATGTAATCGAACCAGACACAATCCAACTGAAGGATAACCTGTCATTTGAAGTATTCCCTATAAGAATTAGAAACAGGAAGATTAAACAGTTGAGGAACAAGGAAGTCCCACTAGTTAAAGTGATTTGGAATCCGACTACGGGAGACGTGACTTGGGAACTGGAGAGTAAGATGAGTGAAAAATATCATCAGTTGTTTATTAACATGTAGTTTCGAGGACGAAACTAATTTAAGGGGGGTAGTAATGTAAGACCCTTAAATTTAAAATTAAATTATGGATTTAATATTAGGTGTATTTTGAGGATGTTTGTAAAATATTTAATATATGTATATTTTGTGTAAATATATATATATATAAATATTTATTTTGGAGGTTGAATTATATTGGATGAAGGATAAATTAATTTAATTACGAGTAATTAAATTATCGGACAATTAATTAAGAGGTTATCTGTTAATTACGACGAGAGCGGTTAAGTACATGATGATCAAGCAATATTATAATGTTATTGTTGGATGAGGTGGCACATATATGTGCCTATATATAGATGGGAGAGGCCAGAACAGAAAGGAAAACACAAACACATTTCCCTCCTCCCTTACTACATGAAACAATAGCCTTCTTCTTCTTTTTCCTATTCTGTTTTCTGTTAGAGAAAAAAAAATTGCTCAAAAGTGAGATTACTTGGAAATCCAAGCACCAAACCACCAAGTGCCCATAACAAAAGTTGTTCCTCTCCTCATTATGGAGCTAGAGAACTAACTTTGGAAGCGGCAAACGGGAACTTCGCCGATTTTTGTCGCGGAAACGTGAACGGGAGCAGAAACGTAACAGAGGTAAGGGGCACCTTCCACTTTCTAGTTTGCATTTTAGGGCTGTAAATGCATATTTGATGTGTGATCATATTTTAGTTTCTGGTTTGAAAAACGAAACTATTGTGCATGTTGTTATAAAATGCGAAAAATGCATCCTGTTGATGTTTGATGATTCTGTGATATTGCTGTTTTGGCTGATATAACATTGCTGTTTTGGTTGTGTGGGAATAATGGAAAATGCTTTGCATGTTGTTTTGGTTGTGTAAGAATATTGGAAAATACTTTGCATGATGTTTTGAGAAATGATCAAAATGTAAACGTTGAAAAATGTTTGTTTTGTTGTGGTTGACATTCTGTTTTGGGTGTTTTAAGCAAAACTGTGATGATGTTCTGGTGGTGGTGATTCTGTTTATGTTATGTTGAAAACAATCTGGTGTTGATGATGGTTTTCAAAAGAAAAGGATTTAAAATGGTGGAAGTGTTTTCTGGAAAATCTGTTGTTGATGAAAAACGTTTTGAGTTTTGTGGTTTCAAAAGAATGGTGATTTTATTTTGGTGTTGTGTTGGTTTTTCTAAGAAAAGAATTTGAAAACGTGTTGAAGTTTTCTGTGAAATTTCACCGAATTCGAAGGTGTATTCGAATACGGCATGAGTGTATTCGAATACAGCCTGCAAAACTTCAGTTTTATTCAAATTTTTTAACTTGTATTCGAATACGAGCCTTTGTATTCGAATACAGATAAGGGATTGTTGCTTCTAACTTAGCCTCTATATTCGGCTACGACCCTATCGTATTCGAATACAGGACTGCAATTTTTGCCACTGTATTCGCATCTGTATTCGACTACGACAGCCTCGTATTCTAATACAGAATGCTGATTTTTCACTGTTTTTGCCTTTGTATTCGAATACAAGGGAGCTGTATTCGAATACAACTTGTTTTTTTTCAAAAATTTCAGTTTTAAACAATGGTTTATGAACTTAAAGAGTTGGGAAAATAGTGGGAAGGTTTGTGATGAATTAAAATGGTGTTTTTGAGATGGTTTGAGGTGGTGATGATGAGGTTCTGGAGTTCTTTATTGATGCTGTGAAAAATGTTGAGTTTACACTGTTGTAGCTTTTGTATTTGAATACAAGGAAGTTGTATTCGAATATAGAGTGTTGATTCTGCACTGTTTTAGCTTCTGTATTGGAATACAAGGAAGTTGTATTTGAATACAGATTCGTTTTTTTTTTCCAGAAATCTCAGTTTTAAACACTGTTTTATGAACTTTAAGAGTTGGGGAAACATTGGGAAGACTTGTGATAAATAAAAATGGGTTTTTTTGAGATAGTGTGAAGTGGTAATGATGAGGTACTTGAATGTTTTATTGAGGAGATGATAATGAAATTATTTGGGTTGAGATGGTTTTGGGGAAATGATGGAAAGGCAGTATTTTGCTGGTGTTTGCGTACTGTTTTCAGTGAAGATAAAACATTGCATGTTCATACATTGCATAGTCAGGTGGTAACCGCGATGGGCCACAGAGTAATGCGTAAAACATGCTGGTCTGTTGAGCGACTGCACGAGTGCTGGTCTGTTGAGCGACTGCACTGATACTGGTCTGTGAGCGACTGTACCTTGATATGCGCAAAACGTGCTGGTCTGTTGAGCGACTACACGAGTGCTGGTCTGTTGAGCGACTGCACTAGTACTGGTATGTGAGCGACTGTACCTTGGTATATGTGAAACGTGCTGGTCTGTTGAGTGACTGCACGAGTGCTGGTCTGTTGAGCGACTGCACTGGTACTGATCTGTGAGCGATTGCACCATGGTCATATTGGCCATTAAAGTCTAACATATGAAAATCGTACTGGTCTGTGAGCGACTGCACGTGTGCTGGTCTGTGAGCGACTGCACCTTGGTAATTCCAAGAAGTTGAGTACATGAGCATATACATATTGCATCAGGGTGTTTGACCGGTAGGTCATGATTTGGATATATGTTGATGATTGGAAATTGATGTGTGTAAGTATCTTATAAAATCTGAATTTCTGATGAATGGTTGTGATTGCTGAGTTGATGGTTGTACTTACAACATGCTTTCCATATTAATTGGTTGTTGTTTGAAAAGTCATACATGTCATGAAATTTCAAAAATGAGCATCCTTATTTATCATCGTTGTTATATAATATGCCATGGATATATTTGTTACTGTTGATATAAATGCTATGTGTTATTTGTTAATTTCGGTCGGTGACCCTTTACTATTATTGTGGAAATTGGGCTTTGCCCTCAGATCATACCCGAACCATTCCTACCGACGGTTACACTAACGACAGAGACGTCGTTAGTTTTCCTTGATCTTCACGCACGGCGTATTTGTAGACAACGTAGAGGGGCAGACAGCTGGGTGAAGACGAGACTGGCAGAGGATGCGGTGTAAACCCAGCTACTGTAGCTTTAGTGCATGATCAGACTAGACTTTTGTATAGGGTCTTGAGTTTGGGGAATGTAATTGGTTATTTTGGGAATTATTGTATAACTTTTCCGCTAATAATTTTCCGCACTCTGATAATATTTTGGTGGGTCCAGGATACAGCTGTTGGATGTATCTTTATTTTGATATATTTTGAAGAATTAAATTCCCAAAAATAATTTACTTGATTAATCGTGATGTAATTATTTAATTACTTCTCTATTTTGGATTACGATGTTGAACGATATTTAATTTGAATTGATTTTAATCATTCTGAAGTAAATTGAAAAAAAATTCTTTTATTTATTTTGGTTAAAAAATGATACACTCGCGCTGTGTTTTAAACTCGGGGTGTTACAGTCACTCTCTTCATTAGAGTCATGTTTCTTGTACCACTTGAGTTTACTCTTTTCTTTCTTTTGCTTCATATCACCTTGGTTGGTCTTCTTGCTAACTTGGGCCTGTAGGACCTGCACTTGAGATGCTGAGGTTGCTGCACACCTTTCTCTCACTCTCAGTTCATGAGCTTCAAGAGAACCTTGCAAATCCTCCACCTTCATCTTATCAAGATCCTTTGATTCTTCAATGGACGCCACTATGTGATCATACCTTTGTGTTAATGTTCTAAGGATCTTTTCAATAACCACCACTTCAGTTAATGATTCACCATTTTTCCTCATCTGATTAACTACAACCTGCACACGATTGAAGTAATCTGCCACAACTTCATCTTCTTCCATCTGCAATAGTTCGTATTGCCTACTTAGCATTTGGAGCTTCACTTTCTTGACCTTTTCCGCACCTGTATAGTACTTAACCAAGATCTCCCATGCCTCCTTTGATGTAGATGCCTTCAAAATTCTCTGAAAGCTGTTTGAATCCACACTTTGTTGGATGTAAAACAATGCCGTGCAATCTCTTTTCTTGCAATCTTTGAAAGTTGCCTGCTGTCTTTCTGTAGGACTTGCACCAAGCTGTTCATAGCCATCTTGAACAATCTCAAACACTTCTTGAACTCCCAACAACGATCTCATTGATGCAGACCACCCCTCCCAATTCTTTCAATCAAGGATTGGAAGATTCAATGGAAAACCTCCTCCATTCATGTCTTCTTTTCTTTTCTTTCACTCACACTTGTGTTTCCTTATTTGTAATCTCCTCACACTTTCACTCGTGTTTCCCAAGATTGAAACCTTGCTCTTGATACCAATTGTTGGAACAAATTGTATAATCAAAGAGGAATTGAAAAATAGAGAAGAAGAAAGTAAAACAGAGAATGTTTAAAACGGAAATTGATTATCAGTCTTGACTTAACCAAGAACGCTCTTGGTTTACAGACTTATTTATAACAGTTTTGAATAATGTTTTGCTTAACAAACTAACTAACTTTATAATCATCCTAATTGAATTACAAACATATTACAATCATTTTAGAATTACATCCAACAGAATTTAGTATACCCATTAATTATTATAGTAGAACTGTTTACTAAATTATGTCCAATAGTTTCTATTTTCTCAAATTGAGGGAATTTTTTTATGTTAAAAATTGTTGTTTTTTTTTTCATATTTAATTTTATGTCAATTATTGTTACTCTATTGAATTGTATTTTCTTTTTGATTATTTATTTATACACGTGAAAAAAAAAATATTTCGCATTAGTTATTTCATAGTTTTTTGGGACAGATTGAAGTAGGAGACCTTGATTAGCAGTACCTTATAAGTTGTGTAGGATACGCTTCACAACATGCAAATGATCACACATAAGAACACTTTAGAGTTTGTGAGCAAAATGTCATCTACACATGCCAAAGCACACTAGGGAGCACCGCTCAATAGTGTACACTAATAAGGAAGGATCACATTTATTGGCCGAGAACTCGAACTGAAGCAAGGGTTGACGAAGTCTCTTATACCATGAGGCCTACTTCAGGCCATATAGGGCCCGCAAAGTCTGCACAAAGGATCTTGTCAGTACTTTTCAAAGCTCGATGGCTGATGCACATGGACTTCCTCATGCAGCATCATTTAAAAAAACATAAAATAATGTGTAATATCATGATTTTTCTAATATAATTTAAATTAAGAGGTTAAATTATTTAATTCATGATATAAAATTATAATAAATTTTTTTAAATTGCGTCGATTATACCAACAAATAAACTTAAGTATACAAATAAAATTATATTAATATATAAGAAATTTATTAATTTTATCTGTAATAAAAAAATAGAGTATCACACAATATGATCGTATTGTACTGGATAAGTACTCGATGGGGGTACTTTTTCGTTTTAGAAATATCCATGCTTCATAAGTGTTCACTAGTAGAAGCTTTATGTCATTCTTTGATAATGCTATGAAATTATGATAATTCTCATGATCTTGATAATAAATTTATTTTTAAAGGATCGAAAGTCATTAAAAAAGTTTTAATAGTTGAATCAAACTTTATGATGATGAGTTCTTTGAGAATGTTTAAATTTTTTCTAATGTGTACATAATATGTATAGAATAATATTAACTATCTATATTTTTTTCTCATCTACTAAGAGAGGTTTTAAAATTAAAATTGTTAAAATCTTATTTACGAATAATTTATTATTTCCCAAGATAGATTTAATGTCTTACTATGATTTCTATCAAAATATTTTATTAGAGCCTTGATTATGAACAAATTAATAATGATTTTACAATAAAAAAGCACGCGAAATATTCAAATTATTAAAGGCATATTATTTTTTAGAACGCACAAGATACTAATTATCTCATAGATGACCTTAGATAAATGAGCAAAAGAGAAAACACAGAAATAGAATATTGAAACCTAAGGTATTTGGTGAGTTTTAATCCGTTGAGCTTCATTTAGGTGGCTCATTTTCATTGGGCAATGTGATACACAACTAGAATACCTAAACCTAACGTTAAATCTTTATTTTAGAAAATCTAAATCACTTTCTTATCTCTGCTCATATTTCTATTTACAAAACGCTAAGGAGTATTTTTGTTTTTTAAAAAAAAATATATATTTTTGACATGATACCATTTTGTTTTGTCTCTGTATTGAAAAAGATTCCGAGATAACCATCCTATTGAATATAATGAAAAATACAAGAAATGAAGAGTTTATTAAAATGTTTTGGATAAAAACTTTTTTCTTAAATAAATACTTATTTTTGTTATTGAGGTTACAAGTTTTTAAAATCCTTTACAAAATCTGAAAGATGCAATAAACTAGTATGAATAGAAAATGAAAAGAAGTAAACATAAAGATCTATGGTAGTTCATCATTAATCAATTTATATGTACGAGGCACACATGTAATCAAAAGATGTGCATGTTAAGTACCACTTGTTTAGATGAGTACGTGCATCAAGACCTGAAATCCACCAAGTATAAAATTAGCTTGTGAAAAAGGGACTAGGCACTTGGTGTATGCTGGCAATTTCGTTTTTTTCTCATTCAATTGGACCCTCCTAGGTTCTAAAATAAATGGTACTTGATAATATATCAAAAATTTGATTTCTAATTGATAATTAATGACATGGACTAGTGGATACCCAAAGGTTTATCCCATTGATTTGAATATCTTTTGGTACTTATTAAGGTTATAGGACGTGTCACAACTGAAATCAGTGTTAGATAATTGAACCCCTTTATAGTTAATCAACTTAAGTCTAGAATGGGATTGCATATTATCAATGATATTTTATAATGATTGTTGTTTGGTTGTGATACAATGAAAAAGTAGGCAAATGGTGTGCCGGTTCTTATAAGCAACGTTTGTTGTTTTCATCTCGTTTAAGTTCCAATCAAAGCTTTTTATGAGCAGTTGATTGATTACTAGTAATTAATTAGTTTGAGACATTACATATATTGATTGATATATATTATATATTCGATTATATGCCATTTTTCTTTGGGATTATGGGTCATGGCGTGGGAACGAGGATATCGATGATGTTACTTATAATGAGAAAACACATGTTAATGGACCCCTTAGAAAGACAGAGGTAAGCATCATTACTCTGTTTCTTTCTGGTTCGTACCGTGTCTTTTTGTTTAGAAGATTCGACCTTTCTTCCGCTAGTACTCCAAGAAACTGTCCTGCCTTTGGCCTACGAATAATTGTGTGGTCATAAAAGTAAAAAATAATAATAATTAAATAATATATAATTTTAAAATAATTAAAAAATATAGTTTTTTGTGTATATGTCTAAACAGTGTACTCAAATTCTCGTGTTCATACAAGAATCGCCCTTGGCTATATGACAACCATATCACATCACAAATATACACAGACACACAAATCAGAGTTAACTGCTTTAATCTTACAAACAAACATTTATTTCTTATTCATCTGACCTTGATCAGATATGTTATAATTAAACTTAATCTTTTAAAATATAAATAAAAATTCAATGGTGTGTTTTGGTTTTTTCTTTTTCTTATTTATGGTTTGTAACAAAAAAACTCCAATGATGTGTTTTATAGTATAAATATTTAGTAAAAAGTTATTCAATGATTAACCCTCTAAATTTAAAAAAATCTAACAACCTATCTTCATAGATTAGTGATGAATAGTTTAAGTCATTTTCTTTTTTTTGGTAAAAAATTATCAATCTAAATAATTTTGTTTTTTTTTTATTTTTTTTAGGTAGATACATGGTTTTTAAATATTTTAATTTTACATTTTGTCGTCTAAATACGGTGTTGTTTTGTTCGTTGTTTTAATACAATATTGTTTGATTTATTATCTTGTTGTATTATTTATTTATTCAGATGGAAATATTAACTAGATTCATTACAAACTCAATCAAGGATTTTGACATTATCAACATTATAAATTCAGTGACATTAATATCTCAAACACTTTATATTTGTCACATTTATAGATATTTTGTCGTCTAATTTATTCTATTAAATAGAATGTGGTGAGTTTGTTTTACATATTAATTTTTTTAGTTTTACCAACTTTAAATTAATTAGTTCTAATGTATTTTTGTCATATTGAATGAATTTCCTTTAGTTTAGTAAAATAAAATGGCTTAACACTATCAAATGTTATAAAAATAAAAATATATTTGGGTTAAACCAAATACATCAAATTAAAAGAGATACTTGCTAATTATCACCAATTTACCAAGCAAGCAATATTCCAAATACAGGTGTGAATGGAAAGGAAGGCTTGTGAGGTCGACACAACAATCTTGCGCATAGGTCATCAGAAGAGCATGCTTTGCCCATTGCTGGCCAGTCACCTTTTTTGTGTGGATAATGACAAAGCAAGACCCCAAGTCCCTAGATAACGTTCACAAATTATTTATATAATTATTTAATGTTATTTTCTTGTATTATTTTTAAAATATTTTATTTTATTTTATATTACAATAAAAATATTAATTATTAATAAAAATAATATAATAAAATTAATTATTCATTCTTTTTTATTTATAATAACTTTTAATGTGTAAATGAACAAATTAAAAGGGAATGTATTCTAAGAAAAGTTTTTAAAAAAGAAGAGTTTTCCTTAATGCGGTAGAAATGACATGTATCCCTACTAGATACACTATAAAAGAGAAGAGTTAACGAAGTGTTATCACTTGGGCTTCGTTCGGGTGGTCTTTTGTTTTTCGTTTTTAAATTTTTAAAAATTAAAATCAATTTCGTTTTTTAAATTTAAATTTTTATTTAAGTTTCAGTTTTTATTTTATTTGAATTGAATTGTTTTCATTACTCTATCTCATTATGAATACATCAAATATAAAAAATATTGACATGTAAAAGTAATTAAAAATGAAAAAATTAAAATATTAAATTTTAATTAAAATTATTTTAAAATAATTTAAAAATTGTAAAATCATAATTTATTCAATTCACTTTGTACCATTCAACTCTGAAGTACTTGATTATGAGGCTTGATACTATGTCACTACAAGAGTGGACAGACAATTCATGAATGGTCAAATCCTCATATATCCCCTCAACTCAACCCGAGACACATATACGCGACAGTCAGGGTACTCTTGTTTTGCACGGTAGCTCTCGGCCTTAGGGAATAACCCATTAATCCACATAGGAATTCCCAACTAGATGTACCCCCAAGCTCTATCAGTCTTACCTTACGATTCGACTGTAGCCTTCCACGATCAGACTCATTTAGTTGTACTTCTCCGAATCACTAGGTTTGTCAAACTCTCCCTATATGATGACAAAAATCCTAACTCCAAAACTACAACATCTATCTCATACTTACTAGATTATCATAACTCAATAATTTTCAATTGTACTTCACAATATTCATCATTATATATATATATATTAGTCAATCACAATAAAGCCCCAATATTTGGTTTACACTACTCATAATACACAATCCAATCTCATCAATCACATAATAAGAAATCAAACAGGTGGCACATTCAAGTAATATCATAATTTCAATCAAGTTACAAGAACACTCAAGTACATATCATTCATACAATAACAATCAGCATAAGGTTCATAAAACCAAACAACATGCAATCTTGATATAAATAAATTCACATCAATTCTATAGGTTGCTAAAATATATTTTAGTCCTCACTATTACCATTCATATATTATTAATTAATTATTATCACTCAACAGGGCTCGACCATACGTAGTAAGCCACAAATGAAAATATGAGAATTTCAGTATTCTCGTTCATCTCATGTCATTTTATACTCATAATATCGAACCTTATCTCACCCCTTACCTTGGCTGAAGATTTTTCTCAACGAAGCTGATCTGTTGATGTAATGTGTCGCGTCTTCGCCAATCACCGTCTCTAACAGTCTAGTCTTTGAAATCAATGTATGACTCTGGTATTAAGAGTTGTGGCTGGATGCAACAGGGCAGTAGTCAATTCAATTTTTTTCTTCCTAATAGAACATGAAAACAGAGGCACCGAATGCACGACAACGTCCTTAATTCACTTATATACCTATCTATACGTACTAGTAGTATTAGGTATATTATCAGGCTTATTATCAAACCGATACACTTAGCCCATGACCCCTATTATTATTATTATTATTATTATTATTATTACAATCATAAACCCACTCTACCAGTGCTTAAATTAATAGACTAATGTAGCAACACACATGTTTACTTCTTATTTTCTTTTTATATTAATATATGTATATATTTTAAAACAAATTGAATATTATTAATATTAATAATTTAATTAAATCACTAAGGCAAACACGAAGGAAATTATTGCATTTGTCAAACACAAATAATAATAGTTTTGTATCATATTATAATTAAAATTTAATATTAAAAAATTGGGGTGTTACATTTCTCCCACTGTAAAAAAAAATTTCGTCATCGAAATTTACCTGAGGAAAATAACTCTGGATACGAATCACGTACTTGACTTTTGACTTTCCACGTAGCAGTTTCACCAACATCTTCTCCCTAGACAACCTTAACAAATGAAATTGTCTTACCTTTAATTCCTCGACTTGCCGGTCCTCAATCCATAGTGGTAAGGTCTCAAAAGTTAGATTCTCTTTTATTCGGACTTTGTCTGACTCAATTATATGTGAAGGATCGAAAATGTACTTGTGAAGTTGAGACACGTGAAAGACACTATGAAGACTAGAAAGAGACGAAGGCAACACGATTTGATATGCTACGTTACCGACACGTTTAAGAATTTGGTAGGGTCCTATAAACCGAGGAGTAAGCTTTTGCATTTCTAACGCCCGACCAACCCCAGTTGTTGGAGTAACTCTTAGAAATACATGATTACCTTCTTGAAACTCGAGGTCTTTCCTTCTTTTATCATGGTAACTTTTTTGCCTACTCTGAGACGCTATAATATTTTCTTGAATCATTTTTACTTTATCGGTAGTCTGTTGGACAATCTCGGGTCCTAACACAAGGTTATCGCCTGTCTCAAACCATCATAGAGGGGTTCTACACCTCTTTCCATACAACGCCTCAAAAGGGGCCATTCGAATGCTAGAGTGGAAACTATTGTTATAGGTAAAGTCTATAAGTGGCAAAAAGTTATCCCAACTTCCACTTTGTTCCAACACACAAGCTCTCAATAAGTCTTCCAATGATTGATTGATTCTTTCAGTTTGACCATCTGTTTGTAGGTGATAGGCTGAATTCATCCTAAGGTTCGTACCCAAAGCGCTTTGTAAACCTTGCCAAAATTTAGAGGTAAATCTAGGGTCTCTATCTGACAGTATACTTGATGGGATTCCATGCAACTTCACAATTTCCTTTATGTATAATTCGGCTAACTTTTTCATAGAATAAGTTATGTTTATCGAAATGAAATGAGTAGATTTGGTTAATCTATCCACAATAACCCAAATATTGTCATACCTTTTTGGAGTTCAAGGTAAGCCTACAACAAAGTCCACAGAGATACTATCCCACTTCCATTCAGGAATACTCAAAGGTTGCATCAAGCCTGAAGGTTTCTGGTGTTCTACCTTAGACTTTTGACAGATCAAACAAGCATATACAAACTCAGCAACATCTTTTTTCATCCTAGGGCACCAAAATATCTTCTTGAGGTCCTTATACATCTCGGTGGCTCTAGGGTGAATACTTAAACAACTCATATGTCCTTCCTCTAAGGTTATCTTTCTTAACTCCTCTACATCGGGTATACAAATTCTATCCTTAAATCTCAAAATTCCATCCACACCCATTTTAAAATCAAGTTCTCTCCCCTGGTTAATCAGCTATAACTTATCCAAAAGGTATAAGTCCAACTTACTCTTTTCAATCTCTTCTAATAGTCCACTAGTCACCTTTAAATTCCCAATTTAATACTTTCTGGTGTCAATTCAAAAACTAAGATAAGGTCTCTAAACTGTTCCAGCAACTCGCAATGCTTAACAATTAAAGTGGACACACTCGAATTCTTCCTACTCAAGGCATCGACCACTACATTGGCCTTTCCAGTGTGATAGTTAAGTTCAAAATCATAATCCTTAAGAAATTCCATCCACCTACGTTGCCTCATATTCAATTCCTTTTGGTCAAAAAGGTACTTAAGGCTCTTATGATCACTAGAAACCTCAAATCTAGATCCGTACAAATATTGTCTCCAACTCTTAAGCACAAAGACAACTACTCCTAGTTCTAAGTCGTGGGTAGGGTAGTTCCTCTCATGAATCTTCAGTTTCCTAGAAGCATACGCTACGACTTTTCCATCCTACATAAGCACTCCACCTAATCCTGGGCCACACGCGTCACAATATACTACAAAGGGTTCGCCTGGGTTAGGTAACACTAAGATCGGTGCAGAGGTCAAACGTTTCTTAAGCTCTTGGAAACTATTCTCACAATGGGTATCCCACACAAACAATTCCCCTTTTCGGGTCATCTTAGTTAAAGGTAAGGCCAACTTGGAGAATCCTTCTATGAATCTACAATAATAACCTGCCAGTCCTAGAAAATTCCTAATCTCAGTCACTGATTTTGGTGCTTTCCATTCTAAGACACTCTCTACCTTAGCAGGATCAACAATTATTCCTCCTTTTGAAATTACATGTCCTAGGAAACTTACTTCCTCTAACCAAAATTCACACTTAAACAGCTTGACAAATAATTGTTTTTCCTTAAGGGTTTGCAAGACTATCCTTAAATGTTCACCATGCTCTTCCTTAGTCTTAGAGTACACTAAGATATCATCTATAAATACAACCACAAATGAGTCTAGGTAAGGATGAAATATTCGGTTCATGTAATCCATAAACACCACTGGTGCATTAGTAACACCAAAAGGCATGACCAAGTACTCATAGTGGCCATAACATGTCCTAAATGCGGTTTTCGATACAATAGAAGACCTCACCCGAATTTGATGGTAACCTGATCTCAAATCGATCTTACTAAATATGCATGATCCTCTTAATTGGTCCATAAGATAATCTATTCTAGGTAGTGGGTACTTATTCTTGATTGTCACTTTATTAAGTTGGCGGTAATCCACACACAACCTCACAGATCCATCCTTCTTTTTAACCAACAACACATGTGCACGCCATGGTGACACACTAGGTCTAATAAATTGTTTATCTAAAAGCTCCTTCGATTGTTTCTTAAGCTCAGACAACTATAAGGGAGACATCCTATATGGTGCCATGGATATGGGTCTAGTACTTGGTACAAGGTCAATGTTAAGCTCGACCTCACGCTATGGTGGTAAACTATTGACATTTTCAGGGAATACTTCAGGGAATTCACGCACAATAGGAACATCTTGTACTACCACTTTTTCTTCAAGTTCCAACGAGGATAGGATCATTATAACTGGGCATCTTCTTTCAAGAATGCCTTCACTTGGTTGGCGGATATATTTCTAGGCTTCTCTCTCTCTTTTGGTTCCATGAATTCAATAGTTTTACTAAAAAAATCTACACGGATCACATCAACTAGACACTAAGGTAAACATACTAAGTCAACTCATAAGTCCTTTACACACACATGGATAGAAATATTATGAAAAACACTAGAGGTGTCAACAGAGTCACTAGTTGGGGTATTCACAATCAAATCATACTGTAAATGAGACACAGATAGTCCTAAACGTCTAACACAATCAAAAGACACAAAGGAATGAGTAGCACCATAATCAAATAGCACAAACAAAAAAGTATCACTTATGAGACACGTACCTTGGATTAAGTTGTCTTTCTCAGACACTCCTGCACCACTAAGGATAAAGACTCTTCCATTAGATATAGATCGGCTGGCTTGGGAACTCTGGAGACCAGATTGGGGATTCTTCTTTGGATATGGGCATGTGGTCTGATGTGGCCCTATTGTTGACAATTAAAACAAGTAACTGCAACATCTCTGCACTCAAATGCCATATGACCTTGCTTACCACACTTGTGACATTGAATAGGAGTAGCTGGATCACTGTTGTTACTACTGTTGTTGCTCAAAACTTGACTCCTATTGTTGCTATTCACATAACTAACTTTTTTTCCATTCGGGTTTCCTCTACCACCCCCATAACTATAACTGTTTTTATTTCCTTTTCCATTACCATTACCATTTCCTCTTATAGTTAGAGAACCGTGTTGGTGATGATTCGAACGACTTTCAGATTTACTAGGAGGGAAAGAGTAAGGTTTCCCCTATTATGATGCATTGACCTCTTGTTCTTCATAATTCCAATGTTTCGATAATGTGCCTTTTCAGCACGACTATCCTCATAATAGATCCTACTCTTATTCACTAGGGTAGGGAAGTCACGAATCTTTTGCATTCCAACCTGCTTCATGATATCTGGTCTGAGTCCCATTTCAAACTTGATGCACTTAGACTTTTCTACTGCTTCTCATACATAGGGTGGATAGTACCTGGACAACTCCGCAAACTTAGCGGCATACTCTGCAACTGACATATTACCTTGTTCTAACTTGATAAATTCCATTTCCTTCCTATTGTGGATGTCTTCAGGAAAATACTTGACTAGGAACATGTTTCTGAATACTGTCCATGTAATTGCATTCCCTGCATTATCTAAACGCTGACGCGCATTATCCCACCAATGTTCAGCTTCTTCTATCAACATAAAAGTTCCCAAATGCACTTTTTGACCTTCGGGACATGCCACTCCTCTAAATTTTTTCTCAATCTCTTGCAATCGCTTCTGGGCTCCATCCGGATTATAGTGACCTTCAAATGAGGACTAGCCTTATGGAATCGATCCATCACCATGAACTCATTTATTTGCACATTTCCTTGATCACCAGTGTAACTATAAGCTTGAGCAACAGCTTGAGCAGCAACCTACGCAGCTTGGGCAGCAGCTTGTGCAGTAGCTTAGGATTCAGCCAAAGCTTGAAGAGCCTGCAATGTAACTCATGCCATGGACTCTAGAGCGTCAACAATTGCAACGTCATTCCTCCCACTAGCCATCACTACCTACATCAATAAGATAGACCAATTGAATACAATGGGGCACTTAGGGAGAAAGGAAACTAACTTAGTTCTACACTGTCGCGGCCTAAATTTCGAGTGTTTCTCGAATTCAATGTAGTCACCACCAAAGTTTATTTAAAATAGGGAAAACATTGAGAAACCCCTTAAAAAAGAAAAAAAATGGTCTTTGAAACCAAATTTTGAGTTTGGGAGTCGATTATGCGCAGGGAAGGTATTAGCACCCTACGACATCCGTTAAAATACAGTTACCTATAATTAATTGTGCAAAATTAGTATTAACTTAAATATATTTATTTATCTTTATTAAATATGAATATCAACTATTTATTTTTAATGTGATTTTGAAATAAATACGTGTTAAAGAAAAGAGGAAAAAAGAAATTTTTATTAATGTGCTTGACAAGAGTGTGATCTTGCTCCTACGTATCTCCCGGTGCGATGGAGAAATCAAAGCTACGTAGTTCTTGATTAGAAAATGCGGATGTGTTGATTATTTTTAAATAAATCGCGTTTAGTTATTAAAACGTTAATTTTTGACAAAAATAAAAGGATTTTGTTTGATTTGAATTATTAAAAATGTGAATTTTAAGACGATCAAGTTGTACAACTCGTGTCTCAAAACTCAAGGAGTAAAAAAAATGTCGCATTTAATTTAATCTGTTTAAAAATATTTCTATTATTTTCGATTTTAAAATTGAGTCTTAAAGCTACCAAGTAGTACAACTTGTGTCTTAACAACTCAAAGATTAAAAAGATGTCACATCTAATTAATCTAATATTTAAAAAAGGTTAATTTTAGATTCATTTATTATTTTTTTTAAAAATAATTTTAAAAATATTAGGTTGTATAATTCATTTATGAATTTTAATTTATTAATTTATTTGTGAAGATGAGATTTTAAAAATAAAAAAATATTCCAATTAATTAATTTTTAATGCAATATCTTTTATTTTTTTATTTATTTATGAAATTGGACATTTAATTAAAAATCAACAGATTTAAATTAATTAATTTTTATGCAATACCCTTTTTATTATTATTTTTATTAAATTGAGAAATTAAGTATAGATCTAACATTTTTTTAAAAAAACCTAAATGGGTCGAGCCCAAACTTTTTTAAAAAAAAAAACAAAGGGGTAAGAAACCCTAGAACCTCTAAACCTAGCAGTCGCCCCAGAAGAAGGAAAAAAGAATGGAGAGGCTGTGAGAGAGAGAGCGGAAGGAGAGACTGAGAGAGAAGGAAAAATAAAACAGAATGATGATGGAAGGAGAGGTTGAGAGAGAAGGAAAACAAAACAGAATGACGATGGAAGGAGAGGTTGAGAGAGAAGAGAAAACAAAACAAAACAGAATGACGATGGAAGGAGAGGTTGAGAGAGAAGAGGAGGCCGAATAGGGAGAAAGAAGAGGAGGCAGAGTAGGGAGAAGTGGAAGCGGAGGCCGAGTAGGGAGAAGAGGAAGCGGAGTAGGTGGCGGTGACGATAACAACGACGACAGCGGCGGTGATGATGCCAACGACGACGTTAAAGGTTTGATTTTTTTGTTTTTTTTTACTTTTCAATCAGAACGTTTATTTAATCAAAAAGCTTTATTAAAATGATTATAGTGCAAAGATAGTAACAAAAAAAAATACCTTAAATTGGCTTCTGGTTGTTCTTCCTATTCTGCCTGCTTCTGCTTTTTTTTAAGTGTTTTTGTTAGTGTCTGATGACCTGTTTTGTTAATGGATTTTTTTCTCAATTTATAGAGTAAAGTAATGATTCCTTATGTCTATGAGATAATAGTCAGTCCTAGTTTTTACGTTGTTTTGGCAACAAAGACAAGCAAACTTTGCTAAGTATAGAAACCTGTAATGCATCTTTCTGATTGAGTATAGGAGTAGTGAAGATAATAAACTTTTAAGGCAAAGGAAGTATGCTGAAAAAGATAGGAGAGCAGTAACTCAATTTTCGTTTTCTATTTTAGAGAATATGTAACTCACCTTTTTGTTTGAGTGTAGATTTAGTGAAAATGATAACTTTTTAAGGCAAAGTAAAGAAACTGAAATAAGAGAAATGGGTTGTAAAGCTGTAAACCACAATTTTTGCCTTTATTTTATTACATTTGTACCTTTTTATAATATTATTTTGTTATTCAATTGATTAATTTTTTAATGCTGATAACTAACCGATTAGTCATGTATTCTTTGTTACTGATTGTTACTATTAGCCATTATGTTTGAATCAAAGTAAACAGGATTGAAAGTCAAAGAAGCTGCCAAGGAGAGGGAGTAAGGAGTGCCAGGATCAAACTTTGAGGAAGAGTCCACTTATTTTCCTTTTTTCCTTTGTTAAGTTAATTTGAATTGAACTAACTTGAATTTGTATTTTGATTCTGGTTATGTATTTTTTATCATTGTTAATGTTAAGTGGAATGGACAAAATTGAGGTGCTACAGCTACCCGTATTTAATTGTATTTAGTAGAGAATATGAATATTATCATATGAATATTATTGTTGTAAAAGGTAATTAAATATAAGAACCTAAATTTTATCTAAATAAGTTGTAAAAAACTAAAGAATGACCGTGTTCGGATTGGTTGCCGATGCATAGATCGAGAATTAAAGAATGATTGTCTTCGGATTGGTTACCGATGCGTAGATCGACAAAAATTAAAGAATGGCCGTCTTTCGGATTGGTAAATCGACAAGAATTAAAGAATGATCGTCTTCGGATTGGTTACTGATGCGTAGATCGACAAGAATTAAAGAATGACCGTCTTTGGATTGGTTACCGATGCGTAGATCGACAAGAATTAAATAATGATCGTCTTCGAATTGGTTACCGATTCGTAGATCGAAAACGCATAATGTATAATGAGTAATGTAATACAAAGACTATTGAGTATAAATATTAAATATGCATGATTCACTCATTATGCATTGCAAAAGGTTGTTGAGTGAATGAAAATGCATAAGTCATGCCTGAGTAGGTAAAAAAATATGAATGCAAAATGCATGAATAATGTGTTTTGCAATATAGATAAAATCTTTGTTCATTTTTTAATTCTTCGATCCTTATACGATTTCTGTGCACCCACAAGATTCAATGGATGAATAAAGATTGCAGCCATTTTTTGTATGATGACTCTATACATCTCGTGTGACTTTTTTAGAGGCAAAACAAAGTACATTGTCTAAAATGATTGTCTCCCTTTTTTTGTTGACATCCCCATACATGTTAAGAATCTATCAAGTTTCCGTGTATATATTTTCAAATGTCAAAATAATTAAAATATTTTTTGTTTACACCTACTTCAAATTCCAACATTTATTATCATAAAATAACATTTTTAAAATGCTACAACAAACAACCATGAGACTGAATTAGCTTAGGGAATGGACAATAAAAGAAAAAAGAAAAAGGTAATGTACAACATCGAAAGACAAAATTGAAAAAAGTACATTACTATATTGGGAAGAAAAATAATTGAGGTAGGGGGTTACAATGTAGGGATGAGTGTGTTCATGTTTAGTTGAAGGGATAACAAACGCTAATCATTCTTGTAATTTAGGACTCCTGTTGGTCAGCACCCAAGAATAATAACTGCCCCAGTTTGAACTGCTTGATTCTCTTTATTTCCTTTTTTTATATATATCCCTAACTTTTGCATAGACCGCTCTTTCAAGTTTTCAATCTATCGGGATGCTCTAACTTTTTGCCTAGGTCGCTTTTTGAGGTTTTCGACCTAGCGAGCCTATATTTTTTCAAGCATAATATTTTTTGAATGTGTCTAAGTTTACTGGAAGTGGAAGTTCTTCTCCATCCATTTCTGCGAGTATAAGAGCTCCCCCAGAGAAAGATTTTTTCACCACATATGGTCCCTCGTAATTCGGGGTCCATTTTCCACGAGAATCCTTTTTTATGGGCAATATTTTCTTTAACACCAAGTCTCGTTCTTGAAACTCTCGAGGACGAAATTTTTTCTCGTAGGCTTTTTTAATTCTTTTCTGATACAATTGACCATGACACATCTATCATTCTTTTTTCTTCAATGAGATTCAATTGGTCAAATCGTGATTGAACCCACTCTACCTCTTCTAGTTTTGTTTCCATCAAGACCTTGATCGAGGGGATTTCAACTTCAATGGGAAGTACCGCTTCCATTCCATACACCAATGAGAAAGGAGTTGCCCCTGTTGAGGTGTGAACAAACATTCTCTAGCCATGTAATGCAAAGGGAAGCATTTGATGCCAATCCTTGTATGTTTCTACCATCTTTTGTATGATTTTCTTGATATTCTTATTTGCCGCTTCTACAGCTCCATTCACTTTCGGCCGATAAGGCGAAGAATTATGGTGCTGAATTTTGAAACTATCACACAACTCCTTCATCATTTTGTTGTTCAGATTGGTCACATTATCTGTGATAATCTTATTTGGCAGCCTATATCGACAAATAAGTTCTCTCTTGATGAATCTGACCACTACGCTTCTCGTCACGTTGGCATAAGAAGCAGCTTCAACCCATTTTGTGAAATAATCAATAGCTACTAGGATAAACCAGTGCCCATTTGAAGCTTTAGGTTCGATGAGCCCAATAACATCCATCCCCCACATTGAAAATGGTCAAGGTGATGTTAATACATTCAAAGAGGTTGGCGGTACATGTATTTTATCAGCTTAGATTTGACATTTATGACATTTCTTTACATAACTAAAACAATCAGACTCCATGGTCAACCAATAATAGCCAGCCCTTAAGATTTTTCTTGCCATTGCGTGCCCATTTGCATGAGTTCCAAAAGAACCTTCATGAACCTCTTGAATGATTTTCTCTGCTTTCGTTTTATCTACACATCTAAGGAGAACCATGTCATGGTTTCGCTTATAAAGCACGTCACCATTTAAGAAGAAGTTCATTGACAACCTCCTCAAAGCCCTCTTGTCATTTTCCGAAATACCCAATGGATATTCCCTATTCTTAACATAGGATTTGATATTGTAAAACCATGGCTTTCCATCGGGCTCTTTTTCTATTGATAAGCAATATGTTGGCTTATCCTTTTGTTGAATTTTTAGGACCGGCACATCTTGATCGATGCTTATTTTGAACATTGATGACAATGTGGCCAAGGCGTCGTTAAATTGGTTTCCTTCTTGAGGAATATGGTGAAAAGTGATATTCTCGAAGTATTCTGTCAACTCTTTGATGTGCGTGTGATACGGAACTAGTTTGGAATCTCGAGTTTCCCACTCTCCTTTTGTCTGATGGATTACCAATGATGAGTCTCCATATACCTCAAGAACCTTTACCTTTGATTCAATGGCTGCTTCAATGCCCATGTCACATGCCTCATATTCTGCAATATTGTTTGTGCAATCAAAACACAATCTAGCCGTAAATGGAGTGAACAGGTTCTCTGGGGAAATCAAAATGGCTCCAATCCCATGCTCTAATGCATTAGAAGCACCATCAAACATCAATGTCCAGTTTTCTTTATCAATGATTGAGTCTCTTCAAATAAATTCATTATGCCTTCGTCAGGGAATTCACACTGCATTGATTGATAATCTTCAATAGGTTGTTGGGCTAAGTACTCTGCTAGTGCGCTTCCTTTGATAGCCTTTTGTGTGACATACACGAAGTCGTATTCTGATAACAACATTTGCCAACAGGAAATCCTTCCGGTAAGAACAGGTTTCTCAAAGATGTACTTAATTGGGTCCATTTTAGACACCAACCAAGTTGTATGACATAACATGTATTGCCTCAACTGATGAGCAGCCCATGCTAATGCACAACATGTTCGTTCAAGCAGTGAATATCTTGTTTCACAACTAGTGAACTTTTTGCTCAAATAATAAATAGCATGCTCTTTCTTACCAGATTCATCGTGTTGCCCCAGCACACAACCCATTGACCCATCAAGCACTGTTAAGTACATAATAAGTGGTTTTCCAGGAACTAGATGTACCAGGATTGGAGGTTTTAACAAGTATTGTTTAATCTTCTCGAAAGCTTTTTGACAATTCTCATTCCATTCAACCTTTTGGTCTTTGTGCAGCAACTTGAAAATTGGCTCGCATGTTGCAGTTAGATTTGATATGAATCTGGCAATGTAATTCAATCTCCCCAAAAAGCCACGGACTTCCTTTTCTGTGCGTGGAGCTGACATTTCTTGTATTGCTCTTACTTTATCTGGGTCCACCTCTATCCCTTTTTGACTAACGATAAATCCAAGTAACTTGCCTGATCTCACGCCAAAAGTGCATTTAGCAGGGTTTAAACGGAGTCTAAACTTTCTTAATCACACAAATAACTTTTGAAGGTTAACCACGTGGTCTTCTTCGGTTCGGGATTTTGCAATCATATCTTCCACATAAACCTCTATCTCCTTATGCATCATGTCATGATACAATGTCACCATTGCTCTTTGATAGGTTGCCCCAGCATTCTTCAATCCAAATGGCATCACTTTATAACAAAAGGTTCCCTATTGTGTGATCAATGTGGTTTTCTCCATATCCTCGGGAGCCATCTTGATTTGATTGTATCCTGAAAAACCATCCATGAAGGAAAAAAGAGAATATTGAGCAGTGCTATCTACTAGGACATCAATATGAGGCAAAGGAAAATCGTCTTTAGGACTTGCTTTATTCAAATCCCGATAATCAACGCACATTCGAACCTTTCCATCATTTTTTGGAACTGGGACAATATTAGCCACCCATTGAGGATATTTTGCTACTGCTAAGAAACCAGCATCAAATTGCTTTTTGACCTCTTCTCTAATTTTAAGTGACATATCAGGCCTCATCCTCCTCAATTTTTGTTTAATCGGAGCACATTCTGGCTTGAGTGGTAGCTTGTGTTCAACTATGTTAGTATCTAGCCTAGACATATCCTGATATGACCATGCAAAGACGTCCACGTAGTCAAATAAAAGTTGAACCAACTTTTCTCGTTCACTTCCTTTCATAGACATACCAATTTTAATTTCTTTCTTATCACATTCAGTCCCCAAATTGATCACCTCAACAGGTTCTTGATAGGGTTGGATTATCTTAGCTTCCTGTTCCATTAACCTTTCTAGTTCTAGGGGAGGCTCACAATTGTCTTCACAATCCTCATCAGCGTGATTAATTGGGAGTTCAAAATTACAAGAAGGGGTTCTAGCGTTGCTATTTTCAACGTATTCATTTTCAACTCTGCATTATTAAAATTAAGAAAAAAGGAAAGAAAAAAAATATGAATAAAGGTTATAACTTTAAGAAAAGGAAAATAAACGGTTGGAGAATTCCAAAATGCATTTATTGATAATAAGTACGGAATTGAAATACATGCGCCTTAATTAATTATCCTTATAGCCTTAGGCATATCAAAAGGAGTTGAAATACATAATTACTTTGAGCATGAATTAACAAACACCGGAAACTCGACGATCTTCCAATTGTTGAGGATAGTATTTGGAAGACAAGGGTACACTAATTTGAGGGTATCATCACCAACATGCTCTTCTTCCACCACAGCCACCTGGTCAGCATAAATTATTCCGGCGCTTCGAAAGGTTTGACGAATGTCACAAATGGGAATCTTCTGTGAATGGTTTTCCAGACGAGCCATCCTGCTTTCCTTTTTTTCTTTCATTGTCGTTTCTTTATCAACTTTGGTAGGTACATATCCCAACCCGTATCGATCATTCTTTTCTGGTATATCTAACAATTTCCCCAACTTAGCAAAAGCTCCTCCTTCCAACATGGATTTGGTAGACTTCAATGATGTGGTAGACAACTCTGGTTCTTTTAAATGAGATCCTTCACCCATGAAGACAGCATTGGCAATTGTTAATGCTTGAAAGGAGGTTTCTATGGCTACCCCTGTATCTTCAATGTAGCCGGTAGAAGATAGATGGCTCACTATCATATCTTCTTCCCCATATATTATTACCAACGTATTGTTCACTATGAACTTCAGCTTTTGATGGAGAGTGGATGTCACCGCTCCAGCAGCATGAATCCACGGTCTCCCTAAAAGACAATTGTATGTTGGTTTAATATCCATCACTTGGAAGGTTATCCCAAAGTTATGGGGTTCAATTTGAACTGGTAGGTCAATCTCGCCAATAACTTGTCTCCTGGACCCATCAAACGCTTTCACCACCATAGCACTAGGCTTCATACATGCTCTATCAACAAATAGTTTTGAGAGTGTCGCTTTCGGCATGACATTTAATGATGAACCATTATCAACTAGCACTCATGCTAGGATATGATCATGACATCTCACAGAGATATGTAGTGCTTTATTATGCCTTGTCCCTTCATCTGGTAATTCGCCATCGCTAAAACTCAAACAATTATTAGCGGTGATATTACCGACAACTCCATCAAATTGGTCAACCGTGATATTATGAGTAACATGGGCCTCATTTAAAACTTTCATCAATGTCCTTCTATGTGCTTCAGAGTTTAATAACAAAGACAGAATAGATATCTTGGAAGGGGTTTGATTTAGCTGGTCCACCACCTTATATTCACTTTGCTTGATAAACTTCAAAAATTCGTTAGCTTCTTTTTCAAGCACCATCTTTTTGCTTGTCTCTGGCCCTTTTATAGCATGATTCGTAGCTTCTTTACCCTTTTCCTCACGGTCCTCCTTTCTCTTAGGTTGTTTAGGGGCGTATACTCGACCACTCCGAGTCATCCCACCAACTCCTGAAATGTTGGTGACATCAATTTCCTTAGGTTCACAGCTATCACCTAATTGATGATTGGACAAATGAGACGTGACTTCATAATTCCATGGTACCACCTTGGTATTTCCAAAAGGAAAAGGGGTTGGTGCCTGAACAATTATTGGATATGGTCCATTTGGAGTTGCCAAAAGATTTTCTTTCCTATAGAGGATTTCCAATGGTCTTGGGAAAGATCTATTATTCTCCATGCATGGCTCTATCGTCTCAATCAAGTTTAACTCAGCAAAGATCATTTTCATTGGGATTTTCACATGTTCCATACTCTTAATTGCACCTTGATCTATCTCATCTTCAATGACGTTGATAGAGGAATTTCCGTGGCCCGGCAAGGGATTACTCCCCACATTATGACTGTCTTCCTTGAAGGTAAGCCATTTTGTATTGATCAATTCTTGCACTTTAGATTTTAGTGCTTGACAATCTTCGACGGAATGTCCTATAGCTCATGCATGGTACTCACATTTGGCATTTGGGTTGTACCATGTTGGAAATGGTGGTTCCATAGGTTTCATGGGTCTTGGGACTACCATTGAGTTCTGGAGTAGGTGAGGCAACAATTGGCTGTATGTCATGGGAATCGGGTCAAAACGGGTTATCTTCTTTTCTCGATTAACTGGTGGTTTGTATTGATTTGGGATTGGATTTTGGTTCCATTGGTTTTGTTGGGGAAACGTGAGATGGGGTGGCTGGACCATGGGTTGTTGATAATACGGTGGCATTGATGGGTGATATTGGGGGTATGGGGCTGGTGAAGTTGTAGCCACATATGGATATGGAATGTATGGAATTTGGGGTATCGGGGGCTAAAAATTTGGAGGTCGATAAGAATTCATGGATAGAGAATAAGAGACTTTTGGGTTTGCCATTACAGCGTTAGCATCCTCTTCTTTCTTCTTTGTGAATCCCATCTGGGGCTTCTTTACACCACTCGTTCCACACACAATCTTACCACTCCTCATACCACTTTCTACTCTTTCTCCTATTATGACCATGTCAGAAAAGTTTGATGACATACTTCCAATCATCTTTTCATAAAAGGGCGACTAGAGAGTATCCATAAACATACCAACCATTTCTCTTTCAGATAAATGAGGATCTACTTGCGATGCCACTTCTCTCCACCGTTGTGCATATTCTTTGAAGGTTTCATTGTCTTTTTTCAGCGAATTTTGCAATTGCATCCTGTCAGGGGCCATATCAATGTTGTACCTGTATTGTTTCAAGAAGGCATCAGCTAAGTCTTTCCACGAACGGATTTGATTACGCTCGAGATGCATATATCAATTTAGTGATGCCCCACCCAAACTGTCTTGAAAAAAATGAATGAGAAGCTTGTCATCATGAGCATGAGAAGCCATTTTTCTACAATACATGTTCAAATGATTTTTTGGGCATGTGGCACCTTTGTACTTTTCAAACTCAGGTACCTTGAATTTTGAAGGGATTGCTACATCAGGAACCAAGCACATATCAAAAGCATCAAGACCATAGGCATTACTACCTTCCATTGCTTTTATTCGCTCTTCTAAAACATGTAATTTTTCTTTCGACTGTGTATCTTCACCAATAAACTGAGGTTGTTGCCAATTTCTTTTAGCATCGAAATGGGGTGCTTAGGGTGCACTTAATGGAATGCTTTATGAGGGTATAGTGTTTTGAGGTGGCACGTAGCCGAGAGGAGATGGGATTTTTGGTTGGTTTAAGCTTTGGGAATTGATGGCCGAGTGATTTGGGTTTTTTTGTCCATGGGGTTGATGACTAAGGGCGGAGTATAACCAGTTGGGATACCATACATAGGAAATTGCATAGCTGCTGCACGGAATTGATGGGTAGTTAGGGTAAAGCCTGGTAGGTGAGAAGGAATGGTTTGGTGTTCTTCATTTGCAGTTGGAGGATTCCCATCTGTATTCTCCTTTTTTGCCAAAGGCTGTATAGCCTCTAGGATTCGATCAACCTTCTCCTTCAATTGGCTAACATCTGCTCTCATCACTTCTTGGTTTTGCTCAAGTTCATCTATGATCTTGGAGTTTGCGCGAGTCCAATAAGGGTGTGTCAAGGAAACAACTTTATTGATTTTTTTTTTCTGTTTTTTTTTTTAAAAATTTATGAGTATGTATGAATGGAATGAAGATGAAATTATTTAGTTAATTATATATTTTTTTTACATTATAGTTGTACGGTTTTCATTTGATTGCTGATGTCTCTTAAACTTTTCAAATGAGGTTGCTTGAACTTTAAAAGTAAAGTTTTTCTTTTTTCCGATCCCATTATCCACTTAACACGTGTCTAAGGTTTGTATGATTCCCCAAAACTCCTGAAAATTTATGCAAAATATTTTTTATTTTTAAAGAAAAAGAAAGAAAAAAAAAATCATGAGATATGAATGAAACTATGTAGAATAATTATTGTAAATGTATTTATATATATATATATATATATATATATAATTTGGATGTATGAGTTATTTTTGGTTTATATGGATGTTCTTATGATGAAAGGGATTATTGGTTTATGTAGTGAAACTCTCACAAGGGTGGCTCTATGATTCTAAATGTGGTTCCTAGAGCCAATAATCGTATTTTCGAATATTGTCAACAACAATAGGTAAACTATTTGGAGTGACGATACCTTGATAGGATCAAACTCTAGGTGAGATATTCATGCTAACCAAACAGGATGTACATCCAGAAGGCTATCACTACGCAACCTCGAAACTAAACTTAAGTTTTGTTCAAACCCAGGTATAAGGTTCCACTCATAAGTGTGTGTAGAGTGTAGAATAAAATAATTCAATAGCTCTATATTGCTAATAAAACATATATACATGCACAAAAAAAAAAAATAATAATAATAATAATAGTAATAATAATGAATAAATAAATAAATAAAATAATTAAATAAATGCCTTACTAGCTTAAAAGAATATTATAATGACAACTAATATTTATTAAGAAATAATAAGCCCATAAAGTATTAAAAAATGAAAATAAAACAAATATAAAAAAAGTTAAAAATTATGCACAATTAATATTCAAACAAACTTAAATTTTCTTAAATAATTCTTCGATATGTGAAATTCAATAATTACTTAAGGACAAATAGTTGAAAAATCTAAGTTCAAATTTTAGCCGGAACAAATTTGTATAGTATAAGTCATAATCTAATAATTCATAAAAAATTAATTAATGATCTTCTTATGTATCAAATAATAAAAATTAATTTATAATATATTATATATATATATATATATATATTTGTTAGGTTATAATTATTAATATGAATATTAATTATATATTATTTGAATCTTGTTATATGTATGTGTATTGAAAATTTATAATTGATAGATATTTGTTAGTGGAACATGAATTTTTTAAACCACGTTAATTTTTAGCTCCACTTTTTGTTATATGTATTGTACATGTAATAGGTCATGCATATCACGGTAATAATCCTTAATATAAAAATGCGTTAATAATTTTCTTTATGCATCTTTGAAAATTCAAGTTAGATGATAATGAAAATTATTATAACTTTAAATATCTAAAAAAATGATATTAATTTTAAATAGGTCTAATTGCATTTTTGACCTTTACATTTACTCATTTTTTAATTTTGCAATCTCTTACTTATTTTTCTCAATTTTTTGGGTGATGCCATGACACGTGGACTTGGTAATGACGAGAAGAAACTTTTTATATTTTAGTTAATTAAATACAACAAATTTATATTTATTTAATTAAAAAAATTAAATTAGAATCCCTAGTATTCAATATGAAACATAGATTTATACCACATTCAGACACAGCAACGATGAATCTGAATGCTCTTAATATTATAATATATTTTTCAATTAAATTCTATAACTTTATTCAACCTCTTCTTCCTGTTTTTGTTTCTCTTTATTCTTCTCTTACCTTTTTCTCCCTTTTCTCCTTTTCTCTCTCCTCCTTCCTCTTCCTAACCTTCCATTTTTTCCTTCCTTACTCTCCTAGTCCGAATACTTCGAACTAGATCGTTTAGACTCGTCATCCTATGAATTCGATCATGAACTAGAGAGTCTGAATCCGAATTACTACTGTATCTCTTAAATGATTTTCTCTTCCTTCTCAATCGTTTTATCACCGTCGAAATCTGAGGTATCTCAAGATTTCCTCCTCAAACCGTTGTGCTTTCTATTGGTTTCAAATTATCTACATCGGAAACTTCTTGCGTTTTCCTTGAATCTCTTTTGACAGAGCTTCAAATTCATCTTTTTCTAAGCTTGAATGAATTTGGAAATGGAAGTTTAGTGAATGACAATAGTATGACGGTAGAAGTAGTTGAAGAATTTATAAAAACCTTAAAATTGAAGTAAAATGGACCAAGATTAAAATTAAATTTTTTAATTAAATAAATATAATTTTATTTAATTAAAATAATACTTTTTTTTTTATAAAATTAGTTAAAATAAAATATTTTCTATCATACCATGCTATGTCGAAGATGGTTCTAAAATATATTTTTAAAATTTAATTCAACCCAAGATAGTTCTTAATACCTAAATCAATAATGAAGGGGAAAAAATGATTTTAAATTATTTCTTTATAGTGGGTATGTGGAAAATTGATAATTAACTAACTCCCATGCTTTATATATTATTCCATATGATATAATATTAATATTTTTTCAAGAAATGGAAGACCTAACTATTATCTGGTATGATTTTGATTTGTGATTTATCCACTCGTGAAGACCCAAGGAGTCACGAGTGCGGCACTTTGATTGGAGATAATGGATTCTTTGTAGGACAACTAGGACTGTATATTAGAAACCAATATAAAAAATATATAAAAAAAAAATAAACACCTTATAGTTAAATTATACCCATTTGTTTTAAAATATATACAAAAATTTATAAAAAAATTAATATATTTAATTAAAAATTTAAATTAATATATTTATTTTTTAATTTACTTTTATTTATATTTTAAAACGAAGTTATATTTTTCATACATCTCTTCTTTGTATGTTTATGATTATTTTTCTCGCCAAGAACAAACAAATTGACCCATGCTCTCATTTATATTATGATAAAACCGTAAAATATTCTTGTTTGTATAGATTCTGCTTTGTTTACATGAATCTAACCTTAAAAAATTTCTAAAATGGTAAAAAATTGTTTAAGAATTTAATTATTATGGACGACAGACAACACATCACATTTATTTATAATTGTGACTTTCGATATAATTACTATAAAAGTTAATTTTTTTTAATAATTCGAAAGCTAAAATTGATTGATAGATGATAATGTAAAAAACATTTACCCAGTTCATGTATATAAATTAAATCCATTTTTTAAGAATTTAGTTGTTAACCACTAACAATGTAAAAAAATGTAATAATTAACTAACATAAGTGAGGAAGGTTATACATTACGAAATATTCCTTCATGAATTCACACCATGCTGATGCGTCGTTGATTTTGTAACAAAGGAAAAACACATTAACTTCCTTATTTAGTGGAAATCATAGTGGGGCCAAAACATTAGTAAAAACATAGATGGCTAGTATTACGTAAGAGATTTTAAAAAAATTGTACATTTTTGGTAAAAAATAGACTACAATAAATTTTCTCTATTTTTTTTATTGTGCTAAGGTAAACAATTAATTCTAGCATTTTTTAATATAACAACCGAAGGTAGCTTCAAATCATAATTATAATTGAATAAATCTCTTTGAAATATTGATCGCGTCGTTTGAATATTTTGATTTGCAATTGCCACTAAATGTTGCTTAATTGCAATGAAAAAATTAATAGAAAGAAAAGTAAACACTGACAAAAAAAAGAAAGAAAGAAATGATAAAATTTGTTTTAGGCAAAGAAATGATAGAAGTTAGTAATTGAGAAGTTAAGAATTAAAAAAAAAAAAAACTGTTTCTTATAGTTTGATAAGTTAAGAATTTAAAGGAGAAATAACTATAAAGGGCATATTTGTAATAAAAAATTAGACTATATCAAAATGGTATATCCCCTTTGTATATGTTATTGGCGTCTAGACATGTACTTCTATGTCCGTTTGTTTGATTTTTTATTGTATTAATGTATATTAATAATTTAACATAATTTTTGTGTAATCTTTATTTTAAATATTCTCTCTTCAATTATTTTCTTTCTGTAAGGATATCTTTTGTAACAAAATAGACTACACCAAAGTAGAGTATTGTCTTTATATATAGTATAAATATATATTACAAAAATTAACACTAAGTCAGATTTAGTCTAAAGTAATGCTCAAATAGATGTAATTTTAAAAAAAAACTATACGAAGAAAACAATAGATTAATTATTTAATTAATCAATTATGAATTATAAGAAAACTATATGGATTATTATTAATATATATTACAATGGATTGTTATTAAGCACAAAATTAATTGATAAATGTGTAACTACGATGGATCAAATCTTTCTTTTATGTTTAATAAGAGGTCTTCGCTCTAAGTCGTTTAGCTTTTCAATCAATATTCCATTAGACGGTTAATATAATGTTGTAAATCCTATACGGTAATGAGAATAATTCACTTCTAATCTTGTTCTCTCATAAATGATCTCTCAAAATCTAGAGGATTCTCGTTCATGTTCATCTCTTAATTAGTATGTAAATATGCTATAACTCGTATATATGATTACTATAAAATTCCATAAACAAAGCTATGCAAACAATAATAAGATCTATCTATATATGATAAGTTTTTGGCTATTGCATTGTTATGGAATCACTACTGAAAATTTTTGTAGTTTATTGTCTCTTCCAATGTTCTCAAATAGACATTTGAATTGTCCAATTCAAATTTGTATTTTAACCAGAAACATAGATATAAATTGAACAATCTAGATACACATTGAGGGGGAAACAAATTATCTAAAGTTCTTTGGTATGTTTGTGTAATAATTTATGGACAAAACTACTACCCTTGTATTCAGTAAAAGGTATTGGTATGTGTTAGATAATAGTATATTGGACTTAGGCTATTAAGCTTTATATATTTCTAAGTTAGTTGTCTAGTCTGTTTATGTTTTTATTATAGATTCTCTTTATAACTCTAGAATTAACAACTTTAGTCATTCTTATTCAAACCCTAACCTTCTTTTGTTTTTCCTCTTTTCTCTTCTTCTCTACTCACTACATGAACCAAAGCTAATTGTGGCAGACAAAAAGGTTAAATGCAGTGGTTAGAACCACCACACAATGCTACTTGCGGTGGCCACACAAGCGTTGTAGTTTAAGGTGTTAGGAGGTCATTCTACAAAAGAATTGTTGGAATAACCACTATTAACACTTCGCGATAGTTCTAATTGCCGTTAATGGTAAATCATAAATTGCCTCATTTTATGTAGTTTGTGGCAACTGTATGGCGAGTTTGGATCCCGACGATTGTTACGATGGGTTTGGATCGCGACGGTTAAAACCGCGGCCAATGACAATCATAAATTGCTTTCATGTATTTCGTTTTGCAACCGTTTGTAACCGACACTAACTGATCTATTTCTTACATGCATCGGTTTAAAACTGCCACAAAATGTAGGTTTGTAATGTTTTTTGTAACATTTTTTTTTTCATTTTTAAGTTTCAGACATTTTTCGGCTAATACATTATTAAAATAATACAAAAAAGTATACAATTTAATTATAAAAAACTTAATACAATTAGCTGGTATTTCCATTTTCATCTAATAAAATAGATTGATTTGGGCGAATCGAATATAATGTTTAGTGTGATACACACATACGATTTGGAATTCTTTGTGCAATATTCTTCGTCTTCAAACCTAGTCATATTGATAATGTATTTAATATATTATTTCATGCATTTGTTGTTTCTCAATTCTTTGTTAGAATTTATGCTCGGGGTATGTTACAAAACTTGAATAAGAAGAAGATCAGAGTGATTATGATGAAGATTGCACAAAGAAATTCAAAGTGTGTATCACACTCAGCTTAAGACTTATTTGCCTCATAAGAATTCTTTAGAAACCTTGAATGTAATTGCAGACTTACATAAAAAACTTATCGATCGATAGTATTTTACAGAATAAAATTAATGTCAGTTACACTCGTGCACTAAAAAAATGATTTAGAAATATATTTGGCCGATTTTTTAGGTATTAAGTATCAAAGTTCAGATGTCTTTGTGTGTAAGACCCTTAAATTTAATATTAATTTTGGAATTAATATTAAGGGTATTTTGGGGATATTTGTAAAATATTTAATATATGTATGTTTTGAGTGAATATATATATATAAATATTTATTTTGGAAGATGAATTAAAATTATTGGATTAAGAATAAATTAATTTAATTACGAGTAATTAAATTAATCAGACATTTAATTAAGGATTAGCGGCTAATTGCAAAACGTTTTAGTGCTGGAGGATCCAGGAATATTTTAACATTAATTGTGATGTGGTGGCACATGGAGGTGCCTATATATGGACTGCAAAGAACAGAGCAAAGACAGAAACCTTTCTCTCCTCCATACTGCATGTAACAGTACCCTTCTCTCGCATTCTGTTTTGCTTACCAGTTCACGATTTCAAAGTGAAAAGAGGGAGTTCCTCAAAAGTGCCATTACTTGGAAATCTAAGCACCGAAACACCAAACCCCCAGTACAAAAGTTATTCCCCACATTATTACGGAGCTAGAGAACCCAGTTTTGTAGCAGCAAACGCAGGCGGTAGTTTCGCCGTTTTGACGCATACACTTGAGTAGAAGAAAAACAAGCAGCAAGGGTAAGGGCACCTTCCACTTTCTAGTTGCATTAGGGCTGTAAGTGCATAACTATCATGACTTTACTGGTGTTTTCATTTCTGTTTTGAACAAAAAGAAACTGGTTTGCCTGTTGCTTGAAAGAAATGAAAAAATGCATTTTTTTTATGTTTTAAAAGCTCTGTGATGATTGCTGTTTGGGCTGAATGCACTAAAGTTGTGTTGTTTATGTGGGAAAGTGGAAAATGTCTTGTATGTTATTTTAAACATGATTAAAATGCATGTTCATAAAACTGTTTTGAAATGCAACAATGCATTGTGTTGGTGTTTTGCTGCTCTGTGATGCTTGCATGTTATTCTGATGTTTTGAGAAAGCTGAAATGCTTGCATGTTATTCTGATGTTTTGAGAAAGCTGAAATGCTTGCATGTTATTCTGATGTTTTGAGAGAGCTGAAATGCTTGCAAGTTATTCTGATGTTTGAGAAAGCTGAAATGATTTGCATGTTGTTCTGATGTTTGAGAAAAGCTGAATGCTTTGCATGTTGTTCTGATGTTTGAAAAAGCTGAAATGCTTGCATGATGTTCTGATGGTTTGAGAAAGCTGAAATGCTTGCATGCTGTTCTGTTGATGAAAATCTGGTGTTGCTGATGATTTCAAAATAAAAAGGGTTTAAACCTGATGGAAGTGTTTTCTTATGGAAAATCTGGTTTGATGTAAAACTCTGAGTTTTGTGGTTTTAAAGAGTGATAAAACTGTTTTGGGGTTGTGCTGATTTTTCAAAAGAAACAGTTTGAAATGTGTTGAAATCTCAGGAAAAATTCACTGATTTCGAAGGTGTATTCAAATACAACATGTGTGTATTCGAATACTGCCTGTCAAGCTTCTGTTTTACTTAAGTTTTCAAACTGTTTTATTTAATGTCATTCTGTTTTGCTTCTGATGATTCTTGTAACGCCCCGGATTTTTGGTCCAAAACGTTACTAAAAAAAATTACTTTTAGAAAAATTTACGATAATTTTTTTTTGTAAGAATATCTACATTTATACTTTTAAATAATTAGTAACAATCACATTTATGCTTTTAAATAATTAGTAACAATCACATTTGTTTAATATTATAAAAAAAAGTTTATTCAAGCTAAAATAAAGGAAAAATCAATTATTCCTAAACGGAAGCAAAAATCCACTTCCGTATTTATAGAATTCGAATGCATTTAAAAGTTTAGTGACAAAAATTAAAAAAATAAATAAACATAGAAATTTTGCGGCAATACTTATTATTACAAAATTGTCTTGAAAACCCCATTTTTACCCCACGTTCGCCGCACGTTAATACTCATCAATTACTCTTGAATCTCCTCGAACTCATTAGTACCTAAAATGTTGTTGTAAGGGTCAATTTTTTCCATCATCCACATCAAACCAAAGCTAAACATGTAGAAGAATAACACAAAACATATAAAGGTAAAAACTTGTAATTTAAAAGAAAAAAATGCGCAAACAGTAAATCGTATGTAAAAAATATGCATAATGCATGCTCCTAAAACTATATGATCCGGATATAAACCTGCCACTAAGGCAACTTCCACACAAAAAGATCACCCATACCAATGGGTAAAATAAACCTGCCACTAAGGCAACTCCCACGAAGATGCATATGCCATGACATGACCATATATTATCACAATTATACTCGCACACAGCCCACTAAGAATCATGTCATATACATTAAAAAAATCACCCTTTTTAAAACCATCATCTTATTCACATCACAAAGATCACATATCACACATCCTTATCATGAGAATCATATATTCATAGACAAATAATCATTCAATAATAATTTTCACCACGTACGCATAAAAATCGGGACTTGACTTCATTTAGACCATAAAGATTAAAACTTTATATATAACAAGAAACTTCAAACTCCAACTCATAATATATCATCAAAATCAAAACTTTATCATATATATAACATAAGAAAAATCATATTTTGCTTCATATCCATCATAAAAATTAAAACTCTATCATGTATAATATAAAAATTCATATTTTACTTCTTAAAGAGACATACATTACATATCGAACTCAACGTAAAGGATTTCATATTCCATTATTTTATTTTATTAGTCTACATTTATTTCTTTCAAAAGCAAGCAATTACAATTATTAGTTCTATGTCATCCAACTAACGGTCTAACTCAAATTTGTGTGGGGAAAAGCCCTTACCTTGGCCGCTTTTCTTCCTAGTACGAAACTCTAAGCTCCCACGAAGTTGTTCACACGAAGAGTTTGCCGCACGAAGGAGATGAGGTGTGAAGGAGATGACGGCTAGGGTTTCGGTATTTTTTTCTGCTTACTATTACTTAGTATCGAAATATTGTAGACTTTATGGAAAATTTAAAGTGGAGATTATTGGGTAGATAGTGTTGGGCCCAAATAAATAAAGAAGGGAGAAAATATTATTTTATTTACTTATTATTCTTTTTTTTCTTAACCTTGATCATACAAAAACTAAGCTACCCACTCCAAGCCCAAATTTCTATTACGGGTTGGGTCATACCTAGCCACAAACCCTTAGCTCAAATTCTTCTTGTACTAAAAAACATATATATATATATATATAATTATATAAAACTTCTCCATTGATTAAATAATTCTTACTAATAATTTTATCAACTACAATAAGTCGAACAAGACAAATAATTATCACACCTAAATTAATAATGAAATATATATATTTATAAGTCTTAATTATTTTAAATAATAAATTTAGAGGATGTTACAATACTCACCCCCTTAAAAACAGTTTCGTCCTCGAAACTTGTCTAACATGAAAAGGTTAGGGTAGAGCTCTCTCATTTTTTCCTCTAATTCCCAAGTTGCATCTCCAGTTGTTTGGTCCCAAATTACGTTGACCAATGTGATCTCCTTACCTCGTAGGTGCTTAGTAGTCCTGTCTCCAATGCTCAATGGTGGAACTGCAAAAGAAAGGTTCTCCTTCAACTGGATATCATCTGGCACGATAATATGGGAAGGATCAGCCATGTACTTCCTCAACTGTGACACGTGGAACACATCATGCAGCTTGGCCAAACTCGGAGGCAAGGCAATTTGATAAGCTACTAGACCCACACATCGGAGGATTTGGTATGGGCCGATGAATTTAGGAGTTAACTTCTTAGACTTCAGTGCCCTACCAACTCCAGTAGTAGGCGTCACTCTCAAAAATACATGTTCACCCTCTTGAAACTCAAGCGGTTTCCTCCGTTGGTCGGCATAACTCTTTTGTCTGCTTTGTGCTGCCTTCATCCTTTCTTGGATCAGACGGACCTTATCTGTGGTCTGTTGTACCAATTCTGGCCCCACAATTAAGTTCTCACCATCCTGATACCAACACAAGGGGGTTTGGCACTTACGCCCATACAGAGCCTCGTACGGTGCCATTCCAATGCTTGCATGATGGATGTTGTTGTAGGTGAAATCAATGAGAGGCAATATATTATCCCAACTTCCTTGCTCATCCAGCACACACGCTCTCGGTAAATCCTCCAAGGTCTGAATAGTTCTTTCTGTTTGTCCGTCGGTTTAAGGGTGATAGGCCGAACTCAATCTCAACTTAGTACCCAACGCCTCATGTAATGCTCCCCACAAACGAGAAATGAACTTCGGATCTCTATCTGACACAATGCTAGAAGGTACCCCATGTAGTCTGACAATCTCTGCAATGTATATCTCTGCAAGCTTAGTCACATCATAATTAGTCCTCACGGGTATGAAATGGGCAGATTTGGTTAACCTATCGACAATCACTCAAATGGAGTCAAACTTCCGTTGAGTCTTAGGCAATGCTACCACAAAATCCATGGATATACTATCCCATTTCCATACTGGTATGTCTAATGGCCTTTATAGTCCCCCTGGCTTTTGATGTTCCACCTTAGCTTTCTGACAAGTCAAACACGAAGCCACATATTCTGCTACTTGTTTCTTCATTCTTGGCCACCAAAACTTATGCTTAAGGTCTTTATACATTTTGGTGGTACTAGGGTGAATACTTAGCTTGCTTTTGTGGGCCTCATCCAAGATAGTCCTCCTTAATTTGATATTTTCGGGTATACAAACACGTCCATTACATCTCAAAATATCATCTGGGCCCACCTTGAATTCAGGTGCCCTGCCAACCTCGATCAATTTCCTTTTCTCTTTAGTCAACACGTCTGTAACTTGGAGAGCTTTAATCTCATTCATCAGTTCACTATCTATAATGATCATTCCACAGTGCACTTTCCCCAATGTAGAATCCAAATTAAGATTCAAGTCACAGAACTTCTCTAACAACTCCAACCCCTTCATTGTTACAAACGAGAGATGAACGCGCTTCCTGCTTAGGGCATCAGCCACCACGTTCGCTTTCCCCGGATGGTAATGCAATGTGAACTCATAATCTTTAATAAACTCCATCCATCTCCTCTGCCTAATGTTAAGCTCCTTTTGATCAAACAAGTATTTCAAACTCTTATGGTCACTAAACACATCAAAACTACACCCATACAGATAATGTCTCCAAATTTTCAATGCAAAGACAATTGCAGCTAACTCCAAGTCATGAGTGGGATAATTCTTTTCATGCACCTTCAATTGCCTTGATGCATAGGCCACTACTTGTTTGTTTTGCATCAGTACACAACCCAATCCTTGGTATGAGGCATCACAATAAACTTCGTAAGGCTCTTCTGGTTGTGGCAACACTAACACTGGAGATGTAGTTAGTTTCTCTTTCATCAGTTGGAAACTTTTCTCACACTCCTCAGTCCAAGCATAAATCTGGTTCTTCTTCGTAAGGCGTGTCAACGGAGCAGCAATCTTGGCAAATCCCTCAATAAATCTCCTATAGTACCCAGCCAAGCCCAGAAAACTCCTAATCTATGTGACTGTCTGCGGTTGTTTCCATGCCATCACGGCTTCTACCTTGGATGGGTCGACAGCGATCCCTTCCTTAGAAATTACATGTCTCAAGAACTTCACTTCTTCCAACCAAAATTCACATTTTCCTAGATTGGCATATAGTTGTTGCTCCTTCAGTACTTGCAGAACTTGACGCAAATGTTCCTCATGTTCCTCCCTACTCTTGGAATAGATCAAGATGTCATCAATAAAGATCACCACAAACTTGTCTAAGAATGGACGGAAGATACGGTTCATATAATCCATGAAGATAGTTGGCGCATTGGTTACTCCAAAAGGCATCACCAAGTACTCATAGTACCCATATCGCGTTCTAAAGGCTGTCTTGGATATATCATCTTCTTTCACTCGAATCTGGTGGTATCCCGACTTTAGATCAATCTTAGAAAACACCTCTGCCCCTCTGAGTTGGTCCATTAAATCATCAATGCGAGGTAAAGGGTATCTATTTTTTATTGTGACTTTGTTGAGCTGTCGATAATCAACACACAATCTCGACTTTCCATCATTCTTCTTGACCAATAACACGGGGGCTCCCCATGGTGACACACTAGGCCGAATGAATTTCTTAGACAGAAGGTCTTCCAATTGGTTCTTTAGTTCTGATAGCTCTAAGGGGGCCATTCTGTAAGGAGCGATAGAGATGGGTCCAGTACCTGGAATAACCTTGATAGAAAATTCGACATCACGAACTGGGGGTAGTCCTGGTACGTCTGGTGGGAAAGCCTCAAAGAAATCTTTCACTACCGGGATCTCATCGACAACAACCTCTGGACTCATGTTGACTGAGTTGAGAAACACATATTTCTGGACTCCTCCCTTCAGAGAAAAGTTCAATCTGTTGGCTGAAAGGAACTTCGAAATATCGGGACCAGGAAATATCACGTTTCATCGGGCACAATCTAACATGATGTAGTTGCTAGACAACCAATCCATTCCCAAAATTACTCCAAGATGTTTCAGAGGAATACAAATTAAATCGATCTTAAAATTCATTTTAAACACAGTCAGCGAGCATTGCAAACACGCCAAATTACATTTTACTGGTTCAACAGAGGGAAGGGTAACCATTAAATCAAATGGTAAGGTAGTGACATCTATTTGGAGCGATTCCACCCAATCTAATGAAATGAACGAGTGTGTTGCCCAAGAATCATATATCACAGAAAGTATTTTTCCAGCAATAAGACAGTCACCATGGATAAGTTCTGAGGAAGATGGTGCTTATTCTCCTCTAATGTGATAAACACGTCCTCGAGCAGTAGGGCGTGCCACATCCTTGTTGTTGACAGTATCCTTCTCCCGACAATCTTTTGCCCTATGGCCTAGTTTCTGACAAGCATAACATATCCTGGTTCTTCTTGGACACTCAGTCAGCCTATGTCCCTCCTGTCCACAGTGATAGCATCGAACAATATGTGCCTGGTTTTGTGTTGGACTCTGATGCCTCTGATCTCCCCTGTTTTGGGGTCCCGGTCGATCTCCAGTAGTCCCCTATGGTCACCGTTTCCCTGATGTCTCGTTGGTCCCCCAATAGCACCTCTGTTCAGGCGGCCCCGTTTCATGATAGCCTTAGGGTCGTAAGGAATATTTTATTCACGACTATATAGTAGGTTCGGGTCACACAATAAATTGGTGTACTAGGGGGGTTCCCAGGAAAGAGAGGTGGGTCTACAGACCACTTAATAACCAAGTCTTTCCTTAGCCAGAATTCCACTACTACAACTTTTTACAGTATTACCCTTCCCTTCTATTATGGGGACAATAGCTTTAGGTCACACGATAAGTCGTGTACTAGTGGAGTTCCCAGGAAAGAGAGGTGGGTCAATGGACCACTTAATAACCAAGTCTTTCCTTAGTCAGAATTCCACTAATACAACTTTTTACGGTGTTACCCTTCACTTATATTGTGGGAATCATACAATTTTATACCAGTTAGAGATTTACCGCATTGTCTTTATTATAAAATTTTAGATCATAACACAAAATTAAATAATTAAGGAACATTCATAATCATTATAAATTCAATTGGCCTAATTAGTGTCATAATTAAGGTGGAGACCAATTAAATGTCGTTTTCAAATCAAATCAATCTAATTTATTACGCAATAATTTCACTGTATAACAAAATAACAACTAATCATTTATAGTTTTAAAAAAAAAACATCAATCAGTTTCAATTAATTGATAATGTCATAATAGTACATTCATAACATCATAATGTCATTAAATCACGATTATTAAATCCATAATATACAAACAATTATTAAAATATCAAATCACGAGTAATAAATTCATAACATCATAATATTCAATTCATAACGTCATTAATTCACGAATAATAAATTCATAACATACAAACAATAATTAAAAAAAAATTTACTATTTCTGCTTCTGATGATTCTGATGTTAATCATCCTATTTCTGCTTCTGATGACTTTGATGTTAATCATTCTGTTTCTGCTTCTGATGATTCTGATGTTAATCATTCTGTTTCTGCTTCTGATGATTCTGATGTTAATCATCCTATTTCTGCTTCTGATGATGTTGATGTTAATCATTCTGTTTTTGCTTCTGATGATTCTGATGTTAATCATCCTGTTTCTGCTTTTGATGATTCTGATGTTAATCATCCTATTTCTACTTCTGATGATTTTGATGTTAATCATTCTGTTTCTGCTTCTGATGATTCGGGTGTGAATCATTCTGTTTTTCTTCTAATGATTCTGGTGTGATCATTCTGTTTTGCTTCTGATGATTCTGGTGTGAATCATTCTGTTTTGCTTCTGATGATTCTGGTGTTAAGCATTCGGTTTTGCTTCTGATGATTCTGGTGTTAACCATTCTGTTTTGCTTCTGATGATTCTGGTGTGAATCATTCTGTTTCTGCTTCTGATGTCTTTGATGTTAATCATCTTGTTTCTGCTTCTGATGATTCTGATGTTAATCATCGTATTTCTGCTTCTGACGATTGTGATGTTAATCATTCTTTTTCTGCTTCTGATGACTTTGATGTTAATCATTCTGTTTCTGCTTCTGATGATTCTGATGTTAATCATCCTGTTTTTGCTTCTGATGATTCTGATGTTAATCATCCTATTTCTGCTTCTGATGACTTTGATGTTAATCATTCTGTTTCTGCTTTTGATGATTCTGATGTTAATCATCTTGTTTCTGCTTCTGATGATTCTGATGTTAATCATCCTATTTCTGCTTCTGATGATTTTGAAGTTAATCATTCTGTTTCTGCTTTTGATGATTCTGATGTTAATCATCCTATTTTCTGCTTCTGATGACTTTGATGTTAATCATTATGTTTCTGCTTCTAATGATTCTGATGTTAATCATTCTGTTT
>JBBPBO010000004.1:11488519-11511564 GCA_037974295.1 Cicer cuneatum | reverse complement strand
TTTCTGCTTCTGATGACTTTGATGTTAATCATTCTGTTTCTGCTTTTGATGATTCTGATGTTAATCATCTTGTTTCTGCTTCTGATGATTCTGATGTTAATCATCCTATTTCTGCTTCTGATGATTTTGAAGTTAATCATTCTGTTTCTGCTTTTGATGATTCTGATGTTAATCATCCTATTTTCTGCTTCTGATGACTTTGATGTTAATCATTATGTTTCTGCTTCTAATGATTCTGATGTTAATCATTCTGTTTCTACTTCTGATGATTCTGATGTTAATCATCTTGTTTCTACTTCTGATGATTCTGATGTTAATCATCCTATTTCTGCTTCTGATGATTTTAATGTTAATCATTCTGTTTCTGCTTCTGATGATTCTGGTGTGAATCATTCTGTTTTGCTTATGATAATTCAGGTGTTAATCATTCGGTTTTGCTTCTGATGATTCTGGTGTGAATCATTATGTTTTGCTTCTGATGATTCAGGTGTGAATAATTCGGTTTTGCTTCTGATGATTCTGGTGTGAATCATTCTGTTTTGCTTCTGATGTTTTGATGTTAATTATTCTGATTCTGGTTCTGTTTCTGATCTTCTGGTGTTGATGATTCTGATTCTGGTTCTGTGCCTGATTTTCTGATGTTAATCATTCTGATTTTGGTTCTGTTTCTGATGTTCTGGTGCTGATGATTCTTATTCTGGTTCTGTTCCTGATGTTCTGATGTTAATCATTCTGATTCTGGTTCTGTTTCTAATGTTCTTGTGTTGATGATTCTGATTCTGGTTATGTTCCTGATGTTCTGTTGTTGATCATTCTGGTTCTATTTTTGGCTTATGTATTCGACTACAGGCATGTTGTATTCGAATACAGAATGTTGAAATTAAAGTTTCAGCTTATGTAATCGAATACAAGGGATCTGTATTCAAATACAGATTTGAGTTTTCAGAAATTTCAAGTTTTTCAATAGTGTTTATAAACCCTAAGTGTTGGGGAATATTGGGAATGTTTGTGGTGAATTAAAATGGAACTTTTGGTGATAGTCTGAAGTGGTGGTGATGAAGTTTTTGAGACAGTACTTGTGTAGTGAAAAATGTTGATTTGTGCACTGAGACTGTCTCTGTATTCGACTACCAGGGGGATGTAGTCGAATACAGAGTGTTAATTCTGCACTGTTTTGGCTCATGTATTCGAATATAGAGAGGCTGTATTCGAATACAAATTCGTATTTTCCAGAAAACTCAGTTTTAAACACTATTTGTGAATTTTAAGAGTTTGGGGAATAATGGAAAGACTTGAGATGATTAAGTATGGAATTTGTGAGATAATGTGAATTATTAATGATTGCTTGACTGTTTAATCATTGATGTGTTGTTGGTGATATTGATTATGTTGAGATGTTTTGAAATATGGTGATGGCATGAATTTTTATGATTTTGCATACTGTTTTCGGTGAAGAGAAAACACTGCATATTCATGCATTGCATTGTCAGTTGGTGACCGCGATGGGCCACAGAGTTGATGCGGTGACCGTGATGGGCCGCGAAGTTAAGTAGTAACCATGGGTTATAGAATAGTTCCGCGTGTATTAGACGGTCCATTCTACTCGGGCTACGGAATGGCCGCGTGTTCGTGGTGGTCCATTCTATCTGTGCGAGGATTTAACTTCTCTGTATTTGGCCTGTGAGAGGCTAATACACATGAAAGTAGTCACCGTGACGGGTTGTAGAGTGGCCGCGTGTTCATGGTGGTCCATTCTATCCGGGTTCAGATTGGCCGCATGTTCGTGGTGGTCCATTCTATCCGGGCTACGGAATGGCCGCGTGTTCGTGGTGGTCCATTCAAATATGTGAAACGTGCTGGTCTGTTGAGCGATTGCACTGGTGCTGATCTGTTGAGCGATTGCACCATGGTGTTGAGGGACGTTAAAGTCTATCATACATATAAATTGTGCTGGTCTGTTGAGCGACTGTACCTTGGTGATTCCAAGAAATTGTATACATGAGCATATACATATTGCATCGAGGGGTTGACCGGTGGGTCACGATTAGATTATGATGATGAGTGGAAATTGAATATGTGTGAGTACTTTATAGAATCTGAATTTCTGATTAATGATTGTGATTGCTGAAGTGTTGGTTGTACTTACCACATTTTTTCATATTCATTGGCTACTGTTTTTGAAAAGGCATATATGTCATTGAATTTCAAATGAGCATCATTATTTCCATCATTGATATACGATGTGCCATGTATATAGTTGTTGCTGTGAAATATATGCTATGTGAGTATTTGTTAATTTCGGTCGGTGACCCTTGCCATTATATTGTGGAAATTGGCTTTTCCCTCAGATGTTACCCGAACCCGTCCTACCGACGGATACACTAACGACGGAAACGTCGTTAGTTTCCCCTGATCTTTACGTACGGAGTCTACGTGGACAATGCAGAGGGACGGACAGCTGGTTGAAGACGAGACTTATAGAGAATACGGTGGAGACCGTGCTACTGTAGCTTAGTGCATGATCAGACTAGACTTTTGTATAGGGTCTTGAGTTTTGGGAAATGTAATTTATTTTTGGAATTAATGTATGACTTTTCCGCTGTATTTTCCGCACTCTGATACTGTTTAGTGGCCACAGGCCGGTGTTCTCTTTTGAAATGAACTGATGAATATTTTATTTTAATTCCCTTGACATTAATTTTGGAAAACTGATTTTAATTATTTATTGAAAAAAAAATACACTCGCGCTGTGTTTTAAACTCGGGGTGTTACAATTGTTGTATCAGAGCATTTGGTTAAAGTTTTGGGTAAAAGCTATGATTTAAGTATTTGTTTTGAGTTATTAGCTGATCATGCATAGGAGCAAGTAGTTAAAGTGTCAAGTCTTGTGTAACTTGTGGTGTGACTGAAGTGATAATGGTTTTGTAAGGAACAATGCCTCCAAAGAAGAGACGACACCACAAGAGCCAATGCCAGCTGGGAAGATATGATGGCTGAGGCGATGAACAACATGGTTGCGTCTGTTGCTGCACAGACAACTGCAAAGACTCAACGAGATCTTGAGAAAGAGAGATTTGCGCTGCTGAATCTAGAGGACTAGAGGATTTTCGCTGTCATAATCCTCCCAAGTTCAAGGGTGATGACGGTCGAGAAAGAGCGGACCAGTGGATTCAAGAGATGGAGAAAATCTTGAGATGATTAATTGCTGAGTAGCGGTAAAGGTCAACTATGCCACGTATCTGCTGATAGGGGATGCAGAGTACTGGTGGAGAAGTACAAGGCTACTAATGGGATCAGCTCACAAGGAGGTGAATTGGGAGTCGTTCGGTATTTGGCTGCTAACAAACTCAAAGTATCTCCGAGAGAAGGAACTCAAGAACGTTTATCATTGGCTAACGTGGAAACCAAGATGGATGTGAACATAGAAGATGTGGTGTTAGTCAAAGAATATCCGGACGTATTTCCATCAGAAATTCCAGGATTACCCCCGATGAGAGAGGTGGAGTTCTTCATTGATTTGCACCCAGGAACTAGACCTATTTAGATTGCGCCGTACCGGATGTCGCCATTGGAATTAAGCGAGCTTAAGGGTCGGACCAGATAACATTCTGAGATGTAATGGAAGAGTTTGTGTACTGGAAGTTGCAAATTTGAGGAGAATGATTTTGGAAGAGGCTCATAAGAGTAAATTGAGTTCCGCTTATCATCCGCAAACAGACGGACAGACTGAGAGAACAAATCAGTCCTTGGAAGATCTATTAAGAGCATGTGTGTTGGATGACAGAGGAAATTGGGATGATGTGTTGCCATTGATCGAGTTCACTTACAACAACAGTTTTCACCCAAGTATTGGAATGGCACCCTACGAGGCTTTGTATGGACGCAAGTGTTAGACGCCTTTATGCTGGTATAAGGACGGAGAGAGTATGATTGTTGGACCTGAGATGGTGGAACAGACTACAGAGAAAATCAAGAGGATACAAGAGAAAATGAAGGTTTCGCAAGATCGTCATAAGAGTTATGCAGACAAGCGTCGCAGACCTTTGGAATTCGAGCAGGGTGATCATGTATTCCTAAGGGTTACGCGTACAACTGGTGTTGGCAAAGCTATTAAGTCAAGAAAGTTGACTCCGAAATTTATTGGACCATACCAGATTACTGCGCGTATTGGACCTTTGGCTTATCGGATTGCTTTACCTCCCATACTGTCCAATATCCACGACGTATTTCATGTGTCGCAGTTAAGGAAATACATTGCAGACCCATCACATGTGATCGAGCAGGATACAATTCAGCTGAGGGACAACCTGTCATTTGAAGTATTCCCTATAAGGATTGAAGACAGGAAGATTAAACAGTTGAGAAACAAGAAAGTCCCACTAGTCAAAGTGATCTGGAACCCGACTACTAGAGACGCAACTTGGGAACTGGAGAGTAAGATGAGGGAACAATATCCTCAGTTGTTCATCGACATGTAGTTTCGAGGACGAAACTAATTTACGGGGGTGGTAATGTAAGACCCTTAAATTTAATATTAATTTTGGAATTAATATTAAAGGTATTTTGGGGATATTTGTAAAATATTTAATATATGTATGTTTTGAGTGAATATATATATATATATATATATAAATATTTATTTTGGAAGATGAATTAAAATTATTGGATTAAGAATAAATTAATTTAATTACGAGTAATTAAATTAATCGGACAGTTAATTAAGGATTAGCAGCTAATTGCAAAATGTTTAAGTGCTGGAGGATCCCGCAATATTTTAACATTAATTGTGATGAGGTGGCACATGGAGGTGCCTATATATGGACTGCAAAGAACTGAGCAAAAACAGAAACCTTTCTCTCCTCCATACTGCATGTAACACAACTGCATGTAACAGTACCCTTCTCTCCCATTCTGTTCTGCTTACCAGTTCACGATTTCAAAGTGAAAAGAGGGAGTTCCTCAAAAGTGACATTACATGGAAATCCAAGCACCGAAACACCAAACCCCCAGTACAAAAGTTATTCCCCACATTATTACGGAGCTAGAGAACCCAGTTTTGTAGCAGCAAATGCAGGGGGTAGTTTCGCCGTTTTGACGCATACACTTGAGCAGAAGCAAAACACGCAGCAAGGGTAAGGGCACCTTCCACTTTCTAGTTGCATTAGGGCTGTAAGTGCATAACTATCATGACTTTACTGGTGTTTTCATTTCTGTTTTGAACAAAAAGAAACTGGTTTGCCTGTTGCTTAAAAGAAATGAAAAAATGCATTTTTTTGATGTTTTAAAAGCTTTGTGATGATTGATGTTTGGGCTGAATGCACTAAAGTTGTGTTGTTTATGTGGGAAAGTGGAAAATGTCTTGTACGTTATTTTAAACATGATTAAAATGCATGTTCATAAAAATGTTTTGAAATGCAAAAATGCATTCTGTTGGTGTTTTGCTGCTCTGTGATGCCTGCATGTTATTCTGATATTTTGAGAAAGTTGAAATGCTTGCATGTTATTCTGATGTTTTGAGAGAGCTAAAATGCATGCATGTTATTCTGATGTTTGAGAAAGCTGAAATGCTTTGCATGTTGTTCTGATGTTTGAAAAAGCTGAAATACTTGCAAGATGTTCTGATGGTTTGAGAAAGCTGAAATGCTTGCATCCTGTTCTGTTGATGAAAATCTGGTGTTGCTGATGATTTCAAAATAAAAAGGGTTTAAAACTGATGAAAGTGTTTTGTTCTGGAAATTCTGGTTTGATGTAAAAGTCTGAGTTTTGTGGTTTAAAAGAGTGATAAAACTGTTTTGGGGTTGTATTGATTTTTCAAAACAAACAGTTTGAAATGTGTTGAAATCTCAGGAAAATTTCACTGATTTCGAAGGTGTATTCGAATACAACATGTCTGTATTCGAATACAGCCTGTCAAGCTTCTGTTTTACTAAAGTTTTCAAATTGTTTTACTTAATGTCATTCTGTTTTGCTTCTGTTGATTCTGGTGTTAACCATTATGTTTTGCTTCTGATGATTCTGGTGTGAAACATTCTGTTTTGCTTCTGATGATTCTGGTGTGAATCATTCTGTTTTGCTTCTGATGATTCTGGTGTGAATCATTCTGTTTTGCTTCTGATGATTCTGGTGGGAATCATTCTGTTTTACTTCTGATGATTCTGGTGTGAATCATTCTGTTTTGTTTCTGATGATTCTAGTGTGAATCATTCTGTTTTGCTTCTAATGATTCTGGTGTGAATCATTCTGTTTTGCTTCTGATGTTTCTGGTGTGAATCATTCTGTTTTGCTTCTGATGATTCTGGTGTGAATCATTCTGATTCTGCTTTTGATGACTTTGATGTTAATCATCCTATTTCTGCTTCTGATGATTCTGATGTTAATCATCCTATTTCTGCTTCTAATGACTTTGATGTTAATCATTCTATTTCGGCTTCTGACGATTCTGATGTTAATCATCTTATTTCTGCTTCTGATGATTCTGATGTTAATCATCCTATTTCTGCTTCTCATGATTTTGATGTTAATCATTCTGTTTTTGCTTCTGATGATTCTGATGTTAATCATCCTGTTTCTGCTTCTGATGATTATGATGTTAATCATCTTATTTCTGCTTCTGATGATTTTGATGTTAATCATTCTGTTTCTGCTTCTGATGATTCTGGTGTGAATCATTCTGTTTTTCTTCTGATGATTCTGGTGTGATCATTCTGTTTTGCTTCTGATGATTCTGGTGTGAATCATTCTGTTTTGCTTCTGATGATTCTGGTGTTAAGCATTCGGTTTTGCTTCTGATGATTCTGGTGTTAACCATTCTGTTTTGCTTCTGATGATTTTAGTGTGAATCATTGTTTCTGCTTCTGATGACTTTGATGTTAATCATCCTGTTTCTGCCTCTGATGATTCTGATGTTAATCATCCTATTTCTGCTTCTGATGACTTTGATGTTAATCATTCTATTTCTGCTTCTAACGATTCTGATGTTAATCATCCTATTTCTGCTTCTGATGATTCTGATGTTAATCATCCTATTTCTGCTTCTCATGATTTTGATGTTAATCATTCTGTTTTTGCTTCTGATGATTCTGATGTTAATCATCCTGTTTCTGCTTCTGATGATTATGATGTTAATCATCTGATTTCTGCTTCTGATGATTTTGATGTTAATCATTCTGTTTCTGCTTCTGATGATTCTGGTGTGAATCATTCTGTTTTTCTTCTGATGATTCTGGTGTGATCATTCTGTTTTGCTTCTGATGTTCTGATGTTAATTATTCTGATTCTGGTTCTGTTTCTGATCTTCTGGTGTTGATGATTCTGATTCTGGTTCTGTGCCTGATTTTTTGATGTTAATCATTCTGATTTTGGTTCTGTTTCTGATGTTCTGGTGTTGATGATTCTGATTCTGGTTCTGTTGCTAATGTTCTAATGTTAATCATTCTGATTCTGGTTCTGTTTTTGATGTTCTTGTGTTGATGATTCTGATTCTGGTTCTGTTCCTGATGTTCTGATTCTGTTTTTGATGTTCTTGTGATGATGATTCTGGTTCTGTTTTTGGCTTATGTATTTGACTATAGGCATGTTGTATTCGAATACAGAATGTTGAAATTACAGTTTCAGCTTCTATATTCGACTACAAGGGATCTGTATTCGAATACAGATTCGTGTTTTCAAAAATTTCAAGTTTTTCCACAATGTTTATAAACCCTAAGTGTAGGGGAATATTGGGAATGTTTGTGGGGAATTAAAATGGAACTTTTGGTGATAGTCTGAAGTGGTGGTGATGAAGTTTTTGAGACTTTAGTGATGTAGTGAAAAATGTTGATTTGTGCATTGAGACTGCCTCTGTATTCGACTACCAGGGGGATGTAGTCGAATACAGTGTTAATTCTGCACTGTTTTGGCTTATGTATTCGAATACAGAGAGGCTGTATTCGAATACAGATTCGTATTTTCCAGAAAACTCAGTTTTAAACACTATTTTGTGAATTTTAAGAGTTTGGGGAATAATGGAAAGACTTGAGATGATTAAGTATGGAATTTGTGAGATAATGTGAATTATTAATGATTGCTTGACTGTTTAATCATTGATGTGTTGTTGATGATATTGATTATGTTGAGATGTTTTGAAATATGGTGGGATGGCATGAATTTTTATGATTTTTCATATTGTTTTCGGTGAAGAGAAAACATTGCATATTCATGCATTGCATAGTCAGGTGGTGACCGTGATAGGCCACAGAGTTGATGTTGGGACCGTGATGGGCCGCGTAGTTAAGTAGTAACCATGGGTTATAGAATAGTTCCGCGTGTATTAGACGGTCTGTTCTATCCGGGGTCAGAGTAGTTCCCCGTGTATTAGACGGTCCATTCTACTCGGGCTACGGAATGGCCGCGTGTTCGTGGTGGTCCATTCAAATATGTGAAACGTGCTGGTCTGTTGAGCGATTGCACTGGTGCTGATCTGTTGAGCGATTGCACCATGGTCTTGAGGGCCGTTAAAGTCTATCATACATATAAATTGTGCTGGTCTGTTGAGCGACTGCATCTTGGTGATTCCAAGAAATTGTATACATGAGCATATACATATTGCATCGAGGGGTTGACCGGTGGGTCACGATTGGATTATGATGATGAGTGGAAATTGAATATGTGTGAGTACTTTATAGAATCTGAATTTCTGATTAATGATTGTGATTGCTGAAGTGTTGGTTGTACTTACCACATTTTTTCATATTCATTGGCTACTGTTTTTGAAAAGGCATATATGTCATTGAATTTCAAATGAGCATCATTATTTCCATCATTGTTATACGATATGCCATGTATATAGTTGTTGCTGTGAAATACATGCTATGTGATTATTTGTTAATTTCGGTCGGTGACCCTTGCCATTATATTGTGGAAATTGGGCTTTGCCCTCAGATGTTACCCAAACCCGTCCTACCGACGAATACACTAACGACGGAAAGTCGTTAGTTTCCCCTAATCTTTACGTACGGAGTCTATGTGGACAATGCAGAGGGACGGACAGCTGGTTGAAGACGAGACTTATAGAGAATACGGTGGAGACTGTGCTACTGTAGCTTAGTGCATGTTCAGACTAGACTTTTGTATAGGGTCTTGAGTTTTGGGAAATGTAATTTATTTTGGGAATTAATGTATGACTTTTCCGCTATATTTTCCGCACTCTGATACTGTTTAGTGGCCACAGGCCGGGTGTTCTCTTTTGAAATGAACTGATGAAAATTTTATTTTAATTCTTTTGACATTAATTTTGGAAAACTCATTTTAATTATTTATTAAAAAAAATACACTCGCGCTGTGTTTTAAACTCGGGATGTTACATTGTGCATCTAAAATTTCTCTATTTATAGAGAAATTGACACCACTTAACAAAGGAAAATAACATTTCACATAGTTTCAAGAGATTAATCTAAACAATTAAGTATTTCTTCGTTTATATAATGACTAACGAGTTGTGATTAAAGTTGTCAATAAATTTTTTTTCGAATCAAAAAAATTGAGAAAAAAATAAAAATAAAATTATAAATCATTGAAAAAAAATTGAAAATTTTTTACTGAAAAAAATTATTTCTCAAAAAAAATTGTGTCGAAATTTTATTTTAAAAAAAATATTGAAAAAATATTTGAAAAAGTAGGCCCATATGCTTCACTAAACCCACAAAATTTAAGGACTTATTAATTTTGTAGATTTTCTTTTTCAGAGACTTTTTAACTATGAAATTTTTTAACTCTTTTAAATTAGAAGCCGATTAGTAGTGGGCTTGTAGTTTTAATTGTGATAGTCTTAAATCCTAGCCGTGACGTTTCTTTGCATTTTATTTTTTCTGTTTAAATTAAATAATGGTTACAGCAAAAAGAAAAATGCAAATTTCAAACTTGCAACCTCAAATTCATTACTAATTGTGATAACCACCAGGCTAATTAACATTGTGCTAGATGCTATACGATATACCCATATAATAATGAAACATTCCAAATATAATTTGAAAATTTCCTCAGGTGCATCCATTGACAACAATGTGACAAAATAAAATTGTTTGAGATACTCATGTTTTTGGATTAAAATAAAATTATTTGAAATATTTATGCATTTGGATGGATAACGTTAATGACATTAAAATCATTAATTAAATATTATATCAATATAAACGAAACAAACACAACAACAAGATTAAAAAACAAACAACTACACACTAAGACAAAAAATCATACAATGTCGCACTCATATGATAAAATAACAAATAAAACACACAGAAAAAACACTAAATCTGCATTAAAATCACTTAGATAAAATGATTATACATGATTGATTATGGGCAAAAAGAATGGCCCCAAATGAATTCAAGGTACTTTAATTATAAATTTCTTTTTGTTCCTTATGGTGGTTCCTAAGACTTTATATTTTGTTTAGCTCCTCTTGCGCATTTTCTTTCATTCTATCTTATTCTCTCCTTTCATTACGGAAACTCTGAACCTATCTCGGTGACACTCTATTAGTCTTCATGTGAATAAAGTGGTAAAGACAATATTATTGAAAGATGATGCACATTTCTAGACTCTTAATGCATTATTAATGAATAGAATAACTATAATTATTTGTAAGTGATGATGCACATGTCTAGATTATTCTAGAATATTTGAGTATTTTAATAAATAAACCATTGTTACATTTGCATTAAGAAATGTGGAGAAAAATATAGAATGAAGCATCCAGGAAACCATGGCTCATTTGTAACTAGCAAACAATTTGAAAATAATACAAACTATACTTTGCTCCAAAACCTTACACTGCTTGTTGCTAGTGTCTTCAAACTGTGAACTATCGCCTTAAACACCATCGATGAATTAGATTCTAAACTAATATTAGATTCTCAAATACTAATAGATAAGGAGAAGCTGGGAATCATATTGACTTTGATGTATAGTGTTGGCTCACTCTTGCTTGGTTGCTCCTCCTAAATCATCCATCGATGAATTACTAGCTAGTCAATTCTACTATATCACTCTATACATCTTTTCAAAGTCTTTGTTGTTTCGAGTTTAAAAAACAGTTTAAAAACAATTTATGCCACCGAAAATATTACTAGGTTGAGTCGCAGACTTGGTCGCGCTCTCTTTAAGACGTTTCGCAGCACTGCCTAAATTTTGCAAGGTAGACTATCAACCACGCCGTCCCCATGATAAAACAGTTCAGTTACTCTGTATCGAAGTTTCACTACGTCGTGAACAAACCGTTCTAGAATTACACCCTCAGTATGATAGTCTAATGGCTGCCACTCGTAATATGGTACTAAGACCACTCGAAAGAAAGAAAACGGAGAAGTAAGAATAGGGAGGGAGAAGGAGAGAAAAGCCTCAGAAGAATGGAGAGCTTTTGATGTGATTTACAACTGAGCAGAACCCTCTATTTATAGAGAAGATTTGCTACTGGATCTGAGGGATTTCGGGATCCATCAGACCAAACTCACACTAAAACCGTGCCTCATTTTTCTAGGTTAGGTTGACTCCAAAATTTTCAGGGTTTTGACCCAATACTTGGCCACAAAACAACCGGGAACCAAGGTAGGGTTTTGACCAAAACTGAACCGCGAGAAATACAGGGAATGAATAACTGGATCAGAAATAAAGTGTTGACTCGGTGGAGGGCCAATTAAGTAAAAACGCAAGCATTCCTTTTTTCAGAAAATAAATATTAATTTTTTAATTTTCTTTGTACTAAAAAATAATAATTCACCACCCAAGCCCAAGCCCAGGCCCGGCCCGGCCTACCAGACAGACGGCAGCGGCGCGCATGTGTGGTGATTTATTTTGCATGCGTTCTCGCCCCTTCACAAAATTGGGGTACCCCCTTGGGGCACACTCCAAGTATCATACCTCCACCTTATAAACACTACTAGAATATATAATTCCTCCTATGTGAGACTTCTATTTTTTTAATTCACAAACTAACTCTATGTTCCTCATTTCCAAGAGTCTTAGAAAGAACTTTGCCTTCATTGCCTTTAGCTATAAATCCTTGTAGTTGTTCCACATAAATCATTTCTTCTAGTGTTTATTGTATCCACAATGATCAATATAACATTTATTAAACTAATCAAGATTTTATATTATTTAGACTATTATAAATTATGGTTAATTCACGGTAACAAAAGCTTAAGCGCAAGAATTAAAATGAGAATAGCAACACAAAATTAATTCAATGGAATGGTTTCACATGCAATTTTAATATATCCCTCAAATCCTTGTTTTATATGAATATTGATTAGTTTTCCTAATTATCAACATCTCTTCTACAATTACCAACAAAGTTAGAACATTAAATTAATGTAATATTCTTCTCTTAAATTAATTCTTTGAAAGATCATACAAAAAATATAATTAAAGGAAAATATAAAGAACCAAGAGATTTAACTTGAAATATGTTTCATTGTTCAAAAATTCTAATCCCTATTATCGTATAGGTCTACCAATTGAATGTTGTTGGTTGCTAGTCAGTTAATTGATTAAAGCAAGCAAAGGTTGGTCATGTCAAACATGTAAATAAAACACTAGGATAATTCAATTGAGGCAAAAAAAAAAAAAAGATTCACCAAAAACTCTAGAAGAGATTTTAGTTGTTCATTAACAAATAGAAATAAAAAAAATAATGTTCATCAAGATAGATGAATAAAACCCCCCATACAAAGATTCTTTTTTGCTCTCAAATATAAGGCACATTGCTCCCAGGGATACCAATGGGTATCCCCAAGCACAAATTGTAGTCATCTCCTATCTATTTTGTTGGATCAAAATGATATCCATATTCTAACGATTTTCACATCCGTTAAATAGGTATTAATTGAGTTTTCTAATATTCACGAGTATTAGTATATAACACCCTTATAGTTGTAAGACTGTCTAATCCAATGAAGACTTCATCAATTGGTCACTTGATAATCTTCCAATCATCCTTAACATTTGGATTTTGCACGTCTTCGCAGTGTGTTGGGATGTCTTGCAGTGTGAAGTGAGCTTAAATGTTCAATCATAATTGACCAAATTCTTGCATCGCAGTGCGAAATTTGATCTGGCATTGAAAAACAATTTGACTTCATTATATATGACATTTAATTTGCAGTACAAAGGGAAATGAATCATATCGCAAAACAACTATTAAATTGGTCGTTTAAGACGTGTTTCGTAGTGCGAAGCAAGCCTTTCATAGTGTGAAAACAAGATTTTCAGACTTTATAAATATAGGATCAACCCTGAAGTTTATGTCAATCATTCCGATACAAATTTATGCACTTTATTATTTTAATAGGCCAAACTGTAGAAACAATTTGAGTTAGGAACATAACCATATTGTCCATATCACACATCCAATTGTTCATGTAAGAGTGAGTTTAATGTGATCCAATCATGGGTACACAAGGGATATACGGAACAAGATTATCTCATTTTCCAACATTTTGATGCTGGCCGAAGCTATGCCCTATTAATAGTAGTAACTAAATTAAATATGTCGCTTGAGTCGTTAGTAATAAAATGAGTTTAGAAACATTTATAAGTTTCTGACATGTTTAATATCGTGATGCTATGATTGATGATAATTGCCAATTTTTATTGTTGTGGATTAAACTTTTTCTAATGATGTAATTGTATCATGTGATATATTGATATAATGAGCTAGGAAAAATGAATGTGATTATGTTACTCAGACTGTGTATATATCAATATGTGACACAAGTTATGATATGAATTGTTATGTTAATCTAATATGCTACATGAATTGAGAAATGTGTTACACTAGACTCATGCCTCTGATGGTAATTGTGATGATTTTACCCAATGATTATATATGATATTAATGATGTGAGGATCTATGATCTAGTGTTTGAGAAATACAACTAAATTATCCTGACAATGGGGGTTACTATCGAGTCTGCGGGGAAGACCAAACCTTGGAGATACTCTAAGGAAAATTCCTAGGTGATTTGTAGTAATTCCTCAATTTCTCGAACTATTGTGCAACCCTAGTTTTTATCCCAATTGTATAATTGTCCATTTGGACTACTAGTTATTATGTCCATTAACTATGAATAGATGACTTCGATATGCTACAATATGTTTGCCTATGTGCTTTGTGTATTATAGTCTTATGATATATTCACGGGTATCAGTATACAAGATTTTGATATATTCACCTTACATTTGCTTGTGTTTGGTGTTGCGATGACTAGGGGTGTTCATAGTGCAAAAACTAAACCGCATTGAACCACATTAATGGTTTGGTTCAGTTTTTGAAACCACTTTTAAATCAAGTGCAGTGCAGTTCTAAACCGGTTTTAAACTGGTTTATAAATATAAACCAGTTTAATATTTTGAACAAAATTATAATTAAAATCGTTTTACAACTAGATATTCAGAAAAAAGAAATTTGAAATTCTTTTGATAAAAAAATATCGAATTTGTTGAGAAAATTTTTTTGATTCTTTTACGAGAAAAAATAGATCAAAAAAATTTCCCGATAATAAAAATTTTCGAAATTCTTTTGGAAAAATTTTTTTGAGAATAGTTTTTTCGATTTTTTTCAAGAAAAATAGATATAAAAAATTTCTCAATAAAAAAATCAAAAATTTTTCAAGAAAAAAATGTTTTCGATTTTTTTTCAAGAAAAAATTATTTAAATTATTTTTTTGAAAAAAAATGTTTCAGTATTTTGTAAGGAAAAAAAAGTAATTGAAGTTAAAAATATTTTAAAATTGTTAAAGTGGTTTGTGATTTAAGTTTGGTTAACTGAATTGTTTTAAATATGTGGTGCAATTCATGAACAATTTAAATAGTTTGGTTTTTTGTAGTACAATACAATGCAATTTATTAATATGGTCCAATTAACCATATTTTTGCAGATCCCTAGCGATGACATAGTTGTTTAGTAGGACTGATTAGTTGTTTAGGACATAAGGATTATAGTCTTATGAAATAGGTCTTATGGATGATTATGAGTCTTTGCTTTGATATGTAACACCAGAGTAGTGTAATTAGTTGAAATCGATAATTTCTCTAATGAATTATTTCAGATAACTAGTAATTGTATGTGAAGAAAATGTGATGCCTTAACCTATAATGGTATATTTGGTTCTATTCTCGAATCTTTGCTCCACTGCTAAACCCTTTTTAAAAAACTAATCTGGTTACTTCGTTATATAAATAATGTTGGGGTTACATAGTGAATATCTACAAATGTTATCTTCAAAATAAATAAATAAATATTTATGTACAATAATTTTTTTTTGTTGCAATTATGCTGAATTTCTCCTATTTTGTAAAAAAAAAAGTATTAATATAGTACATAAATAAAATATATCAGAAAATCCATCATAAACAGTAATAGTACATTAACACATAACTACAATGCATTGTGAGACTTTGGGATGCTCTTTCTAGTTTGGCAAATTGGCTCTTGCGTTTTGTGATGTTTGTATTTGGTTTTAGTGATTCTAGAAAAGCTTTTGTAGACTCCTCATCAATTTGAAGTGAGAACTATCAATTCCAAGATACTTACATATATATTTAGAATATGCATTTGATATTTTCAATTCCAACAATTGAGTTAAATTTTAGGAATTGTAAAAATAATAAATATGCATTGTCACTTTATTCTTTAATCATCTATCTATTTTAGTGTTATTTTTTTGGGTAAGTTTATTAAATATATACTTTTAAATTGTTTTATGAAATTTTTGTAGCGACTATGCATGTAAATGAATCCTTTATATGAATTTTGGGTAGTTTTTCAATTGTTAAATATAGATGACATTATAAAAGTAATTATTGTTTAATATATACATATATATTTAACAACATTTCTATTTAAAAAGTATTGTTATAGGACACTCTAAGACATTACTGGTAGCACAAAGCTTCATGAAAGAATAGGCTATAACAACATTTTAGACATAGAAGTGCTTTCAAAAGGATCTTATTACAACACTTTTTTGAGTTAAAAAAGTGTGGTTATAATCTATAAAATCACACAAATATATAACCCCTATAAGCGTTATCAAAGGCATAAAAAACGTTGTTTATTGTCTTTTTTGACATAAAGAGAAAATTAAATAAAAAATTTATATAATAACATATATTTTTTTTTCAAAAAAGAATATAGTTATTCTACAAGTGACCCACAACAATCCCTTAAAAAATGCATTAAATTAGAGTTTATTACTAAGCGAATAATTGAGTAATGTCTCATTGTAGTCGACCCTAGGTTGTGGTGAGTAGCCATCCGCTACTAATCTACTAATGTAGGTTCCTATATACCCATTTAATTCCAATGATGCCTTTTTCATGTGGATAATCTACAAGCTTCCAAGTATTTTTTTTATCTTTGTAAACTCTTTTCTCAAGTTTTCCATTAGCCTCTTTTCAACAAGCAGTTTCATCAGCCTCAACGTAAGACCCATAGTAAAATAAATCCGTATGTAAGTATTTTGGTTATCTTTGTACTAAAAATGTGTTGCCGAGTCTGTTAGTTCCTTTATATTTATGAATAAACGTACTAAAATCATACTCTCATCAGTGGAGTATTTTATTTATTCCACGTCTAAAAATAGTCGAATTTGAGATTGAAATTTTTTCAACGTTTGAAACCGACGAGCAGTCTTTCCGTTTTTAATTTTAAAACATCTCTGACTATGAAGAAACTTCTTATATAAGTTCTTGAGTGTTTTAAAACTTCATATATGTATGAGTAATATTTTTATGGACAAAGAAAATTAAATTTAATTATTTTGATAATCAAATTAATTTCGTTGTAAAATTAATTATTAGCGTGAGTTGTATGTAATTATTTTTTTTAATAAGTGAACGTATCGTAAGTCGGTGGAAATTGACCTAGTACTTATATGAGACGTTATTGTTATGGTGTTTTTATGAACAAATATTTTAGAAAGTTATTACGAGAAATTATGAATGAGTTTGGGCGAATAATATTTTTAGAGTTAGAGTTAGAAGAAGAAATTAAGGAAATAAAAATTTAATTTCCTTCCACGACAAGCTCTCTCATTTTACTCATTTTTTTTTCTTTTCAACTTTACCATTTCTCTCATTCTCTCAAAAACCTAAAACTTTCTTTCATTGATTGAGCTACTTCAAAGTCTCCTTTCTAAAAACTTCCAACATGAAACTTGCTTCATTGCTAAGGAGGAATACAAAGTAAGAATCACAACTTAGGTAATAATTTCCTCTCTTTCATATCCCTACCCACGATCACATATATTTAGGGGATATTGATTTTTCTTTGAGTTCTAAGGATCTATCTTGCTTATTGTTGTTATTGATGTTTATATTGAAAAAGAAAACACCTTACAATCTTTTTCTTTTCAAATCATAAACACTAAGAGAGCACTATAGGGTGTAGAATGAAAAACACAAGAAATGGGGGTATGAAATGTACTTTCTGATTAAATTTATTTTTCTCGTGGCTATACTAAAGTAAAGAAAGCAGAACAGATAAATGAAAATAGAGCAAAGAGACACAATCAATTTATTCTGATTCACCACCAACACAATAGCTACGTCTAGTACCTTCAATTTGAAGGATTTAATCTACTAGTTCACCACAGAATCAGACTTACACTTGACCACCTACCAGTCACACTAAATGTGTTCAACCTTTCCTTCTAGCTTAGTACAATTAAGCAACTGAAGAAGGCAACTGCCACTGGGCTAGGTTACAAACAAAAGGTTTTGGGATTTTCTACTGGGCTAGGTGATAAAAGATCTAAGGATTCAATATGTCTGGATTCAGTGAAGAAGATGCTGGAGGAAATATTAGCGGACCACCTCTGTTTGATGGAGAACATTTTGAGTATTGGAAAGATAGGCTGAGAAGTTTCTATATTTCACAAGATCTTGAACTTTGCGACTTGGTGGAAGATGGTTATATTGCTCCGAAGAATACTGAAATTCTAAGAAAGGAGATAAATGCTGATCAGAAGAAGATGTACAAGATGCATCATAAGTCCAGAACATTCATGATAAATGCAATCACCTTCAAGGAGTTTGACAAGTGCACCAACAAGGAGACAACAAAGAGTATTTATGATAGTCTGATTCTGACCTATGAAGGAAGCAAGCAAGTTCAAGAAGGAAAGGCCAACCTCCTAGTCAAAAAGTATGAGTTTTACAAGATGGAAGAAGATGAAGACATTAGAACAATGTTTTCTAGATTCCAGACCCTGGTCTAAGAATTAAAGGTACTTGAGAATAGTTATACTACTTCTAATCATGTGAAGAAAATCCTTAGGAGTCTGATAAGCAAGTGGAGACCTAAGATCACTTCCATTCAGGAAACAAAGGAACTGAATACTCTAAAGCTGGAAGAATTAATCAGCTCTCTCTTATCACATGAAATTGAGCTTGAAGAAGATGAGCCCAAGAAGAAGAACAAGACTCTAGCATTGAAATCCAAGCAGAAAAAGGTTCTAAAAGTAACATCAGAATCATAAGATAGTGATTCAGATGATCTTAATCTGAACTCAGAGAAAGAGGAGATTGCTTTCATATCCAAAAATATTCGAAAGATGTGGTCCAACAGAAAGAAGAAATTTCCCCAAAGATATTCCAAGCAATCCAATACAGGGAATGATGATAAATATGACAAGAAAAGCATCATATGCTATGGATGCAATGAACCTGGACATATCAAGTCAGAATGTTCAAATATGGAGAAAGGGAAACACCAAAGGAAAGATTCCAGACCCAAAAAGAAGAGTCTGATGGCTATATGGGATGATTCTGATGAATCCTCTGACGATGAACAAGCAGATTTGGCTATGATGACTCATACCAACTCTGCCTTTGGATCCAACACAGATTCTTACTCTAGAAGTGAATCTGCAGTTGAAGAAATTGAGGTATTTTCTGAATTTACTCGATCTGATTTAATTACTGCTATAAATGATTTTTTAAATAGTAATCACAAAATGTCTTTAAAACTGAAAACACTTGGGAAAGAAAATACAAATCTAATTGAAAAGTTAATGTTTTAAAGAATCAAAGTGCAAAATTTAAAATAGAAAATACAGCTCTTAAAAGTTATATTACTGAACGTAAGACAGATAATGCAACTCTGAAAACTGATATTACTGAACTTAAATTAGAGAATGCAAATTTGAAAACTAATATTGCTGAACTTAAGGCTGAAAATATAACTCTAAAAAGCAATCATAGTTTAACATCAATTGAAAATACCACATGTCACTCTGATATGGATGAACAAGTATTTCAAGATTTTCTTGCTAATGGTATGGAAAGAAGCAAATATGCTTCTATGCTTTATGGAGTTAGTAGAAATGGTAAAAGTGGTATATAATTTGAAGAAACAGTAACTAAACCTTAAATACAAGGAAAGACAAGAAACCTTTCAAGACTAACAAACCAGGACCCAACCAAATTTGGGTACCTAAGAAGAAAATTATCTTTGTTGCAGATGTCTGGGAGAAAAGTCTATGTTCCAAGAACTAACTTTGAGCAAAGGAGGCACGATGAATTTTGGAGGAAAGCAAAAAAGGCCATTGGTCAAGGTACAGTTGGTAATGGTACTTCCCCTTCTATTAAAGATGTCTTGTTCGTTAGAGGTCTTAAGCATAACTTATTAAGTATTAGTCAGTGAAGTGATAATAATTATGATATTATATTCAATCAAAAAATATGCAAAACAATTAGTCAGAAGAATTGATCTATACTATTTAAAGGTCAGAGACAAAACAACATTTATAAGATAAATTTGTTTAGTTTAGAGAAATAAGAGGTTAAGTGTCTTATGTCAGTAAATAAAGAGAAACTTCAACTAGTAAGAGGTCTACCTAAGCTTAGTTTCAAAACTGAAATTATGTGTGAAACTTGTCAAATGGGAAAACAAACAAAAAACTCTTTTACCGAAGACTCAATTTGTACCTGAAAGCCCCTTGAGCTCTTACATATAGATCTCTTTGGGCCTGTGAAAACAACATCTCTAAGTGGAAAGAAATAAGGTTTTGTTATAGTAGATGATTACACTAGGTGGGCATGGTGAAAATTTTTATGAAGTAAAGATGAATCCCACAAAGTGTTTATCACATTTTGCAAACAAATTATGAATGAAAAGGGTCTTAAGATTGTAACAATTAGAAGTGATCATGGAGGAGAATTTGAAAACAAGTTCTTTGAAAGTTTTTGTGATGAGAATGGAATCTCTCACAACTTATCCTCTCCTAGAACGCCCCAACAAAATGGAGTTGTAGAAAGAAAAAACAGATCACTCTAAGAAATGGCCAGAACTATGTTAAATGATATGAATGTTGCAAAACACTTTTGGGCTGAAGCAATTAATACTACATGTTATATTCAAAATAGAGTCTATATTATATCTATATTGAATAAAACACCATATGAATTATGGAAAGGTAAAAAGCCTAACATCTCTTATTTTAAACAATTTGGTTGTACTTGTTATATGTTGAACACTAAAGATAACCTTTGTAAATTTGATTCTCGATCTCAAAAGTGTACCTTCCTTGGATGCTCTGAAAGATCCAAGGCTTATAGAGTATTTAATAGGAAAACTCATATTGTGGAAGAATCCATACATGTTAAATTTGTTGAAAAACAGCTTGACCTTGAAAAGTCAAAGCTAGATGATGCTAGTGCAGGTTTACCAGAAGCAAAGGAAACAGATGCAGACAAACCAGAAGAACTTGAAAAAAATAGAGGATACAAGCAAATCAGAAGAATATGACAAATCATTACTTAAAGACACCAGTTTGTTTGGCTTACTCTCATCAATTGAGCATACCTCTATTGATAAAGCATTGGCAGATGATGGATGGATTCTTGCAATGCAAGAAGAGTTAAATGAATTTGAGAGGAATGATATGAAGGTGCAAACACGAGAAGGGGGTTGAATTTTGTTTGCCAAAATTGAATTCTTTTTGCTGTCTTAATGAATGTTGATATGAATTACTTGATGAATGTTGATATGAATGTTGATATGAGTTAAATAATCAGACTCAGCAGCGGATAATAACAACATAAGAACACAAAGATTTATCCTGGTTCACCATTAACTTGGCTAAATCCAGTCCCTTCATTCAGAAGGCTTTAATCCACTAATTCAAAACTTTGAATTACAGCACCTGACTCTCCAAGCCAGTCTTCTCAAACAGCTTGACAAACCCAGACTTTTGACGAATAACAACACCTTGACCTCACTCTCGAAAGCTGATTGTTGCAATGACTCTCACTCTCGAAAAATCACTTAGAAAATATTTCTCTTGCGCTCAAGTGTTTCTCTCTTTTGAAATTTGAATAACTTTGGATTTGAAGATTGAGTTCTTTGTTTTTCGATACTTTAGACTCTAAGATGAATCTGGATTTTACGCTTGAGTTCTTCTACTTTTTGATGCTTTCTTATACTGCTTGAAGCCTCCTTTTATAGATGAGATATGGGCTTTGTCTAATCTTAATTTCGAGATGTATCTTGCTCAGATTTCCTTTGAGAATTCTTTTGACCGATTCTGTTTCTTTTTAATTTCGAAACAAATCTTCTTTGCTTAGATCTCCTTCGAATTTCCATAAGGCCTTCTTTGATTTTTGAATCAAATCTTCTTAAAACTTTGATCATATCTCTTTCAAAATTCCAATCAAGTCTTCTTCGAAGAGTATGAAAGAAGATATGGTCAATATTTTTAGAAGATTTGAAGAAGATTAGATCAAGATTTATCTACAACAAATTACGAACAGAATCAATCCGAAGAATTTACAATCTCAATCTAAACAAAAAGAAAGAACATAATCAATTTGAAGAACTTACAAACGCAAGCTGAACAAAATACAATTCAAAATTAAATAAGGACCAAATTGAAGCCCAAATTTTAACTATAAATAGATACTCAAGGATGAAGAAGAAAAGCATCGAAAAACATAAAAGACTAGTCTTAGAGTTCAAAAAGAGAAATACTTGTTTCAAGTTAGAAATATTTTCTGAGTGTTCTTTTCTTAGAGTGTGAGAGTTGTTATTATTATCAGCTTTCCAAAAGTAACTACTCAAGTTCCAATCTCTTGTATCCAACCCGATAGTGGTTTATTTCCTTCTTAAATATGAGGTTGTCAGGTTGTTAGGAAAAGACTTGGCTTGAAGGGTCAATGTGGTGTTGTTCCTCAAATGTTTGGGGTTGTCAGGCTGTTTGGAAGACTGGCTTAGAGGGTCAGGTGCTTTGTAAGTCAATGTATTTGAATTAGTGAATTAAAACATTCTGAATGAAGGGACTGGATGTAGCCAAGTTAGTGGTGAATCAAGATAAATATATGAGTCAAGTTAATTATGCTTTCATTGTTCGTTGTCTCTAAATCCGATTACTTCTACTCCAAGTAAGTCACCAAAAACCAAACTAGTTTTTAATTTATTTATAAATTATCAAAAAGTTATCAACTTTGACAAACACAATTCAACTCCCTTTCTCGTATTTGCACCTTCACTTACTTCTATTTTCTCTCTGCAAATATTTTTCTCTCAACTGATATTTTTCTCCAACTTTTATCTCTACCTTCTCTCTACCTAGTATGTAATGCATTTTAAATTTAAATTAGTAATTTATATAACTATTATTAAAAAAATTTATATGATTATAAATTATTTCTAGTGCGTTAATATTTTATTTTAGAATAAAGAATATATTATTTTTAAAATTGGTTATAATAGAATTTTTAAACTTTAATGTTAGTAAAATTTGTTAAAAAAAGTATTAGTAAAATATTAAAACTATAAAATTTGTAATCAAATTAAAATGTAGCTATTTTTTACAATGTGGATGAAGTTTTATTTTATTATTATAATTATTTTTGCTATTATAATTATTTTTGCTATTATGATTTATTATGTTAGTAAAATAGAATTTTATTAAGAAGTTGTAATTTTTTTAGCAACAAAACAATACTTATGAAAAAAAAAATTAATAATATTGATCTAATCCTAAAATATGTAATACTATAAGTATAGA
>JBBPBO010000004.1:11349500-11488217 GCA_037974295.1 Cicer cuneatum | reverse complement strand
TAAAATATGATTTTTAATATTTTATCTATTTTCTACAATTTTTTTTAGATAATGAAATTTCAAAAAATTATTAAAATAAAAGACTATTTTGAGAAGCTGTTTATAAAATTTATTTTTGAAAGATACTTTTTTAAAAGAAAATGTGATATTTATCATGTCAAAATCTTGAATAATTAATATCTAAGTTATTGAATGTCAAAATTATATATATTTTTTATTTAAAAAAATGAATCTGTAAAACATCTACTATAATTAAGTAAATTTTTCAAAAAAAATAATCTTTTAACATATAAAGTTAAAATAAATTTTTTAAAATCTTAAACAAAACGTACCCAATATATGGTAAATCAAATTTTGAAACAAATGTAAAGCACATTGATTTTAATGTAACTTTTTTTGGCAAAAAACATTATTAAAATTAATGATATGAATATTTATTGTTAGAAGTTATAAAGAGTTGTAGTTGAGTTTGCATAAAAATTTTATTTACTTTTACTGTGTCTATTTTAATTTATAGAAACTTATTTTATGAAATTTTTTTATTAAATATCATTTAAAATTTTATTTTAGTTTATATATAGTCTCTATTTCGATTTATTATATTGTTTGTAAATGCTCCCTTAATTGACATATAAAGTATGTCATAATTTATTATTTAGTAATTTGTAGATGTTAATAACTCCACCTCAAGGAGATCAAACTCTATACCGACCAACTATGCCAACTGACTTGATCAAACCAGATTTAAATTAACCTCAACCAGCTATGGATCCGTTGACTAGTGGTGGTGTACTTGAAGATGAAATGCAATTTCAAATCATGATGTCTCCAACACAAATTAATAATACTTTTAAGGGACTTTTGCCGTCGGATAATATTCCATCAAATAATGATGGAGAGTGTGGAGTTAATAATCAATGGAATTATTATGATGATTGATGTATTCAAATAATATTTTCAATTTTTATTTTAGTGTGTTTCATTTTTATATGTATGATATAATTTATTAATTTTGGAATGTTTTATTTTCTTTGGTGGTAATAATTTAATTAATATTAAAGTTATATTTTTCTTTTTATATATAATATTTTTATTTAAATTTATATTTTCAAATTTCAAATTATACTAATATTAATTTTTTATAATATATTTTCTAGCAGCCTAGGCTACAACAAATGTGTTTCGTTTATTTGTTTCATCCTTTGTGGTGGCCTAAACCCTCACAAAAGGGACAATTTGTGGCTGCCATAGCCCCTACAAACTATAAATTTTTTTAATCAGGTTTATCCTTTGTGGCAGCCTAAACCCTCACAAATTTGTGGCGGATTTTTCCATCACAAATTTGGGAGGGCTTAAACCCTCACAAATGGTGACAAAAAATACTTGTGGTTGTTTTGGCCGCCACAAAATTTTTTGACTGGATTATTTGTGGCTACCTTAGGCCGCCACAAATGTGTCTGTTGTGACTGTTTTTCCCCTCTGTGGGCTTTTGGCCACCACAAAAGTTGGATTTTTTTGTAGTGACTAGGGTAAACAAACTCAAAATATTCCACTAAAAAATAGATACCTATCTACTCAATTTCTAATATTACCGGACCCATTTATGCCTTGAAAGTGATAAGAATATCAGCAAAAATCAGCCTACACCACATTTCAAGGTTGAAGAAACTTCTACTCCTCAAATTATGTTGGGCTCGTGTTTTATAACTTTTCAACTCTACTCTATTTGTGGTCACACCTATATAAAGCCTGCAACACATTTGAAAACCACAAAACCAAAAAAACACACACAAAGCATCAAACACTTATTCAGACCCCTTATTCATAAGGCTTTAATCCACTAATTCAAACACTTGAATTACACAGCACCTAACCTTGCAAGCCAGTCTACCCAAACAGCCTGAGAACCCCAGACTTTTGAGGAACAACAACACCTTGACCCTACAAGCCAAGTTTTCTCCTACCAATCTGACAACCCCAGATTGAAGAAGGAACTTACACCACCTTGACCCTACAAGCCAAGTCTTCTCCTAGCAATCTGACAACCCAAAATTGAAGAAGGAACTTACACCACCTTGACCCTACAAGCCAAGTCTTCTCCTAACAATCTGACAACCCTAGATTGAAGAAGGAACTTACACCACTTTCGGGTTGAATACAAGGGTTTGGAACTTGAGTAGTTGCTTCTGGAAAGCTGATTATAACAATGACTCTCACACTCTAAGAAAAGAACACTTAGAAAATATTTCTGTCTTTGAACTCTAAGATGAATCTGGATTTTACGCTTGAGTTCTTCTACTTTTCGATGATTTCTTCTTCAGCCTGAAGTCTCTATTTATAGTTGAGATATGGGCTTTCACTTGGTCCACGTTTAATTTCGAATTGTATCTTGCTCAAATTTCTTTTGAAAATTCTTCAACCCAATTCTGTTCCTTTTTAATTTTGAACCAAATCTTCTTCAAATTGAAATTAAATCTTCTTCAGACTTTGATTAGATCTCCTTCAAATTTTGATCAAGTCTTTTTTGAATTTGAATTAAGTCATCTATGAATCTAAATCAGGTCTTCTTCGAATCTGGACCATGTCTTCTTCTGATCTGGACCATGTGTTCTTCTGATGTTTGCCTCGAATGATGTCCTCTGATTCTTGTCTATGATAATATCCTCTGATGATATCCTTTTATTTTTGCCTCTGATGATATCCTCTGATTTTTGCCTCTGGTGGCATCTTCTAGAGGCATCCTCTGGTGACATATTCTGGTTGCATCCTCTGGTGACGTCATCCTCTGGTGGCATACTTCTTCGAAGTCAAATAATTTATTCTCATAAAATACTTTTGTTAACATCAAAACTTTAAGTGTAAAACCAACTTGGTTCCAACAAAATCATCATTTTTTAGGCCAACTAAGTTATTAAATTCGAATGACATCAATGCCATTGTATATTCTATGTTACCAACTAGAAAATGCATCAGAAGAAAAATAAATTACTAGAAACACGTAAATGGTAAGTGAAGTCAAATGCCAAATAATTTAAAGGAAAAAAATAATATATGTTTAACAACCATCATTGGTAGTATATATCTTATATATCGCCTCAAAACCTGGTTAAAACTCACAATTTACCATGACAATAGCATCCTCCTCGTCATTCTATTTCAAAAAAAATTCCCCAAATAAGTAACATTGTTAATGCGGAATCATAAACAACATTTCAGAGTTCTCCAAAACTCCAAAAGTTGAAAGAAGAGAAGTAACTGACTTGATTATCATCCAAAGAAAAAATACCAACTTTTGTAAACTTATATCATTCTTTCTTCTTTATTGTCCAGTCCACAATTTTCATATACATTCTCAACTATAATTTTTATATCAAACACGGTAGAAATTATGGTTTGTTGCAAAGATAGAAAAACAATGAATCTTTTTACACATAAATCCCTCCTAAAGTTACTATCATCTGACATAATACTAACATAATTTATAAGTAATAGATTGCAAACTAGATCCAGAAAAAATGATATAAAACACACTTATTTCAAAAATGTAATCACTATAAGTGCAAAAAGAATAAAATTATGAAATAAATGAATAAGAAGGAAACTAACCTAAAGACGATGACAACAACAAATAGTGGTGATAACATAACGGACAAACACACAGTGACAACAATAACGAACAATGCTGAAAATAATGAACAGTGTCGATAACAACGAACGACACAAGGTGGCGACAAGACCGAACATAACGCAAAACAAGGTCGACGAAGGCGAAGAACGCGACGTTGAGGATGTAGAGGAGTGGAAAGGAGGAAGATGACGTGGAAGGAATAGAGAGGGAGGAACGAACGCCACTGTAGCAGGTAACTAAAGTAGACAGAACTTCAGGGGGCGTGAAGCAGAAAAGGGATTTTAGGGTTCTCAGATCAATCACACACATAGAAGAAGTTGTATATATGTTTTTTTTTATCAAAGTTCACATATTTAAAAAATTCCACCGCTTCATTCTTTTAACTTGTTTATTTAAAATACCGACTTAAAAACATGATTCATGAAGTTTTGTATCGTATCTTTTGAGATTGATTTTCCATAGAAACTTTTCAAAAGTGATCTTGTAACTGATTTAGCGTATCCTGTTTAAGACAGTTGGGAAGTAGAGGATACTATGGTCAAAGTATGTCTTAAGATCTTCAGACAAGTAGCATATTTAGGATGTTCATTAGAGGATACGTAAATGCTTTGTCTTATTTGGAGCGTTGACCTTCATAAGAGGGTACGTAGTAACTCAAAGTTAGATGATCAAATGCTTGGTTTGATTATTAGAGGCAGAGGCAATCATTGATCATCAGACGCAGACGAACGGGCACTTGTTGAATTCATCAAACACAAGAAAACAGACACTTGTTGAATTCATTAGAGGTAGACGATCATGTGCTTGTTGAATTCATTAGAGGCAAATGATCAAGTGCTTGTTGCGTTCATCAGAGATAGACGATTCAAAACATATTTGCATTCAACAAAGGTAATTAGGACACAACGTCGTTCGCGTATCATACTTAGAGAAATCGAGTGAACCGAAGTTTCGTTGTTTCATTGTCTTCGTCCAATTATCAGATAAGAATCTATAAAATTCACTTGATCTAAAACCTGCACACTTAATCAAAATGTTAGTGCATTAAATTGTTCCCACAAATGATTTTGTTATCATCAAAAAAACTGAGGGAAATGTTTCTTCAAACTAACTTGGTTCCAAAATAAAGCCCTATTTGTTCCGCCAACCCATTTTGCTTTGTAAGTAATGTGTTGAGTTTGACCAGTTCTCAATAAACAAATAGGGGCAAAAAATTAAGGACACGATAGGGACAATCAGGTCAGTAACTTAGTAACTTAGGGTTTGTAAATCAATGTTATGAGTTACGACTCTTGAATGGATAGGAAAGTGGTAACCATAGGTGACATTCTATGAGTTACTTTATGTTTAATTTTTTCTCTTTATAAAACAAATGTTTAAGGATTACTATTTGGCGACTTACCTTAGGATCAATTTGGTCTCGCCTTTATTTCATCTCGTCCTTATTGTAACCACAACTCATTTGGTTTGGTCGTGTTAAGGAATGACTTAGGGTCTAAATATTAGCTCAATCAAATGTTGGGACCAGGCAAGGGACATATCAAACCCAACCTAACTCATCATTTGTACATGTATACCTAGGAGTTAGGAAAAAAAAATTAAAATAAGAATTTTGACAAAGTGTTTTGTTAAAGATGAAGTTGGTAGTGTTAGAGACTTGATTGACAAGAAATTAAACCAAGCCCCCAATTTTTTTAGGAGGTCGAAACCTATACGTTAAAAGGTAAAAAATTAGTTTTCACGCGAATCTGAATAGTTTTCAAATAAATTAGTTTGGATTGATGATACAAAGTTTTACTAAAAAGTTTGAATTGATAAAGTAAGAAAATTATATCAGAATGTTTGAATGACTAATTTTGAGCTATAATGACAATGTATTTGTTAAGGTACTTGAAACCCAAGTGGTGAATTTTTGTTTAACTCATGTTTTGAAATGAGAGCATTAAATTAAACTTATTATTTTAATGGAAATTTATTGAGTTTAAGTTGTAATGTTGAAAAAAGTGTTCAAAATCTTATATTTAGGTAATTAGCACATCGAGTCTCGAAAATAAATTGAGAATGTTGACATCGAGTTAACGGTGCAGAGAAATCTGAAATATGTGTATTGAAATGTTGAATTTTTTTAGGAAATTAGTTACGAATAAAAAGGCCATGACAATTATTTTGAGAACTATTTTGGAAACAAAGTAACATATATTAAATACTTGATTATTTTTTTCAAAGGAATTTATATTGAAATAATTTTTGTTTTGAAATTAAGGAGCCCTATTTGATTTTAAAGTGATAAAAGTTGGATTTCTAACTTGATCGAAATTTTAGGCTTTGTGGATTATTGTCCGTTTTAATTAAGTTGTTAAACTTATGTTGGTAAGAAGAAAAGTTATATAACCCATGGGAAATAGAAAAATGGGTCAAGTTGGTAAGGCGGTTAAGTCTCAGAGACCTATTTTAACTAAGTTAAGGATGTTGGAATCAAGTTGGTTCTTTCAATTAAAATTTTGATGTTAACAAAAGTATTTTATGAAAAATTAGATTTTGACTTAGAAGAATGAAAAATAAGAGGTTTGCAAAAATCAGATGATGACGTCAGCAGAAGTTACAACCAGAAGATACAAATCAGAAGCAGAAGATATCATCAGAGGATGACGTCACCAGAAGAAAAAAATGCCACCAGAAGATTCGGCCAGAAGATATCACCAGAGGATACCAGAAGATACCTCTAGAGGATATCACCAGAGGATCCCATCAGAAGCAAGAATCAGAGGATGTAATCAAAAGGCAAACATCAGAGGATATCATCAAAGGGAAGAAACAATGACATCATTAGAGGATATTACTCTTGGCCCAAATCAGAAGGAAGCAGAGTCCATAAAGAGACTTGGTCCAGACCAGAAGGAAGCATGTCCAGAACGAGACTTGATCCAGACCAAAAGGAAACATTGTCCAAACTTGGTCCATACCAGAAGATAGCACGGTCCAGAACAGAAGACTTGATCCATACTTGGTCCAGATACGAAGATCAATGGTCCAAATCATAAGATCAATGGTCCAGATACGAAGATCACACAATCTAGATCATGAGACAGAATAGTACAGATCATATCACATGGTCCAGACTTGGTCCAGTTCAGCATATCATACAGTCCATAATTTAAATCATAATGCAGATCAGTGAAGACTTGATTTAAAATTCGAAGAAGACTTGATTGAATTTTGATAGAAATTAGGATTCGATTCAAAAATCACTAAAGACTTGAAGGAAATTCAAATGAAATCTGAAGCTAAAAGATATGATCTGAAATTAAGAGAAACAGGACTGGTCAACAGAATTTTCAAATGAAATCTGAAGCTAAAAGATACGCTTTAAAATTAAGAGAAACAAGATTGGCTAACAAAATTTTCAAAGGAAATCTGAGAAGGATTTATCTTGAATTTAAACTTGGATAAAGCCCTAATTGCAGCTATAAAAGGAGGCTTCAGGTAGCAGCATTAGTTATCGAGAAATACAGAACTCAAACTTCAAATTCAAAGTTATCTCAGAGTTCAATAGAGAGAAATACTTGAGTGCAAAATCAATATTTTCTAAGTGTTTTCGAGAGAGTTATTCAGTGCAACAATCAGCTTTCCAGAACAACAAAAGAGTGTGAAAGTCATTGCAGCAATCAGCTTTCCAAAAGCAAATTTGCAGAGTTCGAAACCCTTGTAATCAAACCCGTTAGAGGTGTAGATTCCTTCTTCGATCTGAGGTTGTCAGATTGGAAGGAGAAGACTTGACGTGTAGAGTCAAAGTGCTGTTATCGTTCCTCAAAAGTCTGGGGTTGTCATAGTGTTTGGGAAGACTGACTTGGAGGGTTAGGTGTTGTAATTCAAAGGTTTTGAATTAGTGGATTAAAGCCTTCAGAGTGAAGGGACTAGATGTAGCTATGTTAATGGTGAACCAGGATAAATCGATGTGTTCTTATATTGTTATTATCCGCTGCTTAGTCTGATTATTTATTCATCAAATAATTCACATCGACATTCAACAAAACAGTAAAAGAATTCAAGTTTGACAAACACAATTCAACCCCCCTTCTCGTGTTTGCACCTTCAAAGAATTCTTAATTTGAAGGTGTTAGTTTCAGCGAGATTATTTGTGTTTAGCTATTGACACGAGGTAAGGGTTCTTTCAAAGTTTATGTTTTACATATAAGAACCTTTTATATGTGTTGGTTCTTTTTTATTGTTAGTTGTGTAATTGACGCGAATGTGTGTTCATAACTAGTAACACATATGTTTGTAATATGTGTTATGAAATTTATTTGTGAGATAATTAATAGAAGATTGTTTGTGTTTAAATGAGTATTAAAAGTAGAGTCTTTTAATTACTATATTTATGTAATAATTATTGAGGAGAGAGTTGGAGTATGCTCATGCCTTCATAAGTTGTGTGTGGTTTTCCATGAGTTGGACCCTTCAACGGCTGTCTAAAGAGACTGCCATAACTTGCAGGAATAACTGATTCATGATTGTCTAGAGGGACTTCACATTGGATCAAAAAGTTCCTATAACAAGAGGTCCACACCCTTTTGCGGAGGGTGAGAAATTCCTAAATCATATGCATTGACATGTAGGTATTACATTAGGTTGTTTGATACTGTGATATATATATATATATACATGTATTTATTATTTGTATCATGACATAACTGCTAAATGTTGCCTCTTAGTTTTGGTTGGTGACCATTTACATTTTTTGGAACCATTCACTCCTACCACTCACCTCCCCGAAGAGAATGTCATGGGAATTCCCTAATCAAGGATCAACTACTTCCTGATATTTTGACCCAGTCACATACAATGTTTCGTATATGAAGAGGGTTGTAAAGACATCATCGCGAGGCGAGGCAACATATCATATTGGATCACCTAGGAGTGAGTATAGTATCTTGTACCATCTCATCTATTCTTAGATGTGTATCGAAGCAGCCACATCGACAATCATAAAGTAGCCACTTAGGAGAGGCAAACCCTGATCCCCACTTGTACCACCGAGCATGGATGATCCCATTATTCCATCAGTATTCGAAGTCGGGGAACATCCTGACAAATGTTGGATGTGTCTCTTGCTAACGTCGAGATTCCTGCTCCAGTAGTTGTTTCTACTTCTTTTTTACCCATGCTTATTTCGTCATCATTTTTAAGGGAGGAAATGGAGACATGTTTTCGTGAGTGGACATCTAGTTTTCCCTTTACGAACTCAGAGTTAGTGGAAGACAGTGATTGTTATGAGATTTCTAGGCTCGTGATATCAATGGTAGATCTAACTATTGAGGAGTTAGACTTAGAGGAGTCAGAAGAAGAGGTAATGCAGAAGGGGGCCACGTCTGTTGTGACTTGCGTTGTGTGTGGGGGTTGTCCATGTTATTGTAGTGATTAGTCCATGATTAGTAGGTTGGTTGTATAAGGCCTTCTGTGCCACTTTTGTTTTAATATGATTATCATATACTTTTTGATGATTATACATATGCTATACCTTTGACAATTGACATTGCTTCGTGGTTCCATGTTTCATTTTTTCGGTATTCATGGAGGGGTTGGATTTTTGGAGAAGCACTTTTTAAAGGTGTATGCCAAGCATACCCCAGAGGTATGAGCTGTGGTTGGTCAAGTATCATTGGCCCGAATTATTTTTCAGGTATATATTTGGGGGGGGGGGGGTGTATAAGTTTTAGACTACTTTTGCCAATGAATACCTATGTTATATATTATTATTATGATTATTATATTCAGAGTCAATCTTGTATGAACTTAATTCGGAGGATCTTTAAGTTTTGAACTATGCGCGAGATGACGTTAGTTTTATTTAAACTTTAAAAAAAGAAAAAAATTTACAGGTAATTTATATAAGAAATTATTTTGAAAGAAAATACGATATCGCTGTTAAAAATCGGGGCCTTATATTCGACATCTTGATTGATAATGAGCTTCTTTGTTTGCATGTAATTGACTCTATATCCTTTTTATTGGGCACTCTACCTGAAGAAGATACCTCTTGTGGTCTTATATTCTAGCTTGTGTCTCATTTAGTCAGGACAATGTATGTACCAAATAGATCCAAATAATTTTAGATGTTTAGTTTACGACTTTTTGCTAGTCCAAGCTACAATAGATGTCTTGTCTTGAACTGCCTTAACTAGGTATCTATTGAGTATGTAGACATCAGTGTAAACTACTTCATCGCAAAAGGTATTAGGAAATCCTTTCTGCTTTATGATCGATTTGCCCATCTCCATCATTATGCAATTCTTCTTGTCAAAGATGCCATTTTGTTAGAGAGAATACACAACTATTAGTTGTTGCTTGATTCCTTCATACTTCTAGAAATTAACAAATTCATGGCAGTTGTACTCTTTTCTACAATTGCTTTTGAGAACTTCAGAATGTTTTCCACTTTTTATTTTAACAACGGTCTTAAACTTTTTAAATGTTCCAAAAAATTTTGTTTTCTCTTTGATAAATTAGACCCAAGTCATTCAAGAAAATTCATCAGTGAAGAAGATGAAATACTTGTTGTTGTGGGTTGACGGTTTCCTCATTGGTCAACAAATATCAGCGTGTATCAACTCCATTCCTCATCTTTCCATGTTTGTCTTGTTAAAAATTGAAATTGATGTTACTTCCTAATAAGACAATTTTCACAAGCTTCGTTATTTTATTTGAAGTATGGGAGATCTCTCATAATATTCTTCTGATATAATATTTTTATGGCTTGAGTGTTGAAGTGGCCAAATCTTTGATGTCATATCTATGAATAATCAACTTGCACTTTCATGTCAATGTTAGTAGTAAATTTTAAATTTTTTTGAGAAGTTCTATTTTTCTCTCTCTATTTTTACTTTGGATATCTTTTGCCTTTTGATATTTTTGTCATATATCGATCACATGTCTCGTTCAAAGCGAAGGTTATAACCTTTCTATATCCTTAGACTACTACATAAAATATTTTCTTTGAGCATGTGAACTAATAAAATATCTTTGATGAATCTCATACCATTTTTTGTCCCCGCCATCATATACTCTCATCTTTGCTCATGTGATTGCTATATCCACTATCCAATTACAAGTTTCTACTCGATTCATCAATAGAATCTTGGGTAACATAGAAAAGATGATGCTCATAGTCGTGTTGATGTTGCTCAAACTCATGCTTTTATATTAATTATACTTGATGCTTATTTTTTCTATTGCATGTGTTCTCCTTGTGTCCCATTCTTTTTAGTGTCGATATTATTGCTTTCCATGATACCGACAATATTTCTCGACATAATTTGTCCTTTTATCGATGTTGCATGAAAGACACTTATCTTATATCATTTCTCTAGAAATTTCTACATTTCTTTCATCAATTTTCTTTCCACCATATCAATTATATTGAGATGAAAATTTGATCTTTCATTGAAAGGCATTTTTAAATGTGTCTTCTTCATGACTACTCAATATTTGATCATATGTTTCAAGAGATGCAGCTAGTTCTATCATGACCAATCCATAGAAAGAGCTTTTAGGCTTCTAAAACCAATCTTTAGCCGCTTTTTCAATGTTGATGCAAAGAGCTTGCACTTATCAATTGTCGAAGACAAAACTCGTAAATAAATTAGACGATTAGTTTCTTGCAATTATCTTAATTAGTTCCGTTGAAAAAAATATTTAGTCTATTTAAGTGTAAAAAATTAACTATTGATTAATTTAACTTTTTAAAACGTCGTTACATTCAATTTTCCTAAATAACTACTGTCGATTTTTATTTTTTTTGTGGTGCTAAATTAATTTACATTTTATATAATTAAGCAAGATAGATTATAAATTTGTGTACCAATCAATTAAATTTGATCCATACATTAATTTTAAAAATATTTTTTGAATTGTAAAATTAGGCTAGCTTCGCGCTTCGCCACTCGTCAGCATCCTGAAATGTTAAATAATACAATGGGGTTACTTTTGACAAGTCAACTTGGTCAATTCATGAAGCTCAATGAAATAATAATTTTGTTGGTTAATATAATAGGTGGTGTATGAAATTGATAATTTATTGGACCCACGTCCATATAGTTTTGGCCTATAAAGACCAAGCAAACCCGATATGGAGTTTGTGTAAAAGCCTCATCGAGAACAAAAATTTGGCATAAGCTCTTACCATGCCTTTCCAAATGTCTCCTCTCCTCTTAGTTTCTATTGCTATTCTCTTTTTCTTATGCATTTTGGAGAATAATTTTGCCATTGAAACAACATGGGAGGATATTGATAGACACCATGATGTTCATCAAAATTTCCATCTTGTTCATATTAGCTCACTTTTACCATCATCTTCTTGTAGCTCTTCTACCAAAGGTTTACTTAATTTTCCAAATTTCCCTTCGCCAATGGATTAAGTTTCTTATGAGTGTTTTTACATGCATGCTAGCTACTTTTCACAGATTCACCATAATCTTTTTTTATTTTTTTATTTATTAACCATGGCTAATATAGTAGTTAATTCGTAAATAATCTCTCGAAATAAATTTAGATATAGATTAACTATAAAATAGATACATAATTGGTAGTAGCATAAATAAAATGATTAATTAATTAGATTTTTTTATCTTCCCACAACAATTTGACACCACTAAATTAACATGGTTCTTCAATTCAGGTCCAAAAACAAAATCATCATTGGATGTGATACACAAACATGGGCCATGTTCTCAACTGAATAATGGAAAAACAAAGATTCTTCCAACACACAATGATATTCTTAATCTTGACAAAGAAAGGGTGAATTACATTCACACCAAGGTATCCAAGAATAAAAATATGGAGGAACTGGATTCTTCAGCTAATTTACCAGCTAAATCTGGCAACCTTATTGGGTCAGGAAATTATATTGTTGTTGTTGGGCTTGGTACTCCAAAAAGAGATTTATCACTTATTTTTTGATACTGGTAGTGATCTCACTTGGACTCAATGTCAACCTTGTGTTCGTTCTTGTTATAAGCAAAAAGATGAAATATATGATCCATCAAAGTCTACATCATACTACAATATCACTTGCACATCTTCAGATTGCACTCAGCTTACTACAGCTACAGGTATATATAATTACAAATTCGGTAGCAATTTTTAGAATATAGTTTTTTTTACAATATAATTAAATTGCAAGTGATATGTAATTCAATATATATAATTACATATTCGGTATATTGAATTACATATAATTACTTTTTAAAAAAGAAAAAAAAAAAGGTATATATAATTACATATTTGGTAACAAGCTTTAGAATATAGTTTTTATAGTTACTACAAAAAAAACTTTAAGCTATTAATATTGGTTTTTTTGACAATATATTTTTTATATTTTAAAATTCAATTAGGTACATATCAATTAGGTACATATCAATATATTTTAAAATGATTCCTTTTATTTCAAACCAACTTCACGTAACTGAGTTGATTAAAACAATATCAATTTTAATATACTCACACGGTACATATCAATTATTTGTGTCTAGACTCCGATGGTACGTCAACCATGAAAATAATGTTATATTTTTTTTTGATAAAGTACTTTTATTTATTTATAGTGAATAAATATAAAATAATCTTTTTTTAATTTTTTATTTATTCTGAAATTTTACTTTTTGACAAGAAAAGGTAAAATAAAATAAAATAGTGTTACCTGCTAGTATATTTGAATCGCTTTTGCCTATTTATAGTCAACTTATATGAACAATTAGTCGTCGTCAACAATTTAGATATATGACTTAGCTTAATGACTTAATTAGTACTAATCATTACGCGCATATCTGGTGTTAAGAATACAGTGTAACCAAGAAAAAGACAGACAATTATATTTATTCACTATAAAGACTGACAATTATATTATAAAAATATGTTGATTTTATAACGACTATAAAGATAGTTTAACCCTTGTTTTTATAGTATAGACTTCTCTTTCATTGCTTTTCTTTGGGTCACATGACATAAGACATCGTTTCAATGAAAAAAGTGCTATATAAAGACACATTATATATCAGCTCTTTAAAAAAAGTTTTAAAATCTTTTAACAATACTACAACCTATAAACTTAAAAGCAATGTTAAATCTTTCTTTGTTGTAGTGAGACATAATAACTTTTATTTTATTGGCGGATAAATATCTATTTACACTTATTTTCAACCAGAGAACATATCAAATGAGATGATGTTTTATAACAATAGATTAAAGGAATTAATTTTAGTTTTTGATCAAATTATGAAAGATTAAAATTAAAATAAAAACTGTAATTTATTAAATGATTGTAGTTCACTTAAACAACTTTCAATCTTAACCATATATAATTGCATAATTAAAATTTAATATGATATATTTACTTTTCAATTTTATCTTAAAAAATATGATAAATTATACAATAATTAACTTAATAACTATAAGGTCTTATATTCGAATGAGACAAAACATCAAATCTCAGACAAAAAAATTCTTACAATTTGGTGACATTTTCATGTTATTTATAAAAATTATTTACTTGTTTTATTACAATATGATAATTAATTTCATTAATATTACAGGAAACCAGCCAGGTTGTGGTAAATTAACAAAAGCATGTGTTTATGTCATCCAATATGGCGACAAATCTTTCTCCGTTGGATACTTCAGCCGGGAACGGCTAACTGTAACGGCAACGGACACCGTGGACGGATTCTTATTCGGTTGTGGCCAAGACAACGAAGGTTTATTCGGAGGCTCCGCCGGCATCTTAGGCCTTGGTCGTCACCCAATCTCCTTTGTCCAACAAACCTCTCTCAAATACCACAAAACATTCTCTTACTGTCTTCCCTCAACTTTAAGTTCTATTGGTCATCTCACATTCGGTGCAACTAGTAATAAATATGTTAAATACACCCCCTTCTCTACTGCTAGTAGTAATACCTTCTACGGCCTCGACATTGTTGGAATAACTGTCGCCGGAACCAAGCTTCCAATCTCATCTTCTATCTTTTCCTCTGGCGCTGCCATCATTGACTCTGGGACCGTCATTACACGGCTTCCGCCGACCGTCTACTCTACCCTTCGAGATGCCTTCCAAAAAGGCATGTCGAAGTATCCACCTGCTTCGTCTTTTTCCCTTTTCGATACATGTTATGATCTTAGTGGGAGCAATGTGGTGTACATTCCAAAGATTAGTTTCGCATTCGGCGGTAATGTCCCCGTTGATCTCGCCCCGTCGGGGATACTTTACGTGGTGAGTATGAAGCAAGTTTGTTTGGCTTTTGCGGCTAATAACGATGATAGTGATCTGAGTATCTTTGGGAATGTGCAACAAACAACCTTCGAGGTTGTTTATGATGTTGATGGTGGGAAAATTGGGTTTGGTTCTGGTGGTTGCAAGTGAAATTAGTTAGTTTTGATTAATGAACTATTCTTATATGAATACGTATAACCAATTAATTAATCAAACAAAATGAAAAATACATCAAAATAATTGTATTTTGAGTTTTTGATTGGTTATGGTTATAGTTTAATCAATGTGTTTCTATAAGAAATTCTCAAGATCAAAAGATCAATTGTATTATCATATATACGCATTTGTTAATTATTAATGTTATTGCAAACTTGCACTAAATAATCATGTGGGGTTGAAATAGAAAGAAAAGGAAAGAGTAAAAAATGTGGGAAAATTGTGTTATATAGTGGTTGAAGAAGATTTTAAGGGCAATGGTGATGAGGTGTATAATATATAGATTGAAGGGACTTTAAGAAGTGTAATTTCTGGCAATTGTTCAAAGATGTGTAATTTGAAACAAATGTAAGGTTGAACCTTTCCTTAAAGGTTTGTTGAATAAAAATAGATCATCTTGTTTTGGATTATTTTGGTTTTGTTACCTTTTTTTCTGACTAATTTAATTTTATTAATATTTTATATTTTTAGTATATCACAATTATTCATGTCGATTACTTTGAAGGTAATTTATAAAATATTTTTAAACATTGAACGATTGTGATTAACGGTTAATGTAAAAACTCTTTACACTAACTGTGCAAATAAATTAAATTCTAATAATAATTATGTTGAGAAGCATGGTAGATCATAACAAAAAGGAATAGTTAAGGGAAATATTGAATAATTTGAAACTGATTCAATGAAAAAAGCTTAATTGCAATTTTAGTCTCTTATTATTAATTTTCAAAATTGGTCTCCTATTTTAAAATCTAACCGTTTTGTCCCTTATTCTTATTTTATAATTAAAAAATGACGATATGACATATTTTAAATAATGTGGCATATGATATGATGATGTAGAATGATTAATACATAAGAAATTGCAATAAAACTCAATAAAAACATAACTTTCAACTTTAGAAAATTTTCCTTTCTGTAGTTTAATTAATAACATATAAATAATTTATGCATCTAGATGATTCCATATTAGGAAATCGTATGCTACATCATTTAAAATATGTTAAATCGTCATTTTTTTAGTTAAAATTGTTTAAAGGGGAACCAAAATTGTCAACTTTTAAAATAGGAGGACCAATTCCATGAATTCATTAAAATAGAGGGATTAAAACTACAATTAAGCCATGAAAAAAAGTTGATTACTATGAGTATCTGATACACTTTATGTACATAAATTGATCATAACCAAACTAATAATCTTAACTAACTTATAGTCAATACTAACCAACTTGTATCTACTTATAATGAACTTCTAACAATATCTAACAGTCTCCACAAGGTGGAAGTGTAGATTAACATTTTCAATTTGGGATGAACAATGAAATTATAGAAAAAAGAAAATATGATATAACTAAGTCATAATCACATCGGCTAAACAAAAAACTTGACGTAGAAAGTGACAAATTTAACACTATGTGGTACATTTATGTGTTCTAGGCCAAAGTCAAGCCAATGTGGTCCATTTCACCACCATGATGGATCGATCTTGGACAAACTTGAGTCATGTCATATGAACACAAAAGGTTATCGAATTAGGACATCTCATAGCTTTACAAAAATGAATTTTAAGAGGAGGACCACCACCACCATATCGCACCTATACTTTCACTCTCAGCCACATAATGACAATCATATTATGAGTACGACCACTCAATGGCAACGATCACCTCACATTAGCAAGGACACATGTCTGAAAAAAGACGATGATCCGAGAATCACGAATCCTTTCACTTAGAACTCTGACAAATTTCTTCTAGAAAACCTTAGGAGGAATGTCATATAAAAAACAACATTTGGTACCTATAAAGGTACACTAAATTCTAACCCTAAAACGTTCCATTCTTAAACACAAAATGACTTGATCGTCAAAGTGTGTCCAGGTACACCCCATAACAGAGCTACAACCATTTTCTCTTTTGTTAAAGCCATCATTCAACGCCTCTTAGCCGTGAATCTAGGTCCGCTTCGGATTTTTGGCATCCACTTATGTTAAAAGTTTGCATCACAAACAAAAACTAATTCATGCCTCCAAATAAGATAACCAGAACTGCAAAGGTGGCAAGCGCGGTGGTTTAACTATCCCAACCCCCCTTGGATAGAGCTACTGCTTCCTTATCGCATGATAGGAATGACACAAAACTATTGGAGGTTCATAACCATCTAGCTTTACCACTCCATGACAACAAAGAACTCTTTCGCAACGTGATAAAGTTGTTCATAGACAGTCTTGTCCCATCAACAACCAGAACTAATATCTAGCTCATACTAAGAAATGTTAGAATGAAGTTCTGACGGTCATTCCAAGAACGAGGGTATAACATTCTTCATACCTAGAATTACTCTTTTTCCAGTTTGATACCATTGTTCCCGTTCTATGGAAATTTACACAAAGAGATATCAAGCTACAGATGCTTGAAGGTCCCCCTCAAGGCATTAGTGGTCCTAAAAATGATTTGTTCTTGCATAAAAGGAGGTGAAAGTAGAAGATATCGAAGGCACAAGGGAACTGAATCCCCTTCTCGCGGAGATGCAACCACTACTCCGGTTGTTCCCTAACTGAGGAGTCATGTTTCTTTGATGAAGGACCATGACAAAACGCCTTTTCAAACAAGATCAAAGACTATCCCATCCCCAAATTCCTTGAGAAATCTTATTTCAATGGATACCTACGATGGTATAAAAGACCCTAACGAACATATGAAGGAGGTAGATACAATATTAGATTTCTGAGGTGCTAGAGGATCGATAAAGTGAAAATTATTTCTCCTCACACTCATAAAAGCTTCTATGTATTGGTTCTAAATCATGAAGGTCCACTTAATACATTCATGGTCAGAGTTGTGTAGGTAGTTCGCAACACATTTCACGACTTCGAGAAAGCAACTAAAGTTCGTTGAAAAAGGTGATATTCATTAAAGATACCAATGATTAGATAAAGACATACCTCTTGCAACAAGGTTTGTGCTCCGGAAGTGACTTTCTCACAGTTTCACGCTCCAGAAGTCGAAAAGCTTCAATTGTTTGTTGAAAATGGCCCAAGCTTACTTACAATATCAAGAGCGCCTCGAGGCCAACAAGATCATATATGGAGCTTAAGAGAGAAACACTTAAGAGATGAAAGGTGAATCAAAAAGGAGGAAAAAAGGAGATCAAATAGGGATAGAGAAGGTTGAGGTCTTACATCCTGATATGAAGATTATACACCTTTAAATACAAGTACAAAGTGTATTTTGGAAGATTGTTTTAACGTCGAGTTTAAGGAAAATGAAGTAAAATTACTCGAGCCTTTGAGACATAGTCGCTCGGTGATAAGACAAAGTATTGCATGATCGACCCAAATGTTTCATATCACCAACTAGATCTCAACACTAATTCTCGATGGGTAAAACAATACCAAGGACAACAATTCCTAGAGAAAGCTAAATCCATCAAGAAATTTATCAATGACCTTTTGAAAGCAAGCTTTGTATCTGAAGGATTTAATCCACTAATCACCATCAATATCACGGGTCCACTGAACACTTACTAGTCAATGTGACATTCTTCAAGTCTTTTCAACCTCTTAACTTAGTACAGTCAAGCTATTGAGAATAGCAACCATTACTGGGCTATATTACAAAATTGTTTAAGATTGTTATCTGAATAACTCTCACTAGAGAATGTTTACAAGTTGTGCTCTCAATATGTATTTGAGGTTTTTCAGCACTTAGAAAATAATACAATTTTTTTCATGGGTTGTTGTATTCGACGGCAATAGGTTTCTCATATATATGTTTTTGTAGTGACAATCACAAGTCCTTTATAAAGAAACTTCAAGGCTATTAGGGTTTCTGATCGTTGTTGCCATTGTATGAAATCAACATAATTACTCGTGTCAAATCTTTAGAGATCTTAAATCGGTATTAAAAACTTGTCCAAATGTATCTTCGTAATTGATTCAGCATATCTTGATAGAAATGGCAGGATAACATATTTAGAGGATGTCATGCACTACCCTAGACAGATGAAAAGTCCAAGTTAGCATGCAGAGCATGTTGAGATGTTGACTTCTTCAAAGTTGACTTTTTCAGCCTAAGGGTTCTCAATAGATTCTTTGCTAAGGGCGAACATGATCTAAACCAACTTTGCTCCTACAGCCTCCAATGATATTATTGTCTCAGCGGCTTCGACTAGTTGATGCTGAATTTCAACCAAACTTTTCTCCAAATTTGCGGCAGTATCATTCAAAGCCTATTATGCCTTTTCAAAGGTCTTCTACTCATTATCAAACTTGAACGATTTGGACATCAGTACATCATGCTTCTTTCTAAAAGTAGCCATGTTTTCTTCAACTTTGATAATGTTTCCATTAGTCTCAGAGACCAAATCTTTGGTATTATTGAATTTATCTTTTGAGCCTCTATGTCAACCACCTTTGATCGAAGTCTTTCAAACTTGCTAAACAATTATTGATTTTTTGTCAATATTGATGCACAAACAACAAAGACCTTACACAAATGAGGCAAACATATCATGACGAACCAATTTGCTGAGGTCAGCCAAGTGGGGAACATTAGTATCTCAAACTATGGTGCAAAAATTAAAAATATTGGTGGATGTCCGTAGAGATGGCATTAGGAATAAATTGGGAGCCATCATCTATTGTTCCCTATTTACCCATAAGTGGCTGATTTTAAACAATTGAAATTAGTCCAACATTATTCTTCCTTTTTTCGTGGGGATTCTCGAGGTCAACCACTTCAGCATGAGCAAGATTCAAATGCGTCAGAGATAGAGTCGTATATTTTTGAATAATAGGTGTGCCATTTCAAATAGTCTGGTTCAATTATCTTGGGCAGTGGTTAAAGAGGAGTTTCATACATCCTTAGCCTTATATTTTTCATGAATGCTAAAGTCACTATGTTATCATTACAATGAAACCAATAAGAAATGGGGAAAAATTATGATCATCTTATATGAACAACTGAAATTAGAGAAACTAACAACAATCATCAATAAGTTCATTGACTTTTGATTGATCAGGGCAAGCCAATAGTTGTTTAGTGTATATTATGGGATTTATACACTAATTATTTCTTTTTGTTCCGAATAAGGACTTCATTTTTATCAACAACAACTTCGACCACAAAAGTCCTAACCTACGTTCACAGATGCTTTGCGTTATAGAGATCGGCCTCGTTGAAGTTGGTCATTTTGAAAGTAAGATGACTCTACCTTTTTAGGAAATGGAGATCAATCAAAGCCTTTGGAAACCGATTCTCAAAATTAATACGAGTTCAACATAATTATCCACAACAAGACTTCCATCATTGTTGCAAATCGGGGTGATATCGCAAAAAGATTTATAAACTTAACTTGACTTTGGCGCCACATAATAATGCTTACCTAAAAAGCCTTGAAAAAACTCAATAATGACTTTAAAGAATTTTTTACTCTACTTAAAATACATGTGGCCTTGCTTATTATTCAGATTCTGATTATGCCAAAAGAGGCTGAAGACATCAACAGGTAATCTGGAAGGCACAAATGTAGACCCATCAATTCGGATGTAGTTGATATGGGGTAGAATTCAGGTAATTTATGATATTCTCCTCGATGTTATTGAAAGGAGTTGAAGTGTAATGTGTTTAAAAATAACCTCATAAATGGAGATAGCGCATTGGAAGAACTCGTTGCATACCTCATAGTCTTTTATGGCCAACAAAAATATATCGTCACGACGGGAACCTAAAATCTTTCAAAGTACTGAACTGTTCATAATAGCAATACACACAGACCTCCTTAAGGATCTCCTCCGTAGTCCAACTCAACTCTCTAAAATTAGGAGTAAAGACAGGGGTATAAGAAGTAGACATCTTCTCATTCACCATTGTAAACCATATACAAACCATAGGAAAGAAAAGTGAAATAAAGTATGTCAAACTCACACTTCCACAGTGTAAGTGAAAGGATTAAATAACAAAAAGATTGTTACCCATAAACACCTCAAGTACACAACAAAAGGGACAAGTTTGGCGAAAACTCCACAAGAAACAACCAAGGTTGTTTGAATTTTCCTACGAGATATCCTCCGCTGGTAGAGGCCAAGGGTAAAACAATCATTCAATCTCAACTACAATCACTGTAAAATAAAATAGAATGAAGAATTTTTCTAACACCCACAAAAATGATTAAACATGACCAATTGTAAGTAGTGAAAATAAGGGACTAACCATGAAGATGATGAAGATTCGAAAAACATATCTTTGAGTAAAACTTGCAAGATACGGAAACTTTCACAAAATTGAGAAAAGCTTTGAAGGAAATAAGCAAAGAAGAAGGAGAAAAAGTCCTCGAACGACACGACCTAGGAATGATGAGGCATGCAGAGTACTCGAAATGTCTCATAAGTAGGCCATGTAGCATTGGAATACAACCCAAATGCCACCTCGGGCCAGGCTAGAGAGACTCGTCACTTTACCCTTGGAGTGACCTTTTGGTAACCTATTTTGAATTTTTTATTTATACTACCTGATACATACCCACATGTCTCTTAGGATATCAAAACGACCTCTGACTTCATTAATGCTTGACTTACGGGGCAACTGTTCTAGGCCAAATTCAAGCCAATGTGGCCCATTTCACTACTATGACAGGTCAATCTCAAACAAGCTTGACCCATGCCATAAGAATTCACAAGGTTCACAAATTAGAGCATCTCACAGTTATATAATGAGAATCAAAAGTGGAGGATCACCATTCTCAACCACACAATATGGCATCATATTATGATCATGACCACTCAATGGCACCAATCACCTCACATCTGCAAGAACGTGCGTCTAGAATCATACGGTAATTTGAGAATCATGAATCTTGTCACTAAAAATCCTAACACAATAGACACTAAAATGAATACTCTTCTATACCTTGAAATAATTAAAAAAAGTTGTTAAATATAAAATGAGGATTTGATATGCTTTGCCCGTTCTATCGGATTGAGTGGTTCTTCTTATATTGAAGCTTTTTCTTGCCCTACCACAATAGACCACCTTGTGTCGTTGTTGTCTCATTTGTGCTACAAAATTAACCACCCCCCAATTTTTGTTATGAAACCCTAACTTCTCTTTATGAAGAATTTAAATTTGGCTTTATTCTAGTAGATTCATTATTTCATTGTGAGTGAAATTTTTTTAATGTTGTATAGTTGACTTTATAAGTTCATGAAACCTATCATAATTTATTATTAATTGTATAAAATTTATATCAAGATATTTCTTGCTATGGGTTATTACTCTATTACCATACATGTGTGGTTACACCTCTCCTAAATTTCTTTAATGGTGGACAAAAATCAAATTGTAAACAAGGTGGTTCGTCCTTAATTAATTTGATTTTTTAATTATAAATAAAATGATAAACATTACTTAAAATTTATGTACACAATTATTATGTACACAATTATTATTAAGTTTCGAGTTTAAACTTGATATATAATATATAATGTTACATCTCACAATACTATATAGGCATTGAACAATTTTTTCACCTTGAAAAATATTATTGCACCATATGTCCTAGCCTGCATTTCGAAATGATAAAAAAATACATTGGGGTTACTTTTTTATAAGTCAACTTCGTCAAAACTTGTCTCCAATTTGCTAAGGAATAGTATTTGATAAAGGACTCAATGTGCACGCCAAGAAGTAGTCGTCCAATATTTTGTTAACTAATGTTGTCGAGTTTGTGTTCTGAGGTGGAAAGCAATTATTTAAATATAAATTAAAAAATTTCTTATAATAGTAATATTATTATATAGTTTGATAGATATGTAATGGTAGTGTAAAATAGTTTCACATTACATTTAATGATAACTATTTATTTTGATATATTTAATAGGCATGTGGTCCCTTAACTTAATTTCAGTTAACGTTTTAGTCTTTTATCTTCTTTTTTTTCCGATTTGGTCCTTTATTTTAATTTTAAGTGACAATTTGATCTTTTATGTTTTAAAATGTCAACAATGTTATCCTTTTTTTTTTACAAAAATTCCAAAAACTCATCAAAATTTTCAACCAAAACCCATAAAATTAATTATATTCTTCAATATAATACAAATTTCATCAAATTTGAAACTCAAATCTTCAAATAAACTCATATTTCAATCTCTAACAACATCAAATAAAGAATGAAATTTGATGAAATTTTTGTATGAGTTTATTTGAAGATTTGAGTTACGAATTTGATGAAATTTGTATTATATTAAAGAATATAATTAATTTTATGGGTTTTTGTTGAAAATTTTGATGACTTTTTTGAATTTTTGTAAAAAAAAAAAGATAATATTGTTGACATTTTAAAACATAAAATATCAAATTGTCACTTAAAATTAAAATAAAGGACCAAATCGGGAAAAAAAAAAGATAAAGGACTAAAACATTAACTGAAATTAAGTTAAAGGTCTACGGGTGATATTTAGCCTTATTTAGCAATATTTAGACCAACCTGTTTAAATGACTCATTAATTATTATTATCAACCTAAGTGAATTCATTATATTATTATGATTTTATTTTAAAAATAAAATAAAATGAATACAACCCAAAAAAAATCTAATGATTCGAATTAGTGTTATATTTTTTGTTTGTTTGAAATAAAACGGATACAATTACTCAAGTGTGGTATGACTATTATATGATTATAAGAAAGGGTAATTATCAGCTCCATTGTTGTCTTTGTTAAGATAAGTAAATCCATTAATTTTTTTTTACTAAGAATCCTTACATTATTATGCCTATATTTTAAAAATAAAATAAACCTAGCCCAAAAACACATAATAATTCAAACCATTTTTTTTTTTTTTATAGGATACAGACCGGTGTTACTACTAAGGTGTGATAACTATATAACTATAAAAAAAGGGTAATTATCGGCACCCTTGTAACCCTAAACATAGTGTATGTAACATTTTTATATAAATATAAAATAAAAAAATTCAATCTAACAAAAAAGTTATGTTGTTTACAATGTGTCAAACTAAATTTCAATTTTTAATATGAGATAAGTTAACTCAATTAATTATTTGCTTTCTCTGAAACATGATTATGCAATATTATATGCTAAAACTATTATTCTTCATTAAATTATATATTTAGGTGGTATGCATCACTGTGATAAAATAACAAACGTCGTTCATATTTGATGTAATATTTCATTTATATGTACAAAGGGGTAAATAGGAATCAAACTCTAAATTTCAAATTAAAAATATTTCAATCAATTTAAAAATTGTGATAATCATGTCTATGTTTTGAAAGAAGATTGTGCTAAATTTTTAGTACAATAACAACATTTTTAGTAATGTATAGTATATAAATTTAATAAATGAAAATAAATTATTAAATCAGTATGTAATGCAATTTAAATTATTAGTGTATTAATATTTTATTAATATGTTGCATAATTTTCTTACGGTACAAAATTCAGTTGTAACCTTATTAGCACTGAACTTTACAGCGTTTTCAAAAATATATTTGTGATACTTATAAATAAGTGTTCGTTTTCAAAAATATATTTGTAACCTTATAAATTATTATGTGGTATTCTACTTACATAAATGTATGACAAAAATAAATAATTGATAAACAATGAATAGCATTGAAAAATCAAATCATTTAAATGTACAAGCTTTTTTCGAAATGTATACATACAAAATTATAAGAACAATCTTCGTCGTATTTTCACAAATCAATTGTGTAACAAAACGTATTTGTAATATTCCTTTAGAATTTGTAATTTTGACAATTTAATTTGTAATAATTGTAACATGCAAAACGTGAACTGTGGGACTATGAATGTGAATTTCCTGGCTATAACAATTAATTAAATTATTTAAATTATATATTTTTGTAACAAAAAATGAAAATTTAGTTTTTAATTTTTTAAATGTGAATTAATTTATTGGGGGAGGAGGAAATTAATTAAATCAAAAAATATTTAAAATGTCTATTTTTTTGTTAGCAAATTTTTATCATCTTTGACAAATATTGTAATATATTTGTAGAATATGTTTTTTCCTAAATTTAGAATAGAATCTTTTCATGATTATGTTAACATATTATATCTAGAGATTTTTCTTATAGTACCTATTTATTCATTATATACAAATTTATGAATATTTATTGATGAAATATAGAAAATTTAAATTTTTTTATTCTTTGTTAATACAGGTTTTCCTAATATCTTTTAAATAAATGCCAATAACATATTTGTAAAAAAAAAATAAGTTGGAATAAATTTGTCTATTATTATGTGTATTATATGTAATTTTGTTCTAATATTTATATATTCACTTGTTATTTATAAATTTCAATATAATTAATTAAATAAATAATTTGAAAAAAGTTAATATATTATTTTCATTGTTATCAGATACTTTAATTATTTTAAAAAAATGAAGCAGTATATTTGCAGAATATGTTTTATTCTATATATGAAATAGAATATTGTGTCCATCATTATGTGTATGTATTATATGTATCAATTTTTCTTATATTTTCGAATGATCCATTATGAATTTTAAAATATTAATTGATTTAATAATTCATAAATTTGTCAAGAGTGACTCGTAGTCTTGAACTCTATCTCGGACATCAAACTCACACACAACCTTTTCATTGGGTGTATTCTAAAAAGCCCGTGCATTTATGGCCCTACACGTCTATCCCAGTATAGTGAACGCTCTAGGAATTTTTGCCTCGAAATTCCATAGGAAACAGCCTCATTTCCACATTCACATAGATGAGTCTATCAAGAGTACTCCTGTAGCTAGGTACTCCCTCCACATAGAGTATAGATCTCATTAAGAGTTTCTATTATCTCAGTCTTCCATCGCTTCAGGAATCATGCTTCTGTTAAATATAATAACATGTTCATCTCATATCACTATGACTTGTTATTACCCATTGAACCTAATTCTTGGGATCTCCAGTCTTTTAGGTCGGGTTCCCATCATAAGTGACTCATCTATCTATAGGCAATAGTCCCATCCTTTTGGATGTATTTATGACTTTCTCTCTAGCCAATCCTTTCGTCAAAGGATCTGCTAAATTATCATCAGTGTGTACATGATCCACTATTACAGCTCCTTTAGTTAGTAATTCTCTAACTGTGTTGTACTTACGACGTATTTGTCGTCTCTTACCGTAGTAATAACGATTCTCAATTTTTTGCAATAGCCGCGGTACTATCGCAGTGGATCAACACAGTTGGCATAGGTTTTTCCCATAAAGGGATCTCAACTAGCAAGCATCTCAACCAGCTTGCTTCATCACTAGTAGTAGCTAGTGCTATCATTTCAGACTCCATAGTGGACTGAGCCAATATCGTCTGTTCTTTGATTTCCAAGATACATCACCATCGACTATACCAAAATTATTGCCACTGGTTTCTTTGGAGACATCTGACAAGGTCTTCAAATCAGCATCAATGTATATTTCAATAACGGCAGGAAATCTTTGATAATGTAATCATAGATTCATGGTCCTTTTAAGGTATCTCATGACTCTTTCAATAGCGTGCCAATGCTCCATACTAGGTCTACTGGTAAACCTGCACAATAATCCCACGACATAGGCAATATCGGGTCTAGTACAATTAGTGGCATACCTGAGGCAACCAATGATGCTCGCATATTCAGTTTGTCTAACACCTTCACCAGAGTTCTTAAAGAGTTTCATACTTGGATCATATGGTGTGCAAGCAGGTTTACAGTCAAGGTATTTATATTTCTTTAGGATCTTTTCAATATAATGAGACTGATCTAAAGAAATCCCTTTTTCTGACCTAGTAATCTTGATTCCTAAGATTACATCCGCTTCTCCAAGGTCTTTCATATCAAAGTTGTTACTCAACAATGATTTCACTGTATTTACAGCATGGATGTTTGAACCAAATATGAGTAAGTCGTCTACATAGAGACATATGATAGTGCAAATGCCATTTTCAAATTTGTAATAAATACATTTGTCACTTTCATTCACTTTAAACTCATTCGATATAATCAAGTTGTCAAACTTTTCATGCCATTGCTTAGGAGCTTGTTTAAGACCATACAGAGATTTATCTAACTTACAGACCTTGTTTTCTTGTCCATGAATTACAAAACCTTCAGGTTGTTCCATATAGATTTCTTCTTCCAAGTCACCATTTAAAAAAGCTGTTTTAACATCCATTTGGTGTATCACCAAATTATGAATTGCTGCTAGTGAAATGAGTACCCTAATGGATGTTATTCTCGTGACTGGAGAAAAAGTGTCAAAGAAATCTATATTTTCTCTTTGCCTAAAACCTTTGGCTACAAGGCGTGCCTTGTATTTATCAATAGTTCCATCAGGTTTTAGTTTCTTTTTCAAAATCCATTTACAACCTATCGGCTTGCAACCAGGAGGCAAGTCTACTATATGCCAGGTCTTGTTAGATTCTAGGGAATCCATTTCATCGTTTATAGCTTCTTGCCAAAGATCTGCATCCAAAGATGACAAGGCTTCTTTGAGATTTAAAAGATCCTCTTCTAAATTATAGGCCAAATATTCTGGTCCATAATCTTTAGCAACTCTGACTCTCCTACTCCTTCGAGTTTCCAATTCACCTTGTATGTTGCTTTCAACACTTTCTGTTACGGGAGTATGACTTGGTTCGCTGCCCCCACTATTTCTCGATTTGAAAGGGAATTTATTTTTCATAGAAGTCAACATCATTTGACTCTATGATTACTTTCGCATTTAGGTCATAGAACCTATACGCTTTACTGTTTACTGCATACCCAATGAATACACATTCATAGGCTCTACTGGCGAGTTTTATTCGCTTGGGATCGGGGATTCTGACATACGCCAGACAGCCCCATGTTCGAAGATAAGACAAGTTTGGTTGTCTTTTCTTTATTATCTCATAAGGAGATGTTTTGCTTATAGATTTTGGAAGTCTATTCAAAACATAGCAAACAGTCAAAATAATTTCCCCCCACCAATGAGATGCAGCACCAAAATTAAGCATAATAGCAACAACAAGTTCAGTCAGAGTCCTATTCTTTCTTTCAGCTTTACCATTCATTTCAGGTAAATAAGGTGCTGTGGTTTCATGTATGATTCCTTGAGATTTATAAAACTCCTTAAATAAACTAGAATCATATTCTGTTCCTCTATCACTACGAAACCTCTTAATCTTTCTACTAAATTGATTTTCAATTTCAATTACAAAGATTCTAAACATGTCAAGCATTTCACTTTTATTTTTCATTAGATATACAAAAGTATAGTCAGAACAATCGTCAATAAAAGTGATAAAATAACAATCTTCATTTCTTATTAACGTCTCATCAAGTTCACATATATCAGATTGTAATAAATCTAAAGACTCAGATTATCTAACTACAGATTTATGTGAACTCTTTGTTATTTTAGCTTGACTACAAAAATCACATGTTTTTTTTTCAAAATCATTTAAAGATAACATTGGTATTAAACATGAGTTACTTAAGTTTGAATTAACATGTGTTCACATGACAAAGTTTAGCATGTCAAATATTAAGATCACACAACATGTAAACAAAAGGAGATATTCTTAATTTCAACATTTTGTTTTCTAGAGATAAGTTATCATACTCTTTAGAGAAAATTCGTTTGTATTTAAAATCCTTCCAAACAGAGGCAATTTGTCGATAATAACAATCAATTTGAAATTCATCTAAAATCATACCTTAAGATGATCTCTTGTGCTATCTTCTGAATTTCTCCACGTATTTGTCATCAGTAATTTGATACTTGAGGTAGCGGCTACAACACACTTTTTAGCTCGAAGTTCCTCGGTATCATATTTATAGCATTTCAAGCTACAACAGATTTTTTTTTTAGCTCCAACTTCCCCTTCTTAATAGCATCTCATACCTGTCTAGCACTATTGCTGGAATTGTAGTATTCATACAGATCACCAGCAAGTCTATTAAGAACATAATTATTCTTTTATAGGTAATAATTAGCCTCCCATGGGTTAATTCTCCAGCTTTCTTATCCTTTTCTGTTTGCCTCAAAGAAACATATCCAGTAATATCTTCGGTTGACATGGCAGAAAAAACGTCTTAAATTGTTGGTTTTTGATTTTGAAAAAACTGTTTAAAAATCACAATTTGTGCCATCGAAGATATTACTAGGTTGAGTCGCGGACTAGGTCGCTCTCTTTAAGACGTTTCGCGGCACTGCCCAAATTGTGCAAGGCAGACTATCAACCACGCCGTCCCCAAGATAAAACAGCCCAGATTCACTGTATCGGAGTTCTACTGCACCGTAGAAAACCGTTCTAGAATTACACCCTCAATATGGCTATTAAAGCCACTCTCAATATGACGGTTAAAGTCACTCTTAATAAGGCGATTAAAGCCTCGCAATATGGTACTATAACCACTCATAACTCAAAATTACTACACTCTAAAGGACTGCAGCATGCACGGAACTACGACATAACAACCGCTCTAAAATATCGAAGGGACTATAACAACCACTTTAAAATATCAAAGGGACTACGGTACAATACTGCTCGAAGGGACTGCAGTATAATAACCGCTTTAAAATATCGAAGGGACTACGGTACAATACCGCTCGAAGGGACTGCGGTATGGCTCATGGCTCGTAAATTAGCCGAGCAAAATATAAGAGGGAGAAAAGAAAAAGTTGGTAACTGCATCCAACTTTGATGTGCCTTTCACAATAAATTGACACTCTTTATATAATGATGGAAGCAAACCCACATATGTTTTCTAACCAATGTGGGACTTCAACAAAATTTTGAGAATATTTATATAGTGATTAAAACTATTCAAAATGAGAGTTTAACAATGTGGGACTTCAACCATTTTTAAATTCACACATTTGTTCCAACAATGGGCATATTATAAATAAATAAAAAATTATTGCAATTGTTTAATCAATTTTATATTGTATTGATTGATCACAATTTGATTCCTTTATTAGATGGTAGAGATAGATAATGAACATAAAATGAAAACTAGAGAGATAATACAAATAAAACTATTTTAAAAGTATCAATGCAAAGATTATTTACGGTGTCTATAATGAATCCTCTCTAGTAATACTTGCATTTATGGCTATTAAAACAAATAAATTTCAATTAATTATATTAAATATTAATATTAATTACCATGCCTTGACCGAATAAAAAATAAAGTGATGAATCAAAACAAAAATCCTTCAAACTACAAATGTTGCTGCTCTTGGATTCATTTTTACAGTTAACACATTTAATTCAAACACAAAATCTCTTCCATTAAGAAACGCATAATTTTTTTATCACGTTTAATTTCCTGCCGTAATAAAATGATCACGTTTTTATTTCTTTTCTTCCCCGAAAAAAGAAACTTATGCAATTATTCTCAATCAATACACAAATTATGTAAATTTACTTTCACTGAATTTTGAAAACTGTTCGCATATCCTTTCAGCTTCAACCGCATAAAAAAAATTAGCACTACTCTTTTTTATGAACAAATCCTTGTACTTATTCTTTTATTGTAATAATTGTTTGTACCTTGTACAATGATTTTATTTTGTTTCTTGACTTTTTGTTAAATCATTAAAGACAAATAATTGTACTAATTGCATTTAATTTATAATAATTTTATTGGTGTAATTATTATTGATTGATATTCATTTTTAATGTTTTTCATTTCAGGTATTGAATCAAGGAACAGTTGTAAATGCCGATTTGTTTATGGTTAAATAATAATTTTATTTTTATATACTCCTTTATTGGCAATGTGTGTTATTTACTGCTCCTTCTGTCCTATTTTTTGTTTTTAAACATTTTATTTTTGTCCTACAACTTTAATTTTTTAAGGATATTTTTTTTATCCTCTTAAAATCTCAAAAACATAACTTTATTTTTATTTAATAAATAAAAAATAAAAATAATTAAATTAATTTAAATTTATAATTTTATTTTATTATGTGTGTCCGAAAAAGTTATGAGAGAAAGTATTTGGTTGAAGGGTTTTGGTTTTGAGTGGTCACTTTTTTTTTTATTCAGTCAAGGCATGGTTATTTTTTATTCAATGTAACAACCAATTGATTTATTTTAATTTTTTTTTATAGCAATGTAGGTATTCCCGGAACAGGATTCATTATAGGCTGCCACGTGTAACAATTTTTTTTTAATTGATCATAAATAATCTTAGTATAGCAAGACACCTAAAAAGTTAGACACAGTTGAATCCTTACTACTAACAATTTTAGCTCCGGTTAATTTATATACAAACTATTTACATTCGTCAATTAAAAAAAAATCAATGAAACTCAATGAAATAGTTTTTCTAATTGGTTATAATGGGGTGACGTGAGAAATTGATCATTTATTGGACCCACGTCCATTATACTTTTGGCCTATAAAGCAAACCCGACATGGAGTTTGTGTTCAAGCCTCTTCAATAACAGAAATTTGGCATAGGCTCTTATACTATATCCCTTTCCAAATGTCTCCTTTCCTCTTAGTTTCTCTTGCTATTCTCTTTTTGATATGCTTTTTGGAGAAGAATTTTGCCATTGAAATACACCATGATGTTCATCAATATAGTCATCTTGTTGACATCAACTCACTCTTACCATCATCTTCTTGCGGTTCTTCTAACGAAGGTCTATTCAATTTTCTTTTACATTCATGCTAGCTCGTTACTTTTTCACATATTGATTCACCGTAAGAATATTTGTGATTAACTATAATTAATGTAGTAGTATAATTAAGTAGTATAATTAAGTGACAAATTAATTTGAAGTTTTTCTTAACTATTTATATGGTTTATTTTGATATATAATTTGAGTTGGTCTAACATGGACCTCTAAAAAATGTTCTAAGGGTGGATCTTTACTATTTTAATAGTAAAAAGTTAATTTTATAATAGTAAAAAATGATAAACAAATATAATTTTATTAAAATTTATTGAAATTAGTAAAGTCCATCTTTGGACAGGTTGATATTATAGACGACATTATATAATTTATGGTTATACACATTTAAACCCTCAAGTCTTGTTTTTGTGGTTCAAATAAATTAAATATTCAGTTTATTGTGAAAATTAGAAAATTATAGAGGAGATAGTTCGATAAGAGAGAGAATGATAAATTAATTAGTATTAAAAAAATAGAACATGAGCAATTTTGTCAATTTCTTTCAAGGGCTGACATCATTTTGCCATGGAATATTCACATGGAACCCACCGTCCCATATAAAAAGATAGGAAGGATAAAGGAACAAAAGCTAGCTACCACTGACATATTTATTATTAGAATAAAATCGATTTATTAATCTTAGCAAACACTACTATAAAAAAGTTAAATTAGCGAGAGAAATTTAAAAACATTAACGTAAAAAAATTCTCTAAATTGATTACTAAATTTAATGACGAATAAATTAAAGAGAAATTTTATATATTATGTCATTGATTTTTTTAGATATTTTTTTCTTAGTGGAATAACTATAAATTTCTCCACTTACTAACAATATTATATACTAAAAAAAATCATTTATTATATTTTTTTCTCTTGGTTTATAGTAATAGTATGGAGAAATATAAAGAATATAATCACGGGTCATCAGTAATAGTGTGAACAAACTCATCATCACATTCACGGGTCAGTGATCACGATTATAGTTTGTGGTTAGGCAGTCAATGATCACTTGTGACATACTAGTATTTTGTTCATTTATAACAAAAGGGTGACTGTTATAGTGATATTTTTTCAGAAATAATACTTCATTTATAAAATTTAGTTATTTTTATGAATAAGATAATAATTTAATTGATGTTAATTTAATATAAAATTTTTATATATTTTTTTATATATTAAATTGATATTATTTAAGTTAATATCATAATTATAAAAATAAAAATAATTATTAATGTCTATTTCTAAAAAAAATAAATATTATGATTATTTGAACCATAATGCATATTACAATCAATTTCCCAAAAGAAAACAACCAAAATTCTTCGCGTTAATTTGGCACCAACCCACTACAAGTCAAAAACCAAAGAACAAGTGGCTAATTTTCTGCGACATATCATGTTTTTCTACCCACCCTTTTTTTTTTTTGTTACAATTGTACCCACTTTTAAATTTTTCTATTAGGCTATTTATTTAGGGAAAAAATAAAGACGAATTCGTCGGTTTTTGTTTGAAGAAATTTGACAAAATTTGGCCAAAAGATCTTGAGATGGAAAGGTGTAAAATCTTTTACGATCTTTTCCAATTTCATAGATGTAAAGAAAGAAAATAGACCAAAAAGTTTGCTGACTGTGGTCAATGATACAATTAATTATAGGAATATTATGATAGTTAATCTTGCTTCTTGCAGTTATTTGTCTGATGAATCTAATTTTACTCAAATTGCGTCAATCTATTTAATATCACCTCGATTTTTTTTTTTGGAACATAAATCGAAATTCAATTTAACCATAAAAATATCAATTTTTACATTTAATCAATGACTTTGAAGATTGTGTACTAACAGAGCAAATTAAATGTTTAATATATACGTTCAATTTTTTTACTGAGTAAGAACATTAATTTAGTAAAAAAACATTTGATTTGTAGTATGAAAAAAAAAATTAGGTGATATGTAACTGTCTAATTATACATACCCTACAAACATCTTGAAATAATTAAATATATGTAGTAATTAATTGCATTTTTTTTTAACTCTTTGTAAGTCAGAATTTAATGGTAAGTGAAAATCTGAGTAAAAATTATTATAATAAAAATTTCGGGTGTATTTAATTGAAAGTTAATAGACAAGAAATATTTTAGATAAAATGGTTTGTTTATGTTTAAGAGAAGAGAGAACAAAAATTCCTTCTAAAAATAATTTTTTTCTCTCCTTCTACTTTAGTAAATTTAGAAGTAGGAGATGAGATAACTAAGCATAACTAAGAAAACCATTAAAAATCTCTCACTTTTTTGTTTTGAATCACATAAATTCTTATTGCCGGTCCTCCCCTCCCATTCGCTCCCCTCCATCCAATGGAATAGATATAACTAAAATTCATTTATTATTTCAACCACTTGTGTATATAATTAATTGTATTTGAATAGTGCTCAATCTCATCCAACTAGAAGAAAATATATATATGTCAGTGGGGAAGCTATAAGTTTTTTTTTTCTAGTAAAGGGAAAACTATAAGTTGGAAAAATGATTATTTTTTTAATGCAAAACTATATTAAATTTCATTATGTGGTATTTAGTTACATGTACGCGGTTTTTTTTTGTTTGACAAATTACATGTACTTAACTTTAGAAAACAATTATTGGTGGGTATCAATAACCCTCACTTGGTATAACCAGATCAAGATAAGATTTTGTCTCAGTTCTTGAGAGATATGCTTCCAATATCTAGAATTCTTGGAAAAGTCATTCTCATCCTCGTGATATTAAATTTCCCACATATATATATAAATAATATAAGGTAAAGTTTAATTTATATATCCCCTTCTTTTATTAAAAAAACAATTTAAATATCAGAATCTAACTGCTGAGTTAATTAATTTTAGAATGTAATTTTATTACATTTCTATATAAAAAAAAAATTGAACTACCAACAAAAAAAAAAGTTCAAATTTAGTCTTTTTAACATTTAATGACAAAATTAGCGAAATTTTGTTTATATGTTTGCGTTTTTTGTCGTTAATTCATTCATCTTTGTTTTCTACTAATGTTTTTTTTACTCAATATTCTACTACTGTTGTTTTTATTTATGACATTAACTCGAAGAAGAGAGATTTATTAATCATTTTAACGTAACGGTTAAGCAACAACAATTGGCACTACTAAATTTGCTTCTTCAATTCAGGTCCAAAAACAAAAACATCATTAAATGTGGTACACAAACATGGGCCATGTTCTCAACTGAATAATGGGAAAACAAATATTCTTCCAACACACAATGACATTCTTAATATTGACAAAGAAAGGGTGAATTATATTCACAACAAAATCTCCAAGAATAAAAATATGGAGGAATTAGACTCTTCAGCTAATTTACCAGTTAAATCTGGTAGCCTTATTGGGTCAGGAAATTATATTGTTGTTGTTGGGCTTGGTACTCCAAAAAGAGACTTATCACTTATTTTTGATACTGGTAGTGATCTCACTTGGACTCAATGTCAACCTTGTGTTCGTTCTTGTTATAAGCAAAAAGATGAAATATATGATCCATCAAAGTCTACATCATACTACAATATCACTTGCACATCTTCAGATTGCACTCAGCTTACTACAGCTACAGGTATATATACTTACATATTCGGTAACAATTTTTAGAATATAGTTTTTTTACAATATATTTTTTATATTTTAAAATTCAGTCAAGGAATTGTGAAATTAATTCCTTTTACTTCAAACCAACTACAAGCTTGTTTAATTGAAACACTCACACTACACAACCATTTGCGTTTAGACCCCGGTGCTACGTCAACAAAAAAAATAATGTTATACTTTTGTTTCGGTACAATACTTTTATTTATAGTGCATAAATATAAAATAATTTTTTTTGTATTCTGAAATTTCACTTTTTTATTAGAAAAAAATAAATAAAATTGTTCACCAATAGAATACTGTTTATGCTATGGTAATGAAATTATTTATTAATTAATTCATTAAAATTTAAAAAAACACAAAATATTTCATTTTTAAGTAAAAAATTTATTCATTATTAAAAAAACTATTATTTTATAAATAATTATATACTTTTTAAGAATATTTTTTAAAAAACAGTTTTTTATTATTCTTAAAATAAATAAATTATTTATTATTAATTAAGTAACCGAGGTTGCGGTGGTTGTCAACTGACCACCACAACGGATATCAAAGAGTCATAGTGTTCGGCTGTCAGTCACCATCAACTCCCACCACTATTATTTAAATAACTATAAAAAAAATATTTAGAAGTAACAAATATTTTTTGTTATTTATAAAAATATACTTAATTGTTTTCTTAAAATATGAATTTTATTTAATTCTAAAAAATGATTTTTACAGGAAACCAGCCGGGTTGTACTAAATTAACAAAAACATGTGTTTATGTCATCCAATATGGCGACCAATCCTTCTCAGTTGGATACTTCGGCCGTGAACGGCTAACTGTAACGGCAACAGACTCGGTCGACGGTTTCTTATTCGGTTGTGGCCAAAACAACCAAGGTTTGTTCGGGGGCTCCGCCGGCATCTTAGGCCTTGGTCGTCACCCAATTTCCTTAGTCCAACAAACCTCTCTCAAATACCACAAAACATTCTCTTACTGTCTTCCCTCAACTGCAAGTTCTATTGGTCATCTCACATTCGGTGCAACTAGTAATAATGTTAAATACACCCCCTTCTCTACTACTGGTAGCAATTCCTTTTACGGCCTCGATATAATTGGAATATCTGTTTCCGGAACCAAACTTCCAATCTCATCTTCTATCTTTTCCTTTGGCGGTGCCATAATCGACTCTGGCACCGTCATTACACGGTTGCCGCCAACCGTTTACTCTGCTCTTCGAGATGCCTTTCGAAAAGGCATGTCGAAGTATCCACCTGCTTTGGCACTTTCTCTTTTGGATACATGTTATGATCTTAGTGGGAGCAAGGTGGTGTCTATTCCAAAGATTAGTTTTTCGTTCGGCGGTAATGTCACGGTGGATCTCGCCGCGTCGGGGATACTTTATGTGGGGAGTTTGAAGCAAGTTTGTTTGGGATTTGCGGCTAATGGGGATGATAGTGATCTGACTATCTTTGGGAATGTGCAACAAAGAACCTTAGAGGTTGTTTATGATGTTGGTGGTGAGAAAATTGGGTTTGGTTATGGTGGTTGCAAGTGATCAAATTAGTTTGTTTTTATTAATGAACACATATAACCAATTAACTAATCAAGCAAAATGATTAATACATATAATGATTGTATTTTGAGTTTTTCATTGTTATGGCTATAGTTTAATTGATGTGTTCCTGTAAGAATTTCTCTTGATAAATTGAATTTTATTAATAATAATGTCTAGTTTCAGTATCACTGTATACAAATTATACCCTCTTATTATGAAGAGTTGCAAAAATTAGACAAGACAATACTAATAAATGGGAAGAAAGCATAATTTGTACAATTTATATGCTTTGTGAAGAGGAGGAGTATAATTTCAGTGGTAGAAAGCATATTTTTCCAAAAGTGAGATGTTAAAGTCCACAAGTTGCAACTTTCGAACTTGGGCCTCAATATATAAATTTGTATATGCCAATAATTATGGGCTCTTTGTCACATCAACGAATCAGTATCTTATAGTGTTCGATGGGAACAAAATAGTAACTAATGGAGAAATGAAATTGTTTTACTGTGATTTTTGGTTTTAAGTAACGTGAATCAAATTTGAAACACAAATAAATATTTAAATCAGTATAATTGCAAGAGTTCGAACAAGTAATCACGTTGAGATAAAAATAATAATAATAATCTTACATGTGTGGAGGTAATGATTATTAACTTAAATAAAAAATGTGTTAAAGAGAAAAAAATGGTTGAATTAAATGATTGAGATTTAAATTGACATTAAAGTATTTAAATGAATTGGAATTAAGGATGCAAAAAGAAAATGACTTGAATGTAAAATTACAATTGAAAGTAAATGAAGTAAAAGAGACTATATTGAAATGTCGAAAGAATTAAAATGACTTAAATAATAAAAATTATAAAAAATTATAAGAATATTAAATGACATGCAAGATATACTTAAGTTCTGAAAAACATAAATACGTTTTTAGTTTAGGATTTGACTTAAAAAATTAAGTATTTGACTTTTGTTTTCTATTGAAAAATCATATTTTTAGAAGTAAATAACTGCTGCCACAGTCATTTTAGTGCTGCCACAGTTATTTCTGCTGAACTGTTTTCAACAAAGGTGCGCAATTCATGCAAACACATTCAATCTTTATGATCATTGGTATATAACTTGTCGAACGCATGACTCTTGCTTATGCTGTTTACTTTCTTTAACCCAATTGTCATTGTTAATAATCACATGTTTTATTGAAATGTTGATTTTGTCTTGACTTTTCATAGTCACTTGTTTAAGTCCCTTGTGGACATATTTTCAAATTTCTTAATCTAAAAATTATTTTATTTTTGTTTTTTTAAAAATAAATAAATTTTCTTAGCGCAGTAAGTTTTTAAACCATATTCAATTTTAATTATTCTAACGTGTACCAAAAAAATGAAGATTATGTAATTTTAAATGTTAAAAACCAACATCTAGATAATTGTTAAAAAGACAAATAAGAAATATGCATGTTGCAGGTTTAATATATGTTAGTGCTATTAATATGAGACATATGTAAAAAAATTTGCAAGTGTTTAGTAAACCCTAAAATTTCCTCTATTTTTGAACGTGCACCATCCCTCACCTTAATTATTTTTATATATAAAAAATAATAATTAGGAGTGTAAAAAGATAAACTATTCATGAATTATTTGGGCTCAACAAAATAAATATCCAAGTTTAATTAAATTAACAGCCTTAAACTTTACATTGAACTTTGATTAGTTAAATGAGCTAAGTCCAAGTGTTACAACTTCAACTTTAGGGATCTCTTTTATGGTCGGAATAAGAGATAATATAAGATATAACTATTATATCTTGTTTCAATTCAGTATTTGATGCATCAATGTTAATATCATGGTGGGTCATGGACCTGTGCAGGCATACCAATTGCACAAGGACAAATTTTTTTATATTTTTTTAACAGAACTATAAGACCCAAAAAATATTACTAAAAGATAAAAGTTCACATATATTATAGAGCCCAAAAACAAAAAGGCTCATAATTCAAAAACAGAAACATATTTTATGAACAAAAAAAGGTCATGATTTTTTGACAAAAAAAAAAGAACACAATCAAATTTTCAATGTTAATGATATTATTTACAAGTTTTTTGTTTTTGTTATTGATGTTATTTAGAATTTAAATAAAGAAAAGTTATTTTTTTAGTTTTTAGTATTTTTTTTATTAGGGACTCAATTTTTAAGATTAGAATAGAGCTCCTAAATTGTTTGAGACGGCCCTGGTTAACATATACAATTAGCTAATCCATATCCTTATCCTATTATGTCTCTCTTGTTAATTTTTTTATTGTGAATATAAATTATGTTAGAAACCAGCAGGATAGAATAAAAAAAATGTTCAGTTACCATTATAAATTAAAATTTAAAATATATAAAATGTAAATATAATAAAATATAAATTAAAACATGGAGTTTGGTTTTAAATTAAAAAACAAAATATTAATTTTAAAATACTTTTCATAAATTTTATCATAAGAGTAGTTTCGTCATTTTAAATAATCTAATAAATTCAAAATCGATTAAAATTATAATATATATTTTCCTAACAAGACTAGGTTTGTTATTTACATATAATGTATATTATAATTCATAAATTTATTTAGATTATCTCAAATATAAAATAGAACTATTTAACTATGCGTGATTTTTTTTAAAAAAATTAAATTATTTATTTAATTGTGTCAATGATTGTTTTAAATTGAAATTATTTCATTACTTATTTAATTTTTTATGTAATTTTTGTCAATTTAAATAATTTTAAAATATGATAAGTTAACTTGAAAAAATAATATTATGTCATGAGATATGTACAAAAAGCATGCTTTGATAAAGTAATGTCATTTTGGTCGTTATTGTGTGCGCATCAAATACATGATAGAATAAATACTATCATATCATATTTTTATTTTATTTTAGATTTTTTTTATTCTTATAGATTTCCTCCACTGAAAGTAATCTTATTTGAGACATGTCTAACACTAAATGTAGGTAGCTCTCCCAGCAGATATTCGAACCCAAATTTACCACATTGTGAAAATCTAACCTCGTCGTTAAACTCAACCCCTGTCGAGATTTATTTATTTTTAGTAAAAGATGCTTATCTCATTTCATTGATAATAATGTGTTTCACACAATGTGGTATCTCTACCATAACATGCAAACAAGGATGAAATCTATACAAGAGTTTCTAATAAAATATATACAAGAGCAACCTCATTTTCTTGTTTCCTAATAAAATCTATTCGAGAGTTTCTAAATAAAGAAGAAAAACTTGATTTACATAGTTGGATAATATCCCTAAATTCGGATCTATTAGATATTGTTTAGTGGAAAGTATCAACTACCACTTTTGAATCCAACTGAAAGTCCACCAATTCTGATTGTAGGTCACATACCCATTCAATTACTGAGAGATACCAAGAGCTTCACCTTCATGAATTGCACAATGATGTGCAACCATTTTGTTTAGCCAAAACAAATTCTACATATTCATTTCTAATACACATGCCAATATCCATTATATTAGTTTGACCCAAAAAACAAGCATTGGCATTGCATTTCATTCTATCCATCTCCGATTTCATCCATGAAGCTACATTGCTAGAGACTTGCACCTTTGCTACTCGATTTTGTTAGATTTTACAACATTTCAATCATTTAGTAGATCAATAGCTCTATTGAACACATAATGATGGTTTTCGACAACAATTTTCCAATATTTATTTTTGCGTTGTTTCCAGATGCTCCCAATAATGGATGAAAACTAACCAGACTCCTTTCTGAGTAATTGCTACAAAATGTTGAAAAATATCTCTAAAAAACGTTCGAGTGTTCATTCGTAGCATCATAAAGAACCTGAAAAAAAGAGCTTTTTTGCCAAATATTTTGACTATTCGTGCAAGTAAAAAGGATGTGGATACTATTCTTTTTTCCTGATCGCAAAGAACACATGTGCTTGTGCAATTCACTCCATGTTGTTGTAATATAACGTTAGTGGGAAAACATTGTCTGCAAATATGCCAAATTATATGTTTTTTTTTATCTTTGGCGGGGTACTAAGGCGCCAAATAAGATTTCAAATACTTGGGACTCTTAAATGAGAGATATCAACAATGTCTTGCATATATAATCGATAAGAGCTTTTAACTGAATAGTTTCCACTTCTTTCTTTACCCTAAATCCTCTTATCCCTAGTGATTGAAGCAAAAAAAGGAGTGTACAAGATTGTTGTAGCAGTGTGAAGCACGAAGAGAATTAATGACATGAATATTCCAAGAAATTTCGCTAACATGAATGTGACTCAAGTAGGAAGCACCAACCAGAGGTGCTGTCAAGAGAGTGACATCAAAAAGCCAATTTCCATTACAAACCGATATGTCATTACCTACTCCAACATACCATCTTGTACCTGATCCAATGTACCATCTTGTACCCGCTCTAATAACCCTTTTAGCACTATAAATACTCCGCTAAACAAAACTCAGATTATGTCTGACCTTAGAGTCTAGGAATTGACCATCGGGAAAGCCGTGAAATAAAAGTATAGGGATAGCAAGTCTATCCCAACAAAGCCAGGTTGTATCCCTTTAAAGTGAGTACCAGAATGACCCCACCAAATGGAATTCATCATTTTCTCAATATCATCACACAAGGAAGTAGAAAGTAGATATATACTCATAAGATATGTAGGAATGACTTGTAGCACATATTTTATATGGAGCTCCCGACCTGCCTGTGAAAGACAATTACTATTCCAAAAGTTTATCTTCTTACAAACTCATTCTTTAATAAAATTAAAGATAGCCTTTTTACCTCTACCAATTATGGATGGGAGATCCTAGTATTTACTAGTGCCTAAGACTGCTTGCACACCCCGAATGTTTGCAATAGAATCTCGCACAACTTGGGGGACATTATAACTACAAAAAATCTCAGAATTTTGGACATTGATAAATGTCCTGAAGCTACCTCATAGGAGACTAAGATATTCTTCATGACTAAAGCTTCATTTTCTTAAGCTCAAAAGAATAAAAAACAGTCAAATGCAAAAAGGAGATGAGATACAGTAGGAGCACATCTACATATTTTAGTACCATGAATGTCACCTCTTTCTTCCACTTGACAAATGAGGGTAGAAAGTCTTTCAGCATAAATGTTAAATAAGTATGAAAACAGAGGGTGCCCCTTCCAAAGACCTTTCCTCAGATGAATTGGCCTAACAACATCTTCATTAACAATTACAAAATAATATAATATTTCCACACAAAGCATAATCCAAGAAACCCACTGAGTTGAAAATCCAATTTTCATCATGACACCACGTAGATAATCCCAATCCATTCTATCATAAGCCTTGTTGATATCATGTTCGGGGGAAATATAACCTACCTTCCCTTTAGTTTTGGATTTCATGTAGTGCACAATCTCAATTGTCATCATAGCACTATAAATAATGGATCTATCTAGTACAAAAGTTGACTGATTGTGTGAGATGCATTTATCAAAATACCTTTTAATCTGTTAGTTAGAAATTTTGCAACCAACTTCTAAATCACATTGCATAGAGCAATACTTCTCTAATCTTTCAAAAATATTTGCTTATCTCCTTTCGGTATAATGGCAATATTAGTCAAGTTGATAGTGGAAGGAAACTTACCAGTTTGCAACCAAGAACAACATTCTTGAAAGATTTCAATGGAGCATAACGACTAGAAACTTTTGTATAAGCCCAGGCTAAAACCATTAGGTCTTGAGAACTTGTTCGCCTTCATAGAAAAATAGTTTCTCTGGTGTCTTCTATGGAAAATGGTGTTGTGAGAACACCATTATGAGTAGGGGAAATAGAGTGATCAATTACGTTGAGGACTACATCACTAATGTTTTGTTGTTTCTAACAAATTTCTGAAAAGTAAGTATGAGCCTCATTGCACAAATCAAAAGCATCAATTAGTTAGGTACCAAAATTATGTACCAAGAAAGTCATGTGATTAACCTTTCTCCTAGAACTGAAAACAACATGGAAGAATCTAGTATCCGTTCGTATACCAATGTGTTTTGGCTCGTTGATGCCAAAATGTATCTTCCTTAATTAAGAGATGTGTTATACGTTTGCACAAGGCAACAAAATGATTAATGTTATAAACACAAACCTAATTTCTCATTCAACCAATTTTTTCTTACAAGGATCAATCTCTTTCTTAAGATTATGACAATGAATTCTATTTCAGTGGGACATATCCTTAGCACACAAACAAACTCATAAAACATAAGGTCAACTAGGCAAGCATTCTCGAATTTAAAGCGTGTCCGATGTGATCTATGATGATTACCAATTGATCAATTCAAGAGAATAGGTAATGATCTAAAGCAGATGTATCCAATATTCTTCAACTGCTCTATCATAACCCATACCCAAACTTTTAAACCACGTGAACAAATACCCATCCATGTGCATGTCAATTAATCCTACATCCATAACTGCTGATCTGAAATCGTTAATAAGCCACAATGCACAATCAATTCTTCCCTATTTTTTGGTTAGAGATAAAATGTCATTAAAATATCCAATGATGCATCATGGCAAATTCGATGGTTGTGAGAGTTATCTAATCAAATTTCAAGATTACTAGGAATGTAATAGGTTGGAAATTCTTTTGATGGAGACTATTTTAATAGTAATTTTTTTTTGTTGAGGAAGTTTTAACAATAAGTTGACGATGGAGATTTTATTATTTATATTATTGAAATTAAATGTATGAGTGAGTATGTAGCCACATGAAATCAACCTACAACAACAATCATAAAATAAACCCAACATCAATAACAAAAAACAATCATAAAATAAGAGGAATGATAAATTGTTACTTTTTAGTTTCGAGTCGTGGAATAGGTCACTCTCTTTGAAATGTTTCGCTGCACTGCCCAAATGGTGCAAGGCAGACTATCAACCACAATGTTTTCAGGATAAAACAACACAAACAAACTATATCGGAGTTCTACTGCACCGCATAAAACTGTTCTAGAATTACACTCTTAATATGACAATTAATGTCTAACACTCGTAATATGGTACTATGATCACTTGAAAGAAAGAAAAGAAGATGAATTAGAAACAGAGAAGGAGAGAAAAAACTCGGATTTTTAGAGTGTTTCTGGTGTAACTTTTCAACTGAGTAGAGTCCTCTATTTATGAAGGAATTCTACAAATGATGGAGAGAAATAAGTGTGGTCCAATTGACCAGATCCATAGAAACTGTCAAGCAAAAAAACACTAGATTTTGAGTGGATTGGAAAAACTGACGCGCAATATTTTTGGAAGGAACTGACCAGATCAGTTGTTGACTCGGTGGAGGGCAGAAACCGGTGTACAGCGTATCAATATCAGAGAGAAAAACTTACACACAAAGTTTAAAAAATAAATATTTTAATTTTCCGAATATTAAAAAAATAATACACCACTTAGTCCAACGGACAACAGTGGCGCGAGAATGTGGTGGTCAATCTGTTTGTGTTCTCACCTCTTCACAAAATTGGGTACCCCTTGGGGCACACCCCAATAAGCATACATCCACCTTATAAACACTACTAGTGTGTGTTATCGCTCGTATGTGAGACTTCCTTATTTTTTCAATTCACACCAACTAGCTCTTATTGTTTTCAACATCATTTCCAACAATCCCCACTTGAATTAAAAAAATGTTTCTAAAAGTAGCGTCAAACGCTTCTATAAGATTGTGCATAAGCAGAGGTGTTTACCAACTTGAACTTTTGCATAGTAAGTAAGATTGAGATTCAACAAGAGTGATTCATAGTCTTAAATACATCTCTGACATCAAACCCACACACAACCGCTTCATAGGGTGTATTCTATAAAGTCCAGGCATTAACGACATTGCACGTCTATCCTAGTATAGTGAATGCTCTAGCAATTTTGCCTCAAATTTCCATAGGAAGCGGCCCCACTTCCACAATTACATAGGTGAGTCTATCAAGAGTACTCTTATAGCTAGGTACTCCAATCCACATAGAATATAGATCTCATTAAGAGTTTCTATTATCTCATCATTTCATCGCTTTAGGAATCATGTTTCTCTGATATATAATAGCATGTTTATCTCATATCATTACGACTTTTTTACTACCCATTGAACATAATTCTTGGGATCTCCTGTCTTTTAGGTAGGGTTGCCATCATGAGCGACTCATTGATCTATAGGCAATAGTCACATCCTTTTGGATATTTAGGACTTTCTCACTAGCTAATCATTTCGTCAAATGATCTGCTAAATTCTCATTAGTGCGTATATGATCCATTATAATAGCTCATTTAAAAAGTAACTCTCTACCAGTGATGTGCTTACGACGTATTTGTCGTTTCTTACAGTTGTAATAACGACTCTCCATGTTTTTAACAGTCACGGTACTATCGCATTGGATCAACACAGTTGACATAGGTTTTTCCCATAAAGGGATCTCAGCTAGCAAACATCTCAATCAACTCACTTGTTCACTAGCAGTAGCTAGAGCTATCATTTTAGATTCCATAATGGACTAAGTCACTATTGAAGGTGCAAACACGAGAAGGGGATTGAATTGTGTTTGTCAAACTTGAATTTTTTTTTACTATTTTATTCAATATTGATGAGAGTTATTTGATATATAATTAATCAGACTCAGCAGCGGATAATAATAACATAAGAACACAACAATTTATCCTGGTTCACCATTAGCTAGGCAACGTCCAGTCCCTTCCTTCAGAAGGCTTTTTCATTAATTCAAACTCCTTTGAATTACAACACTACTGACCCTTCAAGCCAGTCTTCCCAAACAGCATGACAACCCCAGAATTTTGAGGAATGATAACAATACATTGACTCTACAAGTCAAGTCTTCTCCTACCAATCTGACAACCCCAGATTGAAGAAGGAATCTTCACCACTATCGAATTAGATTAAGAGGGTTTGGAACTTTGCAAAGTTGCTTCTGTAAAGCTGATTATTGCACTGATTATTGTACTCTTTTGTTGCTTCTGAAAAGCTTATTGTTGCTCTGAATTTCTCTCTCAAAAACACTTAGAAAATATTGCTCTTGCACACTTGTATTTCTCTCTTTTGAACTCCTAGATAACTTTGAATTGAAGTTTGAGTTCTTGTGTTTTTCGATGCTTTATTATTCAGCATTAAACCTCTATTTATAATTGAAATTAGGGCTTTACTTTGATCTGATGCTTTACTTCTGGAGTGTATTTCGATTAATTCTGTTTTGAGAGTATTCTGAAGTATTTTGCTCAAATTCTGTTTCTGGAGTCTTTTGCTTCGATTCTGTTTTGAGCAAGCTTTTAGCTAGATTTTGTTTCTTGATTCTTTTGCTCCAATTCTGTTTTGAGCATTTTTCTCAGATTCTGTTTCGAGCATACTTTTAGCTAGATTTTATTTCTTTGATTTTCGTCTCTAATGAGATCCTCTTATGATATCCTCTGACAGGTTCCTCTGATGATACCTGAAGGTGCAAACACGAGAAGGGGGGGTTGAATTGTGTTTGACTTAACTTGAATACTTTTCCTGTTTTCACACTTTTAAAACAAAACTTGATGTATGATTCAAAACAGAGTTAGCAGCGGATATAAAGTAAAAATAAAACTCACAATTTTTATACTGGTTCACCGTTAACGAGGCTACGTCCAGTCCCTTCACCTTGAAGGATTTCACTAATTCAAACCTTGAATTACAACAGTTCCACTGACCCTCCAAGTCAGTCTTCTCAAACAGTCTAACAATCCTAGACTCTTGAGGAATACAGCACCTTGACTTCCTAAGTCAAGTCTTCTCCTACCAATCTGACAACCCCAGATTGTAGAAGGAACTACAACGCCTTGAATCTAATTGCTTAGTAATCTGCTACCCCTTCTGGCTCCCTCAGATTATAGACTCTACTTCAACAACTTAGATCTCACACAAGGGAAAGAAAATAACACGAGTGTTTGCTTCTTGAAAGCTGGAACTCACAATTAACCTCACTGAAAACTTGAGTGTTTGCTTTGGAAGTGTATGACTCTTTTGTGATTTTCGATGATGAGTATTCTTCCTTGAGCCTCCTTTTATAGATGCATATTTGGGCCTCTTCCAATGCTTAAATTCGAGCTGAATCTTGTTGGATTCTCTGCAAAAATAACTTGACCAATTGGGCTTCATTTAATTAAAAAACATATCTTTTTTAAGCCTTAGATTTCTTTCAAAAACTAACTGGCCAATCAAATCCTTTCATTGCTTCCCGCCACAGCTCCTGAATTCCACAATACTTCACTTTATTTTTGTAATAAATCTTTTTAATACTTTGATCAAAATAAATTGAAATCTCCATCGTTAATCCTCATGATCAAATCTGGACCATTGGATCTTAATGCGCTAGTCCACATCTGGACCAAATAAATTGATATGTTGTGATCCTCTGAATTCGGCCATCCCTGGACCACACTTCCTAACCCTCTGATCTTCTGATTTCGGCCATCCTGGACTCCCACCTGATATGCTATAATCCTCTGAACTCGGCCTTTGCTAGACTACACATCATGTCCCTCTGATTTCGGCCAACACTGGGCCATGGTCTGATCTTCTGATCTGGGCCATCACTGGGCCAAATAATTTATTCTGAACCATTAAACTGAATATTTTTCCTCTGATCTGGACAAATTCTGGACTTGGTCTGGAGTGAACTTAAATTAACTTGAGAAAAAAATATTTTAGTCTGGACATTTTACCTTTGATTTTGGACCAGGTCTGGATTGATTCTGGAATTCATTTCTTCTGGTCTGGACTTAGTTTCATGCCCTGAATCATGCTATCTTATGGTCTGGATCAGATCTGGATTGATTCTCTTGTTCTAGACTCATTAACTTATCTTCTGGTTGAGTCTAGAACAAGTCTGGGCTGTTTTAATTTCTCACTGTCAGGCCATCTTCTGGTCAGAATAACTTCTTGAATAAATATGATATTTGATTCCTCTTGGTCTAGAACAACTCTACTTCTGGCAGGCTTTCCTCTGGTATGGTCCAGGTCTTCTTCTGACATTGCTTCCTTCTGATCTGGGCCAGCAAAGATATCTTCTGGTGATCCTAGAGTATCTTCTGGTATTTCTAGGATGTATTCTGGATGCATCTTTTGCCTCTGCAAACTTCATATTCTAGTTGTATTTAAAATAATAATTCAATGTACAAAATAAGATTACATTGAGTGCTTTTGTAAACATCAAAATACTAAAACTTAGAACCAACTTGGTTCCAACAATCTCCCCCCTTTTGATGATGACAAAACCTTAACTTATTTTGCTAGCTTGTAACTCGAAGACTTGAATTACTCCCCCTCAGACCAATCTCTCCCCCTAAGTCTGATACTCTACTTTTGAACTCCTTCTCTTTTCACTCTTTCTTTTCTTCTCTTCTCCTCTCCTTATCAACTCCTTCTTTATTCTCTCTTTCTTTTTATCTCTTCACATTTCCTCTCCTTTTAAACTCCTTCTTTTTTCACTTTTTCTTTTTCTCTCTTTGTTTTTCTCTCTCCCTGTTTCCTCTCCTTTTCAACTCCTTCTCTCTTTCACTCTTTCTTTTTCTCTCTCCCAGATTCCTCTCCTTTTCTACTTATTTTCTCCTCTTTTCATCTCTTTCTTTTTCGCTCCTCCTTTCTTTTTATCTCTCCTTTTCTACTTGTTTCTCATTTCTCTCTCTCTCTCTCTCTCCCCCTTTTTGTCATCAACCAAAAAGTGGTCCTACTATTTTTGTATTTTTTGTTTTTCTCTTTACAAAGTACAGAAAGTAAAAACAGAAAATAAAAGACAGAAATTAAAATTACAAGAAATTAAAAAAACTCCTAAGATGACTACTTGAGCTAGTCAGATATGGAGGTAATGCTGAGATGCTTCTTAATGAACTCGAACCTATCTTCTGGTAATGCCTTGGTGAAGATATCAGCCTATTGATGATCAGTATCCACAAACTGGATGCTTATGGTCCCTAATGAAATGGTGTTTTATTTCAATGTGTTTGGCTCTAGAGTGTAAGATAGGGTTCTTGGTCAGGTTTATGGCTGAAGTGTTATCACAGAATAAAGGGATATTGGTTTCAAAGATGTTATAATCTTCAAGTTGATGTTTCATCCAGAGTAACTATGAACTGCATCCTGTTGCTGATATATACTCAGCTTCAGCTGTTGACATGACAATTGTGCTTTGTCTTTTGCTTGACCAAGAGATCAAATTATCACCTAAAAATGTGCAGTTGCCACTTGTACTTTTCCTTTCCAGCTTGTCTCCAGCATAGTCAGAATCACAAAAACCTTTAAGTTTGTAGGTGGGGGTTTTCTTGTATAATAAAGTAAGGCTGGTGGTTGCTTTAAGGTATCTCAAAATTCGTTTGACAGTAGTTAAATGGGATTCCCTAGGGTCAACTTGAAATCGGGCACAGACACAAACACTAAACAGAATTACCTTGGTATACCTGATTTAGATTGGTGAATGAGTATACCTGATTTACCTTGGTGAATCTGAATTCCCAAGAAGAACTTAAGTTCTCCCATCATGCTCATTTGGAACTCTTTATGCATTAGGTCAGAAAACTCTTTGCACACAGTGCCATTAGTGGATCCAAATATGATATCATCAACATAGACTTGGATAATCAGAATATCATTTTTAATGGATTTCCTAAATAGTGTATTATCTATCTGGCCTCTATTAAATTCATTCTTAAGCAAAAAGTTATTAAGTCTGTCATACTATGCCCTTGGTGCTTGTTTTAAACCATATAAAGATTTTTTAAGTTTAAAAACGTGGTCTGGAAAATCAGAGTCTTCAATTCCAGGGGGCTATTTGACATAGACTTCCTCACTTATATAGCCATTTAAGAATGCACTTTTAACATCCATTTGATACAACATTATATCATGATTAGTAGCAAATGATAAAAGAATTCTAATTGCTTCTAACTTGGCCAGTGGAGCAAAAGTCTCAGTGTAATCTATACCTTCCTGTTGATTGTACCCTTGAGCTTCAATTCTGGCTTTGTTCCTTGCAACTTCACCTTTTTCATTGAATTTGTTTCTGAACACCTACTTGGTTCCAATAATGTTTTTGTTTGGTCTAGATACCAGATCCCAAACATCATTCCTTCAGCTCTTCTAGCATTGCTAGTATCCAACATTCCTCTGCCAAAGCTTCATCAATATTGGTTGGTCTGCATCAACTTCTGTTTCTGGAAGATCTGTAACAGCTTCTGATTCTGATAAATCAACTTCAGGTTATGGTAAATCTGTAATAGCTTCTGATTTTGATAAATCAGCTTCTGGTTCGGGTAAATCTGTAAAAGCTTTTGATTCTGATAAATCAATTTTTGGTTCTGGTAAATATCCAGATTTCTCTTCAGATTTATTTTTTTTTTGAAGATTTGTCATGTGTTGCTGACTTGCTTGTAACCTTTCCAGGTACTTTTGTTTCTTCTGCTTCTGCTCCCTTTGGTTCTGGTGAACCTGCACTATCTTTATCTTGCTTTGATTTGTCAAGATCAAGCAGTTTGTCATATAACATAATATAGATCAAATAATTTAAAAATGAACTCAATACAGCCAAACCATTAATTCTGCTTCTGGTGGTTTCTGCTTCTGGTGGTTTCTGCTTGTTTTTGAAACCACTGCAATGCTGTTTCTACTGAGGTGTTCAATTCGTGTGAATCACCTGGTTCCTCTGACAGTTTGAAAACCTGCAGAATACTTATCTAGCTTTGATTTGTTAAGATCAAGCTTCTTATTATCACAGTAAACATAAATATCAAATAATAATAGTATTTACAGCAAGATGTAACCTCTATGTCAACAGTTTCAGTTTTACTCTGAAAATCCTCTTGCTTCTGATTTTCAGATTCCTAATCTGTATGTTCTGTGATTACATGGTTTGGATGAGGGGATTTGAATTCCCTTCCAGGTTTGTAGTCTTGATGAATCTCACTGGAGTGTTTGAAGAACTCTCCTGATTCTGATTCCATTCTTTCTGCTTTGGCTGATACACCATGTTCCTCTGGTGATTCTGGAACATGTTTTGGTTCTGGTAACTTTGGTGAATCTGGTGATTCTGATAACCTTGATGGTTCTGGTGATTCTGATAATTCCTGTAGTTATACTGATTATGATAATTAGAGTAATTCTAATGATCATACCTGAACCTTTGATACCTGTTCTGGTTCTGGTTCCAGTGCTGATTTTGGTTCTGGTACCAGTGTTGGTTCTGGTTCCAGCTCTTGTACTTCTGATACTCATTCCAGTTCTGGTTCTAGTTCCTGTTCCTCTGATTAGTGTGGTATCTTCGATATTTCCTGTTCCTCCTATGATTCTGCTTTTGGTTGCGTTGACCAGACCTTCTTCCATCAAACTCATATTGCTTTTGCCTGGTTGTAGCAGGAACATAAACCTTCTTCTGCTTGTGCATTGCCAACATCCATTGTCCAGGCACCATTGTTGGTGTCTCCTTCTGGTTGCTCAGAACATCTGCAACATAGACAATTTGATCTTTTGGTACCCAGAACTGATTGGGTCCAGGTTTGTTAGTCTTAACAGCTCTCTGATCTTGTTCAGATATTACCATTGGACAAGATAATTCAGAGTGACCTTTCTTAGCACAAACAATGCATAAATCATCAGAATGAACAGCTTTACTTTCAGTAATCGTTTATGTAAAACCAAGACCTCTCTTTCCAGTGTTACTGTTTCCATAAATCATAGATGCATATTTACTTCTTTCCATTCCATTAGAAATAAAGTTTTGAAAAAATTGTTCATGCATATCAGATTCACAAACAGTTTTGGAAGTGGAACAAACATTGCTTTTGAGAGTTTGGTTTTCAGATTTGAGTCTTGCAACTTCAGTTTTAAAATCTTTGTTTTCAGTTGCATACTAAGAATTTCGATTCTTTAAAACTTGGACTTCTTTGGTTAGATTTTTCTTATCTTCCCTAAGAGTTTTCAGTTTTAAAGACCTCTTATTGTTTGCATTTAACAAGTCTTTTAAAGTGTCAATTAATTCAGATTTAGAGAGATCAGAAAATACCTCACTGTCTTCATCTTCTGATTCTGTTCCTGAGCTGTATCCAGAACTTGAGTTGGTATGAGCCATCAGAGATAGAATTGCTTCCTCTGATGTGCTTCCAGACTTGCCTTAATGATTGCTTCGATCATTCTTCCTGCTGCCTGTTTTCCTTCTTGAATTCGTGCCTTTATGAGATCCAGAAGCAGACATGATGTGTGCCTTCATTACTGTTTCTACCTCTTCTTCATCAGACGATTCTTCTTCTGATTCTGATACATCCTGGCAGCCATCAGACCCTTCTTTCTGTAACTGGAACCATTCTTGTGTTGTTTGCCTTTTTCCAGATTTGGACATTCTGACTTGATATGTCCAGGTTTATTGCACCCATAACAAACAATACTCTTCTTGTCAGATTCTTCCTTTCCTTTGTTGTTATGTTTCTTTTTGAAGCTTCTTCTCTTCCTGTTTTCCCATATCTTAACCATCTTTTTGGTTAAGTAAGCTATATCTTCAGTCACTGTCACTATCCTCTGATTCTGATGCTGCCTTTGCAACTTTCTTCTGTTTCGACTTCAGAGCCAGATTCTTCTTCTTCTTTGGTTCATCTTCTTCCAGTTCTATTTCATGAGACCTGAGTGAGCTGATCAGGTCTTCAAGTCTTAAGTTATTCAGATCATTGGCTTGCTGAACCGCAGTAACCATTGGTCTCCACTTTTTTGGTGAACTTCTTAGAATCTTCTTGACATGATCTGCTGTTGTGTAGCTTTTCTTCAAGACCTTCAGTCCAGATATCAGAGTCTGGAATCTGTAGAACATTCCATCAATGTTTTCATCATCTTCCATCTTGAACATCTCATACTGTTTGACCAATATGTTAGCCCTTGCTTCTTGAACCTGCTGGGTTCCTTCATAGGTCAGAACCAAACTGTCGAATATGCTCTTTGCTGTTTCTTTATCTGTGCATCTGTCAAATTCCTTGAATGTGATGGCACTGATCATGATGTTTCTAGACTTGTGATGAAGTTTGTGTAATCTGCTCTGATCTGGTCTCATATCATCCATGTCTAATTCTTTAGTTGGATCTTCTGGATCATTAGGTGCAATGTATCCTCTGACTATCATCTTCCATAGTTCAGGATCTTAAGATATGACAAAACTTCTCATTCTGTCCTTCCAATACTCAAACCTTTCTCCATCAAATAGTGGTGGTCTATTGATGTTGCCTCCCAATTCTTCTCTAGATTCTGCCATGTTAAACCCCTTGGACCTTTCCTCAAACACTACTAAGTGCTCAACCTTGAGACCGAGCTCTGATGCCATTTGAAGGTGCAAACACGAGAAGGGGGTTGAATTGTGTTTGACTTAACTTGAATACTTTTCCTGTTTTCACACTTTTAAAACAAAACATAATGTATGATTAAAAACAGAGTTAGCAACGGCTATAAAGTAAAAATAAAACTCACAATCTTTATATTGGTTCACCGTTAACGAGGCTACATCCAGTCCCTTCTCCTTGAAGGATTTCACTGATTCAAACCTTGAATTACAACAGTTCCACTGACCCTCCAAGTCAGTCTTCTCAAACAGTCTAACAATCCTAGACTCTTGAGGAATACAACACCTTGACTTCCTAAGCCAAGTCTTCTCTTACCAATCTGACAACCCCAGATTGTAGAAGGAACTACAACACCTTGAATCTAATTGCTAAGTAATCTGCTAACCCTTCTGACTCCCTCAGATTGTAGACTCTACTTCAACAACTTAGATCTCACATAAGGGAAAGAAAATAACACGAGTGCTTGCTTCTCGAAAGCTGGAACTCATAATTAACCTCACTGAAAACTTGAGTGTTTGCTTTGGAAGTCTATGACTCTTTTGTTATTTTCGATGATGAGTATTCTTCCTTGAGCCTCCTTTTAGAGATGCAGATTTGGGCCTCTTCCAATGCTGAAATTCAAGCTGAATCTTGCTGGATTCTCTGCAAAAATAACTTGACAAATTGGGCTTCATTTAATTAAAAAACATATCTTTTTTAAGCCTTAGATTTCATTCAAAAACTAACTAGCCAATCAAATCCTTTCATTGCTTCCTGCCACAACTCCTGAATTCCACAATACTTCACTTTATTTTTGTAATAAATCTTTTTAATACTTTGATCAAAATAAATTGAAATCTCCATCGTTAATCCTCATGATCAAATCTGGACTATTGGATCTTAATGCGCTAGTCCACATCTGGACCAAATAAATTGATATGCTGTGATCCTCTGAATTCGGCCATCCCTGGACCACACTTCCTAACCCTATGTCTTATGATTTCGGCCATCCTGGACTCGCACCTGATATGCTATAATCCTCTGAACTCGGCCTTTGTTGGACTACACATCCTGTCCCTCTGATTTCGGCCAACACTAGGTCATGGTCTGATCTTCTGATCTAGGCCATCACTGGGCCAAATAATTTATTCTGAACCATTAAACTGAATATTTTTCCTCTGATCTGGACAAATTCTGGACTTGGTCTTGGTCTGGAGTGAACTTAAATTAATTTGAGAAAAAAATATTTTAGTCTGGACATTTTACCTTTGATTTTGGACCAGGTCTGGATTGATTCTGGAATTCATTTCTTCTGGTCTGGACTTAGTTTCATGCCCTGAATATGCTATCTTATGGTCTGGGTGAGATCTGGATTGATTCTCTTGTTCTGGACTCATTAACTTATCTTCTGGTTGAGTTTGGAACATGTTTGGGCTGTTTTAATTTCTCACTGCCAGGCCATCTTCTGGTCAAAATAACTTCTGGAATAAATATGATATTTGATTCCTCTTGGTCTGGAACAACTCTCCTTCTGGCAGGCTTTCCTCTGGTATGGTCCAGGTCTTTCCTCTAACATTGCTTCCTTCTGATCTGGGCCAGCAAAGATATCTTCTGGTGATCCTGGAGTATCTTCTGGTATTTCCAGGATGCATCTTCTGCCTCTGCAAACTTCATATTCTGGTTGTATTTAAAATAATAATTTAAGTTACAAAATAAGATTACATTGAGTGCTTTTGTAAACATCACAATCCTAAAACTTAGAACCAATTTGGTTCCAACAATACCCTCTGATGACCATCATCTAGTAATCATCCTTTTGTGACGTCATCTTCTGATGACATCCTCTGGTGATGTCATCCTCTGATTTATGCATCTGATGACGTCATCCTATGATTTCTACTTCTGGTTACGTCATCTGATTTTTCATTCTTCTTCAAAGTCAAAATATGATTTTCATAAAATACATTTGTTCACATCAAAACTTTAATTGCAAGAACCAACTTGGTTCCAACAATCTCCCCCTTTTTCATGATGACAAAACTATGTATTTTTTATAATACTTTTTCTTTCTTTTGACTTTGACTCCCCCTAAGACTAAGCTTCATTTTATATTTTCTCCCCCTAAGTCTAATGCCCAGATACTATATCAAATACATCATCTTCAAATACATCATCTTCTCCCCCTTTCAAATACATCATATTTTCCCCAGATATTTTACCAAATACTACATTTTCTCCCCCTTTGTCATCAGAAAAAAAAGGTTTGAAGGAAGAAAAGAGATCTTCTGATTTTTTTTTAAATAATGTAAAGTAAACTACTTGAAAAAATTACAATGTTAATCGTTTAACAAAATAAGGTTTAGGTTTTTCTTGATGAAGTCAAACCTATCTTTATGTAGTGGTTTGGTGAATATGTCAGCCCATTGATGTTTAGTATCTAGAAACTGAATGTTGAGTAATCCTTTCTGAACATAATCTCTGATAAAATGGTGTTTGATCTCTATGTGTTTAGCTCTTGAGTGTAGGATCTGGTTTTTGGTTAGACAAATTACAGAGGTGTTATCACAGTAGATGGGTATATTGGATTCTAATATTTTGTAGTCTTCAAATTGATGCTTCATCCAGAGTAGTGAAGAGCTGCAACATGCTGCTGAAATGTACTCAACCTTTGCTGTTGACATGGCAATGGTGTGTTGTCTCTTGCTGGACCAGGAAATCAAGTTGTCTCCTAAAAAGATACAGTAGCCACTGGTGCTTTTCCTTTCAAGTTTATCTCCAGCATAGTCAGAATCACAATATCCACTCAATTTGTATGTAGGAGTTTTCTTGTAAAACAAGGTGAGGTTGGTAGTGCTTTTCAGATATCTAATAATTCTCTTAACAGCAGTTAGATGAGATTTTCTAGGATCAGATTGAAATCGAGCACATACACACACAGTAAACATGATATCAGTGAAGGTGCAAACACGAGAAGGGGGGTTGAATTGTGTTTGTCAAACTTTATTACTTTTGCTGCTTTGTTGAATGTTAAGGTGAATTATTCAATAGATAACTAATCAGATTCAGCAGCGGATAATAATAACAACAATTTATACTAGTTCACCGTTAACTAGGCTACGTCCAGTCCCTTCCTCCAGAAGGCATTTTCACTAATTCAAACTCATTTGAATTACAACACCACAGACCCTACAAGCCAGTCTTCCCAAACAGCCTGACAACCCCAAACTTTTGAGGAACGATAACAACACCTTGACTCTACAAGTCCAGTCTTCTCCTACCAATCTAACAATCCCAGATTGAAGAAGGAATCTACACCACTATCAGCTTATATAATAAAGGTTTGGAACTTTACAACGTTGCTTCTGGAAAGCTATTTGCTGCAATGATTCTTGCACTCTTTTGTTGCTTTTGAAAAGCTAATTGATGCACTTATTCTTGCACTCTTTTATTGCTTCTGGAAAGCTGATTGTTGCACTCTATTTCTCTCTCGAAAACACTTAGAAAATATTGCTCTTGCTCATTTGTGTTTCTCTCTTTTGAACTCTCAAATAACTTTGAATTAAAGCTTGAGTTCTTGTGTTTTTCGATGCTCTAATCTTCAGTTTTAAGTCTCTATTTATAGTTGAACTTTAGGACTTCACTGATGCTTTACTTCTGAAGTGTATTTCGATTAATCTGTTTTGAGAATATTCTGGAGTAGTTTGCTCAGATTCTGTTTTCAGTCTTTTGCTCACTGATGCTTTGCTTCTGGAGTGTATTTCGATTAATCTGTTTTGAGCATTTTTTCTCCGCTTCTGTTTTGACCATAGTTTTAGCTAGACTCTATTTCTCGAGTCTTTTGCTCCAATTCTGTTTTAAGCATATTTTTAGCTAGATTCTGTTTCTCGAGTCTTTTGCTCTAATTCTATTTTAAGCATTTTTCTCAGATTCTGTTTTGAGCATTTTTCTAAGATTCTATTTTGAGCATATTTCTCAAATTCTGTTTTGAGCATTTTTCTCAGATTCTATTTTGAGCATATTTCTTTGACATATTCCTCTAATGATATCCTCTGAAGTCATCATCCTCTGATTTTTGCTTCTATTGACGTCATCTTCTGGTGACGTCATCCTCTGATTTCTACTTCTGGTGACATTTTTCATTCTTCTTCTAAGTCAAATATGTTATTTTCATAAAATACATATGTTAACATCAAAACTTTAATTGCAAGAACCAACTTGGTTCCAACAATCTCCCCCTTTTTGATGATGACAAACAATATATTTTTTATAATACTTTTTTTTTTAACTTTGACTCCCCCTAAGACTAAGCTTCATTTTATATTTTCTCCCGCTCTGTATTTTTTTTCTGATTTTTTTTTAATTATAAAAGTACACGAAAAATAAAATAACATACAAAAAATTAAACTAAGCTATTAGGTTAGGGATGAAGATAAGATTAAGGTTTTTCTTGATGAATTCAAACATATCTTCATATAATGGTTTAGTGAATATGTCAGCCAAATGATGATCAGTGTCTACAAATTGAATGTTAAGTACCCCTTTTTGAACATAATCTCTGATGAAGTGGTGTTTGATCTCTATGATGTTTGGCTCTAGAATGTAGGATAAGGTTTTTGGTTAGGCAAATTGCAGAGGTGTTATCACAATAGATGGGTATGTTGGATTCTAATATTTTGTAGTCTTCAAGTTGATTCTTTATCCAGAGTAGTTGAGAGCTGCAGCCAGCTGCTGAAATGTATTCAACCTCTGCTGTTGACATGGCAATGGTGTGTTGTCTCTTACTGGACCACGAAATTAAATTGTCTCCTAAAAAGGTACAATAGCCACTAGTGCTTTTTCTTTCATGTTTATCTCCAACATAGTTAGAATCACAGTATCCACTCAGTTTCTATGTATGAGTTTTCTTGTAAAACAAGGTGAGATTGGTAGTGCTTTTCAGATATCTAAGAATTCTCTTAACAGCAGTTAGATGAGATTTTCTAGGACCAGATTGAAATCTAGCACATACACATACACTGAATATGATATCAGGTCTAGAAGCAGTAAGGTAGAGTAATGATCCTATCATTCCTCTGTAGATTTTCTGGTCAACTTTTGTTCCTGATTCATCTTTATCAAGTGAACAAGTAGGATGCATTGGTGTAGCCATAGGTTTGAAATTACTCATTTTAAACTTCTTGAGATGTTCCTTTGTATATTTAGTTTGGTGAATGTAAATACCTTCTGGACTTTGTTGAATTTGTATTCCTAGAAAGAACTTAAGTTCTCCCATCATACTCATTTGAAATTTATGCTGCATTAATTCAGAAAATTCTTGACAAAGAATGCCATTAGTAGATCCAAAAATAATATCATCAACATAAATTTGAATGATCAGAATATCATTGTCTATTGATCTGCTAAACAAAGTATTGTCTATTTGTCCTCTTTCAAAGTTATTTTTAAGTAAGAAACTACTGAGTCTATCATACCATGCTCTAGGTGCTTATTTTAACCCATACAAGGATTTTCTAAGTTTAAAGACATGGTTTGGAAATTCAGAATTTTCAAAACCTGGAGGTTGTTTAACATATACCTCTTCACTCAAATAACCATTGAGAAAAGCACTTTTAACATCCATTTGAAATAATTTGATATTATTATTTGCAGCAAAGGACAATAAGATACGAATAGCTTCTAACCTGGCCACTGAAGCAAATGTCTCAGTGTAATCAATGCCCTCTTGTTGACTGTAACCTTGTGCCACAAGCCTTGCCTTGTTTCTGACTACTTCACCCTTTTCATTTAGCTTATTTCTGAAGACCCACTTGGTTCCCACAATGTTCTTCTCTGGTCTTGGAACTAGATCCCAAACATAATTCCTCTTAAATTCATTTAACTCTTCATGCATTGCAATAATCCATCCATCATCTGCCAATGCTTCACTAACAGATGTAGGCTCAATCGATGAGATTAAACCAAACAGACTTATATCTTTTAATGATGATCTGGTTCTTAAAGAATCACTTCCACTTCCAATGATCAGATTTTCAGGATGAGATGATTGATATTTCCATCCAAATTTCTCTTTTGATTTCTCATGACTGGTTCTTATTTGATCAGATTCATCCTTTGAAAATGTGTCACATGCTTCTGACTTGCTTGTATCATCCACTTCTCCATGTTCTGTTGGTTTATCTGCTTCTACTTTCTTTGGTTCTTGTAAATCTAATATAGACTCTATTCTGAATGTAACATGCAGTGTTGATTGCTTCAGCCCAAAATTGTTTTGCAACATTTAAATCATTTAACATAGTTCTGGCCATGTCTTGGAGTGATCTATTCTTTCTTCTAACTTATCTTCAGATTTATCCTCTAAAGACTTGTCGTATGCTTGCTGGAATCTTATGCTTTTTCAAGTTATTTTGCTTGTATCAGCTTCTGGTTCTGGTAGATCTGTATCAGCTTCTAGTTCTAGTAAACCTTCATCAGTTTCCTCTGGTTCTGGTAAACTAGCTTCGGTTTCCTCTGGTTCTGGTAAACCAGCATCAGTTTCCTCTAGTTCTGGTTAACCTGCATCAGCTTCATCTTGCTTTGACTTTTCAGGTCAAGCTATTTGTCATATAACATAATACAAATCAAATAATTTAAAAATGAACTCAATACAGCCAAACCATTAATTCTGCTTCTGGTGGTTTCTGCTTGTTTTTGAAACCATTGAAATACTGTTTCTGTTGAAGTGTTTACACCACGTGGATCACTTGGTTCCTATGACAGTTTGAAAACCTGTAGAATACTTATCTAGCTTTGATTTTTAAGATCAAGCTTCTTGTTATCACAGTAAACATAAATATCAAACAATAATATTATTTACAGCAAGATGTAACCTCTATGTCAACAGTTTCAGTTTTACTCTGAAAATCCTCTTGTTTCTGATTTTCACATTCTGAATCTGTATGTTATGTGATTAGATGGTTTGGATGAAGGAATTTGAATTCCCTTCCTGGTTTGTAGTCTTGATGAATTTTACTGGAGTGTTTGAAGAACTCTCCTGATTCTGATTCTTCTCTTTCTGCTGATATATTAGGTTCCTCTGATAATTCTGGAACTGATGATAATTCTGATTCTTCTGGTTCTGGAACTAATGGTAATTCTGATTCTTCTGGTAGTTCCAGGTTTGTTAATATGAGTGATTTCTTTGTCTGTTCTAATTTGTGTGATATGTGTGATTTCTTTTATATTTCATGTTCCTCCTATGATTCTGATTCTGGTTCTGATAAGTATTGTGTTGACCAGTTCTTCTTCTACCAGAGTTAGTTGCTTCTGTTTGGTAGATGTTGGAACATAGACCTTTTTCCCTTCATATCTTGCCAGCATCCATTGACCAGGCACCAAGACTGGTGTTTCACTTTGGTTGCTCAGAACATTTGCAACATAAACAATTTTATCTTTTGGTACCCAAATCTGGTTGGGTCCAGGTTTGTTAGTCTTGAAAAGTCTCTTGTTTTTCCTTGTATTTAGCATAGGACAAGACACTTTGGAATGACCTTTCTTGTAACAAACAACACACACAATATCAGAGGGAACGGGTTTAAGCACAGGTTTAGGTTCAGTTATAGTTTCTTCAAATCCTATACCTCTATTTCCATTCCTACTGACTCCATAAATCATATAAGCATATTTGCTTCTTTCCATACCATTAGCAAGAAATTCTTGGAAAACTTGTTCATGCATATCAAAATTACTTGTGGTATTTTCAATTGCTGTTGAATTATGATTATTTTTCAGATTTAAACTTTCATCTTTAAGTTCAACAAAACTGTTTTTCAAGCATACATTCTCTGTTTTCAATTCTGCAATATCAGTTTCAAGAATGACACTTTCTGTTTTAAATTCTGCAATCTGATTCTTTAAAACATTAACTTCTTCTGTTAGATTTGTATTTTCTTTCTTAAGAGTTTTCAGTTTTAAAGATAATTTGTAATTACTGTTTAAAAAATCATTCAGAGCAGTAATCAAATCAGATCGAGTGAATTCAGAATATACCTTAATTTCATCATCTTCTGATTCTCTTTCAGAATCAGATTTTGTGTTGGACTCAGAGTTGGTGTGAGCCATCATAGCCAAATCTGCTTGTTCATCTTCAAAAGATTCAACAGAATCATCCCATGTAGCCTTCAACTGGTACTTCCCTTTCTCCATATTTGGACATTCTGACTTGATATGTCCAGATTTATTGCATCCGTAGCAGATGATACCTTGTGTATCATCACTTCCTTTGTTGGACTGATTGGAATATCTCTGCGGAAATTTATTCCTTCTGTTATGCCACATCTTTCTGAACTTCCTGGATAAGAAAGCAATTTCTTCTTCCTCTGAGTTCAGACTTTGATCGTCTAAATCACTATTTTCTGATGTTGCTTTCAGAGCCTTCTTCTGCTTGGATTTCAGGGCTAGAGTTTTGTTCTTCTTCTTGGGTTCATCTTCTTCCAATTCAATTTCATGTGATCTGAGGGAGCTGATTAATTCTTCCAGCTTTAGAGTATTCAGATCTTTAACTTGTAACCAATGTGATGCAGCATCAAAGTTAAGCATAATAGCAACAACTAGTTCAATAAGAGTTCTATTCTTTCTTCCAGTTTTTCATTCATCTCAGGTGAATATGGGCAGTAGTTTCATGTGCAATTCCTTGCAATTTATAAAACTTAATAAATAAACTAGTATCATACTCGATTCATCTATCACTACGAAACCTTTTAATCTTTCTACTAAATTGATTATCAATTTCAGTTACAAAGATCATAAACATGTCAAATGCTTCACTTTAATTTTTCATTAGATATTATAAAGTATAGTCAAAACAATCGTTAATAAAAGTGATAAAATAACGTTTTCTATTTCTTGTAAAAGTTCCATCAAGTTCACATATATCGGAGTGTATTAAATCTAAAGGCTCATATTCTCTAACTATTGATTTATGTGAACTTTTTGTCATTTTATCTTAACTACAAAAATCACATTTTTCAAAATCATTTAAGGATAACTTTGGAATTAAACCTAAGTTACTTAAGTTTGAAATCACATGTTTGTTCACATGACAGAGTCTAACATGCCAAATATTAAAATCATACAACATGTAAGCAGAATGAGACATTTTATTGATTTTAACATTCAATTTAAACATACCATTATAGACGTACCCTTTCCCAGCAAAATATCATTTTTAGAAATGGTGTAAAAATTTGCCCATATAAACTGAGTAAATTATGCCTTATTAAGAAGAAAACCAGAAACCGAATTCTTCCTTATTTCTGGAGAGTGCATCACATCCTTTAGAAGTAAGGTCTTTCAAGAAATGAATATTAATTTCACATCTCAAACACCAGCAACATTAGTGGTGTAGGAATCTCCCAACAATACTTTCTTATCTTTAGCAGTAGTGTATGTTTTTAACATAGCACAATCATAACAGACATGGCGTGAGGCACCAATGCCTCTCCTCTATCCATTTGATCCACCAACAATATTTATTTTAGTTATCATAGCAATTAATTGCTCTTCTGTCAAGTTATCCTACTAAGCATAGCTTGACTCATTCCTACACTTGTGTGTCATATGACCTTCTTTCCCACATCTAAAGGAGAGAAAATGTCGGATAGAGTCATTTATATGAGGTATTTGTTGCCTTATAATTGGGACCTTTAGATGGTTCCCATTTTTGTTGTTGTTCTTTATAGTGCAGTTCTGATACTTAAGTTGTTTGTCGTTTGGCTTTAGAACTACTCCGATGAATTTCTTCTTCTTGTTATTTGAAACAAGAAGTACTTCTTCTTTTTGGTCTTGCTTATAGGAGTCTTCCTCAATTCTGAGGCGGGTTATTAGACTCTCTAGTGCAAATTCTTTTGTTTTATGCCTAAGAGAATTTTTAAAATCTTTCCAAGTAGGGGGCAGTTTGTCAATAATAACAACAACTTTAAATTGTTCATCTAAAGACATACCTTTAGACATGATCTCATGAGGTATTTTTTAGATTTCATAGAACTGAGCCTCCACTGATCTGTCATCAGTCGTTTGAGGTAGCAATTAACAACATATTTTTTAGCTCCAGCTTCCTCGGTATCATATTTCTTCTTTAGAGCTTCCCAAACTAGTCTAGCAACATTTTTGGAATTGTAGTAATCATATAGATCATTAGCAAGTTCATTAAGAATATAATTCTTACATGAGTAATCATTATGTTTTCATTGGGTTAATTTAGCAGTCTTCTTATCATTTTCTATTTGTTCATCTATTTCTAGAACAATAGGATTGTCATCATTTAGAATGTTGGCAACCTTTTTCATGGTTAAGAAAAATAACTTATTTTGTTGCCATCATTTGAAATGATATCCCCCAAACCAAAACGGTTTGTTCAAATCAGAAGTACAAGAACCTAACCTAGTAATTTCATCGGTAGACATGGCAGAACGAACCGTCTCAAAATAGGTCGCTCTCTTTAAGACGTTTCGTCGCACTGCTCAAATTGTGCAAAACAAACTATCTACCACGAAGTCTCCAGAATAAAACACCCCAGAGAAACTATATTAGAGTTCTACTGTATCGTAGAAAACCGTTCTAGAAATATAATCTAATATGGCAGTTAAAGCCACGATTTTTGGTGTGTTTTTTTAACTGAGCATAACTTCTATTTATAGAGGAATTCTACAACTGATGGAGAGAAATAAGTAGGTTTTGACCGGATTGGCAAAGTAGTGGTTGTTTTGCGTGCATTCTCACCCTTCACAAAATTAGATACTCTTGGGACACACCCTAATTAACACACTTTCACCTTATAAACACTACTAGTGTGTGTTATCGCTCATGTGTAGAACTTCTTTATTTTTTCAATTCATATCAAATTTAAAATCTTTAATAATACCACCAAACTCGAATATGTTCCTTAGTTACGGTAATTAATTATTCATGTTAATTATGATATTTTAGTAACTCACGTTACGCTCAACACACGTACATAGCAATAGCATTATAGTAAAGTTTGTTAGTTTCCAATCTGCACAACAACTTCGAAACCACCCTGCGTGCTGTCGTGCTGACTGTCACCACGCGGCTCTTTCTCGGCACCTTACAGTTTGGCTACTAATCATTTGTATTAAAAAGTGATTTGAATTAATAGAATGGCTCCAAATTAATCGAATCTTGCAAATGAGATTGATCCAGGTTTCAAGTTCATTGTCTTTGTTTATTGCCTGTTACTTCATAATTTGTTGGACAGAAAAAAGAATTCATTCTCAAAAAGGCAAGTGCTTTTGCTTACACGTATTATTGTTGGTACCCAAGTGGCAGTGTTGCATTGGTTCTCTTTTTCTTACCACGCAATCCTCCCATGTGATGGTCCCACCACCTGAACAGCTGGTATGTTGATTATGTATTTTCTGTTTCTATTTTTCCTACTAGAGTTGCTATCTGATTGCGGCGATAATTGATTTAAAACTCTGTTTTCTTTTTTGATTTAATTATTGATTGAAATTGAAACTTGAAAGTATACAAGACAGAAACATGCATCCGGCTTGTCAGCCAATAAAATTTTATTATTAAAAAAAAAGGCAATATTTTTATAAAAAAAGAAAACCAATAAGACTTTATTTCGTCTAAGCATTTGGTTCCAAGTAGCCACAATTGATTCCCGAAATCGTAAGAATTAAAATATTATTTTTTTTAGTAAAATTAATTTTAATTTAAAGTTTTTTATAATTAAATTTATTTTTATGTAAATATATTCAAATATAAATCACTTTTTTACATTCAATTCAATTTTTAAGTAAAATTAATTTTAAAGTAAATCATCAAGTTGTCTTATCAAATTGTAGGAGTCCGATATTTACTCCTGAATTTTAGAAATAAACAAATAATATTATGAAATTAAAGGATATCGGACAATATATTTCTTTGTTAATTTGTTTCCTAATGAGGTTGATGTGAATGTTAACTGTTTATGTGAACATCAACCCATATAAAGATATTGCGCATGTGCGCATATATATATAATTCTTGAAAAATTAAAGAAATTGGAGAAATTAATTAGTAAACTTTGTGATAACAGTAAAAAAGAAAGGGGGAGAAATTGGGTAAAAAAGGGAAACAAAAATGTGGAAAAGGAAAAATGAAATTAGAGAAATTACCTTTTGCAAGGAGCATGAAAAAATTATCTTTCAAAGTTCTTCTTAGTTTCAGCAATATTAACAACAACTTTTCTTTTCCAATGACATTTGAGAATTAAGGGGTTCAAGCTTTCACCCATGGAGAAAAAAGAATAAGTGATTCTAGATTCTTCAATTTTCTATGATTTAAACATCACTTAAGAGGAAGAAGAGTGGATTATGTCAATGATGGTTCTTGGAAGAAGAAGAAGATATGAAATCATAGAAGAACAAGAATGAATTACATAGATCGAGATGTTACCGTTGCAATGATTATAGAGTTTCATTTTCAAAAAGTTTGAGTTTCAATATTGTTTTCAACATCGGGCAAAATAGCCCCTCGTGTTTCCAAAATCTTGCAAATTAATTCATCTCTTACGTAGCAACGAGTTGGCTAACAGTTGAACTCGCCACGTAAGCAATAACATTTACATTATTCTCATTAACGAAGCAAATTAATTGAGCAATTATGTTGTCTGACGCCTTTCAATTTTAAAATCTTATTTGTCTATTTTTAAAATTCAAGAGATAAATACATAACTCCTACAATTTCATAGAACAATTTAGTTATTTACTCTAATTTTATAAAATTATTTTTTGTTATTGCATAACAAAACATGCACCAAGTAAAAAAGTAGGCAAAGAAACACATTCTTGTTGTGTGTAACCACAATTTGTGATAACATATAGCACACTATTTAGTCAATCCAATTAAGGTCACATATTCAAATTTTAAGATTTGAATTTTTATTTAAAAAATAAAAATAAAAATAAAAATCTCCTGTATAATATAGATTATTCAATCTTAATTGAACAAATAAGATATATGAGATATATGTGACTCTTTAAGGTATTGCTACATATAGTCTAAATTCAAATAAATGTATACATAGTTCGATATTTTGTTTATAAAAATCTCATATTTACAAATATTGTATCATTAATTTAATGTGTGTTGAACATCATTTTTATAACTCAATAGAAGCCAACATGTTATTAAGAATGTGTTAAATAGTGTTTTATTTGTCTAAACTAAAAAAATCAGAAGTAAAATTGAAGAGTGAAAACACAGTTCATTAAATAAATATTCTTAGTCTCTTATTTGTAATTGATGAATTAAAACACATTGAACAACTATTAAAAAAGATGTTCGAGATTTAAATCCAAGAAATTAATATAATTTCTTAGATTAACATTAGTTTATCATAGAAAAAATGAAATAAATATTATGATATATCTTTATTTAATAAAGTAATTTTCAAAGTCTATGTAATTTTCAAATTTTCTAAATTAGTTCAGATAATAATAATAATAATTGTAGAGACATTTAATATATTAAAATATTAGTTCAAACCAACAATATCTAATTTTTCAATATTTAATGTGAACCAATTTCGCAGCCAAACTCTTTAAAAAATAATTTTCAAAAATATTACATTTAGAGAAAAAAAAATGTAACTTTTTTACTCAATAAGAAAATTTTAATAGAACATATAAGGCATAAACTTTTTGCAAAACAAAATGATAACATAGAGTTGACAATGGTGATAATTTTTCTATTTTACAATAAATGTCACTTTAATAAAAAAAAAACTTTGTTTTATTATAAATTTCATTCACAATTTTCGAAATTAACTTTAATGATTTGTTTTCTATGCTACACTTCAATGAATATTTATATACAATTTCTAAAATATTATTATACTTTACATTAATAATAGTGAAAAATACACAAATAATTAAGATGAATAATTTAATAAAATAACTTTTTTTTTCTTCTAATTACTGCATTTATTTATGTGTACCAAAATTTTAAAGAAGAGTTGTTATGAAAAGAAAAGAGTAACTTACGAGTAAGGAAACTAAACAAAAAATTTGGATCGATTATTTTCATCATTTTCCTTCTATAATCTCCGTAAAATAAGAAAGTAAAAATTTAAATTTTCAATACAAAAACTAATACTTATTATTCTTGTATTTGGTTACTCTTTACCCCGTTACTAAATTTGGGCCAACCTATTTATACCCACAAGACAGATACACTACTACAAAACCGTGACAAACCCACACACCACAACCATAACTAACAAATCAAAATCTTCCGATTCATCAATTCATTTCTTCTTCATCAAATCAAACCTATTCATTCTCACCATGAACGACACCACCACCACCACAATCAAATTCGCAGAAGAATCACTATTACAAACCACCACCACAAACAACAACAAAATCAAAGGCAAGTTTAACCGCAGCGTTTCGCACGTAAACGACGAGCTTCACAGTTTCCGATCTTACCTCCGATGGATGTGCGTTGACCAATCAAACGCCTTCACCGCCACCCTCTCATGGTTCATTTTCCTCCTTTTCGCGGTGGCGGTTCCTGCTTTATCGCACTTTTTTCTCGCGTGTTCTGATTGTGATGCTCGACACTCTCGTCCGTACGACTCTGTCGTTCAGCTTTCTCTGAGTTCCGTTGCTGCGTTGTCGTTTTTGTGTTTATCGTCGTTTGTTAGGAAGTATGGTTTGAAGAGGTTCTTGTTCTTTGATAAGCTTTGTGATGAGAGCGAGACCGTTAGAAGAAACTATATGGCGCAGCTCAATGTTAGTTCCTCTCTCTCTCTGTTTCTCGATTTTTTTCTGTTTTTTGTTTTGTTTTGTTTTCTGGTTAACTCTGTTGTTTAATTAATTATCGAACTTGATCGAGGTAACGGGGAATCGATTAGATTTAATAATAAGTTTATAACAAATTAAAGAGTTATTTTTTAAGTAAACAAATTGATTTTAGCTGTCTATTTTTGCAAACTACGCTTCAAGTCTCCTTTGTTATTGGCAAAGTTCTAGTTAATGACATTATAAAAATAGTGATTTTTTTCCCAATTGTTGGGCAGTAGGGGTGTGGGTGCTGACCAAGAAAATTTTGACAGTACATTTTACAAAAAATCTTAGAGAATAAAAATACGAGATTTAATCACTCGAACTCAACAAAATAATTATTATTATTTTTTTAATTTTAATTTTCCTGAAAGAGGAATAAAATGGTTTTCTATCAAAGTCATAGATAGTAGTAGAACATTACGTGATTCCAACTGGCAGAGAGCGAGAGGAAACATAAAGGGGTTTGTTTATTCATAGAATCAATTAGAAGCACAAAGCATGCAAAAGTTTGAGGCATAGTATTGTCTCTCATACCATCCATCCATCACTACATTGGGGTTGGGTAACTTAAAATAGAAGAGGTAAGAGTTAAAAGAGTTGAGAAGTATTGTAAAAAAAACGGGTTGAGAGTAATAACATTAGAGTTCAAATCTTAATGAGTTAAAAAAAACACCCGCATAATAACTAATATATTAATATTTACTAATCCAAAAATAGCAATATATAAACATTAGGTCAATCTTCAATTAGAAATTGAAAGTTCATATTATAACATTTTTTTAAAAAGAAATATAAATACAAATAAAAAAGTACCGACTACACAACATCAAGACATATATACGTGCTGTTAACATAAATTGTTAGACATTTTACTCATATGCACCGTGACTTAGGTTTGAAAAAGAATTTAAGTGTGATTAAAATTTATGTAATCTTATATTATTTTTTTTTTAATTTTTCAAGCGGAAATAGATTCTATTATGTTGAAAAAAATATGAAGAGGTCATGTTTTAATTTCAATCCTTAATATAATATTTTGCACGAGAAAGAAATTGTCTTTAAAGATAAAAATAGGGAATTAGAGGGTTGGAATAAAAGCACTAACATTTTTATTTTTAATGTGTATTTGTGCTGTTACAGAGATCTCTAAAGCTCCTTTCGGTATCTGCGGGTCCATGCTTCGTTGCAATGGGCGCATACAAGATCTGGTGGTACGCATCAGGAGGCTCACAAATCCCATTCTTAGGCAACGTGTACGTTAGTGATGCGGTAGCGTGCATATTAGAACTGTGCTCATGGCTGTACCGTACCACTGTGATATTCCTAATGTGCGTCCTCTTCCGTTTGATCTGTCACCTCCAGATTCTACGGCTACAAGATTTTGCCACGTATTTTCATGTGGATTCAGATGTGCAATCCGTACTGTCGGAACACCTAAGGATTAGGAGGCATCTACGAATCATAAGCCATAGGTTTCGCGCGTTTATTCTACTTGCGCTTGTATTGGTCACGGGAAGCTTGTTTGTGTGTCTCCTTGTTACGACCAAGGCTAGACAAAATCTCAACATCTACAAAACCGGTGAACTTGCGGTATGCACCCCCCTTCTCTCTCTCTACACTATTTGTTACTTCTAGTTCTATTTTTTTGGTATTTAGTTTTTTAAATCTTAAATACCATGCTTGAATTCTAAATTGTTGTTGTCTAAAACAAATCTAAATTGTTGGATGATAGATGATCGAAATGCATGTGACGATTGATATGCATGTAAATGTATACAATAGAATTATGGCCGAATACAATTCAGATTTTCACATTAACAATAAGTTTTGTCTTTGATTCAGTTTAATCAAATAATTTTTTCTTTATTGAAATTAGGAATTTTTTTAATTGAAATTAGAGATTAAAATAAGTTAAGTTGCATTAGTGAGTATATAGCCTACTTCGGTAATAGCCTTAACATGTGTGTGCAATCCCACAAGATCTCAAATTTTCAATTGCATCAATTTTTTGTTTATAATATAAAAAAATTATAATAAAATGTTCAGAATGATAGTTTTATTTAGCAATGTTCCTATTGATAAATACATTACATAACTATTTTTGCTATAATTTAATTATATTTTTATTTGATTTTTTCATTATTTTTTATTATATTTATTTATTTATATGATTAATAAAAAAAATTGTATAAAAAATAAGATATCAAATTTAAACTTCTCACAAAATTCTCAAATATGCTGTGGCCTACCATACTAATACTTCGTAAGAAAATTTTGTGAGACCCAAGTGTTTGCACTCCTACTCCAAATCCAATAATTGTATTATTTGATTTTCATAAAGAAAGTTTGACCAGAAGTAATCTATAATTCTTAGCTTTAGAAATGCTTCAAAAGTAAAATATAGATTTGATAAAGTTACCAAACTTTCATTAACTTGGCATGTTTCTTAATTTATCTAAAATATACGAAGAAAATATTTATTAACTTTCAAATTAAGGACCCATAGACATAATAAAGTTCGATCATTACTCATTAGTCACCGGTACATTTTCTTCCCTCTCTTCCTTCTGTTTAAGTTTGACTTTGACGTAATGTACTATTGTTATAAAGCTTACACGATTGTTTCATCTAATGACACATTGTTTATAACATCATTTACATGTAAAATATACTCAAATTTGATTTATTTTTTCTTTAAATCCTTTTACAAACTTACAAGTGGAACGTGTTGACCTAAGATAAACTTTGCATACAAAGCTGGAGTGGTTATAAATAAATACATTCTACTTATATTCATATAATTTGATTATTAAATTTAATTGTTTTTTAATTGACAAAAGTTATTTTTATTTATTTATTTAAAACATCTTATATGCCTACAAGTGTACATGGGGACCATTGTTGGCTGTACATGCCGACTCATCATGTTCAATTAAATTAAATAGAAGTTTAATTGAAAATGAAAATCATCAAAATTAGACAAAGACATCTCCATTATAATGCAATTGTGACTGGCCCCATTCCTTTTGTAGAGTTAGACATGATCCTTATTGATTTCTCTTTGTTCCTTCATAATAAATACCAAAATTTATTCTAAAAAGACAAGAACAAAATTTTAATGTTAGCAAAAACATTTTAGTAATAATCAAACAAAACAGGGCCTAATACTTTGTGAGGATTTTAATACTCTGTTGCAGCTGTGTTCTGTTACGCTCCTTTCTGCACTGTCCATCATGTTCCGTAGTGCCACAAAAATAACACACAAGGCACAAGCGATCACAGGGCTAGCTGCCAAGTGGCATGTCTGTGCAACGTTGGATTCTTTTGATGGAGTGGCCCAAGGTGACACACTAACGGCTCAGATTTCGCATGATAGAATCTATCCTACGGTGGGAACAGATGGAGAATCAGAGACTGATGATGCTGGTGATGAAGAAGATGAGATTAATAACACTAAGTTAATTCCATCCTACGCTTATAGCACCATCTCATATCAGAAGAGACAAGCTCTTGGTAATTTTCTCACACCCAATTTAATTGAATTTTTTTATTTATAATAGTTTAATTAATGTTGAACAGTTTGGTATTGATATTTTGTTTGATATCCTATTCAATATCTAATCATTTAAATATCACACCACTTATTTATATTAATTAATTCTTCCGTGAATTTAATTTTAAAATATTTTTGCCCCGTGAATATCGATGAGGTACCCATCTTTTTTTTCCCAAGATATCAAATAATTCACCTTAATTCTTATGTGTTGATAGTGCAATGTTTTTTCTTCTGAAAACATTTATTTAGATATCTCATCACAAATTTATTTTTCAATCAATAAATTTTATTATATCTCATTTCATCTAATAATAAAATTTATTAATTTAAAAATTGAAACGCATAATACAAAATTTGTCTCATTTATACACCATTAAATTAGTCATATATATTTGTGATGAATTTTAGGAATTAATTATACAATTAATCTCTATAGATAATATAGTAGCATAAGCTCTTGTATGCAATTACTTTTATAAATATTTTGGTCAATAAATGAAAGGTTATAGAATATGAAGAAAAAAAAAATGTATGTAGTCTTTACAATTTAACCCAAGAATTTCTGGAGTAATTTGATTTAGGCATCTTTAAAAAATGAATATACATGTTTGATGGATTACCATATCTTGATTATTATAAATGTTCCCTGACTCAAGTTTTATGCTATTTTTTTTTTTGCAGTAAATTACTTTGAGAACAATAAGGCAGGAATTACCGTATATGGATTCATGTTGGATAGGAGTACGCTCCACACCATATTCGGTATTGAGCTATCTCTACTTCTTTGGCTGCTTGGAAAAACTATAGGCATTTCTTGAAGATTCTTTATTTGGTTTCATTATAGTTTATGAATCATTAAAGTAAAAAAGAAGAAAAAAAAATGTAGTTTGTTAGTCCGTTATTTTTTTTAATTTATTGCTTTAATTTCCCGGCTGCTTTACTGTTCAAAATGGATGAGAAACAGAAATATGGTTCACTTTTTTCTAATTTTCATGTAGTAACAATTTTTTGAAGGGTTTCTCTTCAAAATGGCATTTATAATTCTGTGGGAAAAAAGTGGCACCTATGTATATGTTTTCATTTAAGTAAAAGGCACCTATAAGTTAAAACGAGAAGAAAAATATATAGTTATTTAATGGGCTTGGCCATGTCTGTGAGAGATAAATGGATTTAATGGATGCTCTTTCATCCCCTTGCAATTTCTGACATTTTATTAGATTTTAAGAATTTGAGGGTGAAAAAGTTCAACCTAATAATGAAACATGAGATTAATGATTTATCAAAAATTCAAATTCGATAGTGTTTTATACACCTTTTGAGTAACCATTAGATTAGCATCCACCAATTAATAATCTCTAAATTGCAAGAGTAGCCATTAGATGAAAATGGAGAATTTTTAAGGGAAAATGGAGAATTGTTCTACCATCTCAACATTTTTTTAATAAAAAATATAAAAAGAATTAAATTGTGTATATTTTAAAAGATAAAAGATTGAATTAGAAAAATAAAAGATAAATAATCAAAGCGTTTTAACTAAATAAGTTTAGAAACGATAATTGTCGCGACCTAAATTTCGAGTGTTTCTCGAATTCAATGGAGTCGCCACCAAAGTTTATTTAAAATAGGGAAAACATTGGAAACCCTTAAAAAAAAAATGGTCTTTGAAACCAAATTTTGAGTTCGGGAGTCGATTATGCGTAGGGAAGGTATTAGCATCCTATGACATCCATTAAAATACGGTTACCTATAATTAATTGTGCAAAATTAGTATTAACTTAAATATATTTATTTTTCTTTATTATTAAATATGAATATCAATTATTTATTTTTAATGTGATATTGAAATAAATACGTGTTTAAAGAAAATAGGAACAAAAAAGAAGTTTTTTATTAATGTGCTTGACAAGAGTGTGATCTTGCTCATACGTATCTCCCGGTGCGATGGAGAAATCAAAGCTACGTAGTTCTTGATTAGAAAATGCGGATGTGTTGATCATTTTTAAATAAATCGTGTTTAGTTGTTAAAAGGTTAATTGACAAAAATAAAAGGAGTTTGTTTGATTTGAATTATTAACAATGTGAATTTTAAGACGATCAAGTTGTACAACTCGTGTCTCAAAACTCAAGGAGTAAAAAAAATGTTGCATTTAATTTAATCCGTTTAAAAATATTTCTATTATTTTCGGTTTTAAAATTGAGTCTTAAAGCCATCAAGTAGTACAACTTGTGTCTTAACAACTCAAAGATTAAAAAGATGTCACATCTAATTAATCTAATATTTTTTTTAAAAAAGGTTAATTTTAGATTCATTTATTATTTTTTTTAAAAAATAATTTTAAAACTATTAGGTTGTATAATTCGTATTTTTGCTACTTATGGAATAAAGGATGTCATTTTTAGATGACGTTTAACAATAATTTTTAATTATTAATTTATTTATGAGTTTGGACTTATTAGTTTATTGTGAAAATGAGACTAAAAAAAATCTCATTTAACTAATCTTTAATGTAGTATTTGTTTGTGTTTTTTTATGAAGTTTTCTATATAGTTATAATCAACAACAGTTTTTTTTAAAAAAAAAAACAAATGAATGGGCCGAGCCCAACTTGACTTTAAAAAGGATTATGTTTTTTTTTTATAATCAATGAATGGGCCGAGCCCAATTTTTAAAGAAAAGGATGGGTAAAACAAAAGAAACCCTAGGTCTTTGCCAAAGGGAAGCGGGTTGTTTCAGAGGGAAAAGAAACAGAGAGGCGGCCATGAGAGGGAGAGAAGAAAAACCTTGCAACTAGTTTATTATTCTTTCACTTTTAACATAAACTTGCTCATTTAAAAAACCATTTAAAAAAGCACTTTTAACATCCATTTGAAAAAGTTTTATGAGTTTATGAGATGCATATGCAAGAAGAATTCGTATAGCCTCTAACCTTGCAACTAGTGCGAAAGTTTCATCATAATCAATACCTTCTTGTTGATTATAACCTTGAGCAACCAGTCTGGCTTTGTTACGAATGACCTTACCTTCTTCATCCAGTTTGTTTCTGAACACCCATCTTGTTCCTATGATGGTCTGGTTCTGAGGATCTGGGACAAGATTCCAGACTTCATTCTTTTCAAACTGATGAAGTTCTTCTTTCATTGCATTAATCCAAGATTGATCAACAATGGCTTCTTTGATTGACTTGGGTTCGAGTTGGGAGATCATTGCCATGTTGTTGTTGTCATCCTCTTTGAAAGACATTCTGGTTCGAATTCCATCAGCTGTATCCCCAATAATTTGATCCTGAGGATGATCACTTATTGTTTTCCAGCTTTTTGGAAGAGAATGAAGCGGAGACTGTTTATCAGTCTGGTTTCCCTGGAGAACATTCAGCTGCTGCTGTCCAGAATGTTCTTCTTCTTCATCATCTTTCTTGCTCGTTTCCAAATCATCAAATTCATCAAATAATACATGTATACTAATTTCAACAACCTTTGTTTTGAGATTAAACACACGAAATCCTTTAGATTCAGTTGAGTATCCCAAAAATATGGCTTTGTCTGATTTAGCATCAAACTTTCCAAGGTTTTCTTTATTGTTCAAAATGTAACAATAACACCCAAAGATGTGAAAATATGAAATGTTTGGCTTTCTATTTTTCCAGATTTCATATGGTGTTTTGTTGATGATTTTTCTTATTGTTACACGGTTTAAGATGTAGCATGAAATGTTTATGGCTTCAGCCCAAAAATATTTTTCAACATTTGATTCTTCCAACATTGTTCTTGCCATTTCCTGCAACGTTCTGTTTTTGCGTTCAACAACCCCATTTTGTTGAGGAGTTCTAGCACATGACAGATTGTGGGAAATGCCAAGTTCATCAAAAAATGCTTTAAAAGAAGCGTTTATAAATTCTCCTCCATGATCACTTCTTACAGAAATGATGCTGGAATCTTTTTCATTTTGAACCTTCTTACAAAAGTTTTTGAAAGCATCAAATGCATCATCTTTTTGTTTTAAAAATAAGACCCATGTATATATAGAATAATCATCAACAATAACAAAACCATATCTCATTCCACCTAGACTTGTTGTTTTAATAGGACCAAAAAGATCTATGTGAAGCAGCTCAAGGACTCTATTTGAGGAAATAAAATCTTTTGGACGAAAGCTACTTTTAACTTGTTTTCCTTTAGCACAAGCTTTACATATTTTATCTTTATCAAAATTGATTTTTGGCAATCCTCTAACAAGTTCTAGTTTTGAAATCTTTGAAATAGTTTTCATACTGATGTGTCCTGTCCTCTTGTGCCAAATCCATTTATCTTTGTTTATGGACATGAAGCAGGATTCATCAGGTAATTCTTCAAGGTATAAAACATAAAGATTTTTCTTTTTTATACCTGAAAAAATGAGTTCGCCATTTTTGTTTTTAACTTCACAGAAGTTTGGTTTAAAAATAACCTCGAAGCCATTGTCACATAGTTGACTTATGCTTAAGAGATTATGTTTCAGACCTTCTACATATTGAACATCAGAAATTTGAGCTGAGTTTTTCTTACCAATGGTTCCTTTACCTTTGATTTGAGCTTGGTTGTTGTTACCAAAGGTTACAGAACCTCCTTCTTTCTTTTCAAATGACATGAAGAAGCTTTTATCTCCTGTCATATGTCTTGAACAGCCACTGTCCAAGAACCATGGCTTTTTCTTGACAAGTTGAATCAATTCTGCATAAGATGTTATATTAACTTTAGGTACCCACTCTTTTTTGGGTCCTTGAGAGTTAGTTTCAGGATTGGATTTTCTTTTGAAATAACATGCTGATTCATGATGACCAAATTTGAGACAATAGGAACATTTAACAGTTGGTCTTGGTGTTGTATTTGAAATATGAGTTTTCGAAGGTTTGAATCTTGATTGTGTAAAGATTCTGGATCATTCTCCCTTTTTCAAACTTTCTGGAGAATGTTCAGTTTTTCTTTTTGAACTTTCTCCGTTTTGAGAATAAGTTGGAGAACCTTCTGGTTTTTTCAAAATTGGCTTTTTCTTTTCAAACATTTTTCTGTTCTTAATCTTTTCATCCCGTTTTTTGAAATAGCACGCAAATTCCAAATGTCCAAGTTTTTTACAGTATGAACATTTTGTTTTGCATTTTTCGATCTTGCTTTCCGGAATAAAAAAGTTTTCGTACATTTTGGGTTTTTGAGTTTGATCAAAACCAAGACCAGCCTTATCAAATATTCCTATTTGCGATCCCATGATCTTCTGAAAAGTTTCAGTAGCTTTTATTAAATTAAGCAAATCAGTTTTTAAAATTTCATTTTCAGATTTAAGATTAACGTTCTCCGTTTTAGCAGCAGAACGTTGTTGACCTTTCTGAATTTCACAATCTTGCTGTTTTGATTCCCTCAGTTCTTGAATGGTATTCTTAAGAATATCAATCATGGCCTGAGCCTTTTCTTTCTCTTCTTTTTCTTTAAAAACTTGTTCTTTTAAATAACTACATTTTTGTATAAGAGTGTTCGAATCATTTAGCAAGTTGTCAAATTCTTTTCCCATTAATTCACACAGAGAACAGGGTTTAGAATCTATTACCTCGTTTTCTTCTGTGTCTGCCATCAAGCATATGTTGGCTTCTTCTTCTTCTTCTTCTTCTTCTTCTGATTCTTTAGAGTCATCCCATGTAGCCAGCATTGATTTCTTTTTGAAAGGAAATCGCTTTGGTTTATTCTTATTCAATGGACATTCAGATTTGTAATGTCCAAGTTTATTGCAACCAAAGCATGTAATCTGGCTCTTATCAACTTCTGTTTTGGGATTTTTATTGGGAAATCCCTTTTTGATTTGATCTCTTCTTCTCATCATTCTTTGTATTTTTCTGGTGAGAAGAGCAATTTCTTCATCAGCATCATCTTGTCCAGTTTCTTCTGGTTCTTCATCAGTTTGTAGAATGATGCTTTCTTGAGATGCTTTTAGAGCTACTGCTTTTCCTTTCTTGATAGCTTTATCTTCTTGTAGCAGTATTTCATGTGCTCTTAAAGTTCCTATCAATTCTTCCAGGGGAAGTGTTTCAAGATTCTTGGCTTGGCTTATAGCTGTTACCATTGGTCTCCATACAACTGGAAGACATTTCATGATTTTTCTTACCCTGTCTTGTATTGAATAGGCTTTGCCGAGAGAACGCATTTCATTCACTATTGTTGTGAATCTTGCATACATCTCATCAATGGTTTCTCCTTCTTGCATTTCGAATAATTCGAATTTTCTTATACCAATGTCAATCCTTGTTTCTTTGACATGGCTCGTGCCTTCATGGTGAGTTTGTAATGTGTCCCATACTTCTTTGGTAGTTGAACATTCGTCTACTCTTTCACTTTCTTCCCTGCTCAAAGCACACAATAAGAATAAATCAGCTTTGGAGTTTAGGAGTACCTTAGCTTTATCATCAGAAGTCCAGTCTGCTTCTTTCTTTTCTGTTGAAGCTGGATCTTCTTGATTCATCCTTGGAACATGATTTCCATTTACTATGATGTTCCACATGCCTGTGTCCTGTGATTTAAGAAACAATTGCATTTTGTTTTTCCAAAAATAATAATCAGTACCATCAAAGAATGATGGTCTGTTAGAGGATCCTCCCTCAACAATGTATTTTGCCTTAGACATTTTCTAGATCTTTTTCTCAAACACTGGTTAGGTGTTCTTTCTAGAGACCTTGCTCTGATGCCAATTGAAGTAGCAAAATTGATTTACAAGGAAGGGGGGTTTGAATTGTAAATCTCCCTTTTTAAATTTTCCAGAAAAACTTCAGTTTTAAGCTCAAGAAAGTTCTTGGTTAAGGAAGCAGAAAAACAGAGAACGTTCTTGGTTTTATCAGAAAACGGAGAACGTTCAGTTTAGTATGTAAAATAGAAAAAACGATTTTGTATTTCAAACTTAAAAACAATCAAACTTGATAAGGAGGTTAGGGATAAGAAATACCACAAGCAAATATATCCTGGTTCACCCAAACTTGGGCTACGTCTAGTCCTCACGAAGTGAGATTTTCCACTAAGTGTTTAAAACAAGAACCTTCTTGGTTTTACAACACTTAGTCTAGATCAACCTTGATCTTCTGTTTTCAGAACTTAAACTAATTCCTACCTAGAAAAAGTTTAACCAAATCACCTATCAATCTTGATAAGATTTCTTACAATCTACCCAAACTATCTTTTACTCTTATAGTTTGAGCTTACAATGGTGATGAGATTGATTTTGTTTAGAATCTGTGAATTCTCAACTCTTGTTTGAGATTCGATTCTTTACAGATAAATCAGAATATATATCAGAGTAAAACAATTTAACTAAAAATTGATTCTGTAAGAGATTTTCAGAACTTCAAGTATGAATGTGAATGATTGTGATAGCTGTGTTAGCACTTGAACTTCTGAGTTTTTCCTTGAGCTGTGGCCTTCCTTTTATAGGCTTGAGAGCATTGAATAAAGGCCAATATAGCCGTTGTAAAGGCCTTGTGTCAGACTGGTCCAGTGGCTTTATTTCTAATTAAAAATAATCCTTTTATTTTCCTGATCAGTCTTGAGCTGTAGTGTTTTGGATCAATCTTTCTTGAGTTGTTAATGATCTTCTGAAGCTTCTGATAAGTGGCAATATTGCTGTCTTGATCTGAAGCTTTGGATCAATAAAAACAGATTGAGATCAATCACGAATAGCTTGATGTAAGGAGCTTGTACTGAAGCTTCTGAAACTGCCTGGAGATTGATGATCGTTCTGGACGTTTGTTCTTTAGGTATCCTCTGTTAAATTCCATAATGTATCCTCTGGTAATTTCCAGAATGTATCTTCTGGTAATTTACTTCATGAGGTATCTTCTGGAGTCTGATAATTACTGTTTCCAGAACAGTCTGGATAGGCTTGTTTGAGAGTCTTTATCTTTCTCAATTCGAAAGTTCTCTTGATCTGAATTGATCCTATGTGTTCTCTGCCATGTAGTGATCATATCCATGTAACTTCCAGAGCCAACAACTTCAATTAAGTGTTGGAGAAAGTTTGGTCTTTATGGTGTCGTGGTCTGGCAAACATTTTCCGTTTTCCAGAATGTGGAGAATGTACTTTTGCTGCTGTTTTCTTTGATTCTTATGAAACATGTCTTTGATTTAAAACACTCAAAAGCACAGATTAAATTAACAATACATTTAGAATCATAATTAAACAATCTTTAATTAACCTTTGTTTGTTTTCATCAAAACATTAAATTTGAGAGTTTGTCTTAACATTATTTTCTTTCCCTTGTGTTAGATCTAAGTTGTTGAAGTAGAGTCTACAATCTGAGGAAGTCAGAAGGGGTAGCAGATTACTTGGCAATTAGATTCAGGGCGTTGTAATTCCTTCTACAATCTGGGGTTGTCAGATTGGTAGGAGAAGACTTGACTTAGGAAGTCAAGGTGCTGTATTCCTCAAGAGTCTAGGATTGTTAGACTGTTTGAGAAGACTGACTTGGAGGGTCAGTGGAACTGTTGTAATTCAAGGTTTGAATTAGTGAAATCCTTCAAGGTGAAGGGACTAGACGTAGCCTCGTTAACGATGAACCAGTATAAAATTCTGTGTTTTTATTGTTACTTTATATCCGCTGCTAACTCTGTTTTATTCATACATCAAGTTTTGTTTTAAAACTGCAAAAACAGAAAAAGTATTCAAGTTAGTCAAACACAATTCAACCCCCCTTCTCGTGTTTGCACCTTCAAGATTGTTATCCTAAACCTCTTTACCTTCCAGGGAAAAGGCCCTCCATTTCAATCACTATGCTTGAATTTTGTAGTTTACGGATCCCTTTACTTCTCCTTTGTTTTAAGCAATTGAACCTAGGTGTTTAAACTATGGGACTTGTTGTATGGTATGGTCTCCTACTTTCACCTCTAGGCTAGGGATACTTCACATTTTGCTTACCTTAAATTCCATATTAACCATTTAAATCTGTATGCAAAACCTTATATTTTTGCTAACCTCATATTCCATATAACCTTAATTATGTGTGCTTCTATTGACAAACCATTTAAAATTTCTTTTTATAGTTTGGCATATAGTTTCCTTGGTTTCTCTCAATCTTTTACTATTGGAACATCTTTCATTTGATTTACCCTTCTTATAGGGAGTCCTACAACTCTTCTATACACAAGCCTAAACTGTCGAATGAAAGACTCTACCACTTTTCCAAAATAGGTGCCTCTCTTGTAAAAAAATTCATATCTCAAACACAATTCCAGGCCTATCTTCCATAGTTCTAAATACAAAACACAAAATATTTAGTTGATCAGACTTAATATTTGGTGAAACGATACTTAGAACATATAGCAAAAAGAAAAAGAAAAACATCCTAAATATAACCCAATATCCACAATCCAATTGGTTCGACCTGCCTCTGATACCAAAATGTAATAAACATCACCATGTATCTAGAATATGGTAATAAATTTGTACATTTTAATATTTTAGAAGCAATCATGTAAAATATCATGAGTAGAAACTTATATATATATATATATATATATATAATACATAACATTCAAGCATCCTCTAATATACACAATAAAAGAAATCAGATGACAAACTTAACCAACATCACTACAAAGCTCTACCCTCTGCTGCCTCAACTCCCAACCTCAATATCCCCCTCATATGCTTTAATACATAAAAATAAGGGATGATATAATAATCTTAGTGAGTTCTATAAAGGGGATGGGCAGTTAAAAATAGTTTTCCTTATATATAATGAGAACATGACATGAATATGCAAGAGATCGGGTTGTAGGGAGATGACTTCAGAGAACTATTGTCTTTGAAAGATTTTGGAAAGAAGCAGAAAATGGACGTACGAGGGAGTTGATGAACAATAACTGATGTTTGTGTTTTTTTTCTTCAGAATGTTTTGAGAGTGTTTAACTAGAATTGGAAAAATGAAGGTGGAAGATGAATTAATACCTGTTATCTCTTTGGCACTTGGACTTGTTAATTCTACTACTTTCCTATTATATCATTGATCTTAAATTAATATTACTAAAAACACAACATTGACTATTAATAAAATTCTAGTAATTCTAATTAGTACTTAAATCTTATAAATATTTCTAAGGTAGTGAGAGAGTTGTTACACATATAGTGCTATACTATAATGCAAAAATATTGTCAATGTTGATTTCTTTTCAATTCAATCATATTTGACTCATGACATAATTTATTGCGATCTTTTTATTTTCACAATTTCAAGTATCTGATCAGTTCTTCTAGAACTGAAAATTAATTATGTTAAATTATACTTGGAATATTCATAACTTCACTTGGACCATCTTTCTTTTTAGCTCATTTTCTTGTTTAAGGATTTTTGTCCTTGAAATCGACTTGTTAGCATTGCTTCATGCATAGTTGAGATTCATTTGCAATATTAGATTCCTAACAACGACATTCATTTTTGTTGAAGCATTAGCAATTGATAATTGGCTTCATAAACTGTGTAAATGAGTTATCTTTTAAACTTTTCCTTCAAACTAGTTTGGATGAGGATCAAGATGAGATAATAATATATTTCAATAATCAATTTTAGCTATTTATTCTCTCCCCCTAATATTAGAAATACTAATTTATCAAATGATAATCAACAAACTCATTTGGAAACAAGTCTCCAATTTTTTGGCTAAATATACTCTATTATAAATTGAGATTTTATATCCAATATATATTCTTAATATTATTTTACAAGTCATCTTAGTGCATTATATTGGAGGAGTTGAAACATATGCAACACTTCCAAAAATCTCTTAAATGGGGAATATTAAGTTATGAACAAAAATCAATTGTAAATTAAGGAAAAATATTACATATGTTAACATGTTGGCTTGATGCGAATCAATATATCAGCATACATGAATGCATGTTTCCAAAGTAAAACTTAGAAGTTATGATCTCATAAATATTGGTCATAAATTACTTTTAGATGTCTAAAGAATAGCTATTTAAGTCCATTTATGTGTATTAACATATGCTACATGATATTCAACATCAAATCCAATAAACATTCCGTACTTTCCAAATTCTCTCTTGATAAAAGAGGTCTCCTAGTCAAATTAGTAGACACAACACACTACGCCAAAAATAACCTTTTAAAACACTTTTTTTAAGCCCTTTACAGTGCTTTTAAGCGCTATAGTATCTAGTGCTGTTAAAAGATACAACAGCGCTATTGAAAATAAAAAAGCACTGTAATAGGTAAATATATAGTGCGCTTCTCTTAAACTAGTTTTACAGCGCTTTTTCAAAAAAGCGCTGTAATAGGTTTATATATATAGCGCACTTGTATTATCAACTAGTTTTACAGTGCTTTTTTCAAAAAAACGCTGTAATAGGTACATATATATAGCGCGTTTGTATTATCAACTAGTTTTACAACGCTTTTTTTAAAAAAAGCGCTGTAATAGGTACATATATATAGCACGCTTGTATTATCAACTAGTTTTACAGCGCTTTTTCAAAAAAGCGTTGTAAAAGGTACATATATATAGCGCGCTTGTATTATCAACTAGTTTTACAGCGTTTTTTTCAAAAAAAGCGCTGTAATAGGTACATATATATAGCATGCTTGTATTATCAACTAATTTTACAGCGCTTTTTAAAAAAAGCGATGTAAAAGGGTTAAAAAAGCGTTGTAAAAGGATAAAAACATGTTTTTTAATGCCATTTTTTTTTAAAATGTTGTATTTAAAATGAGATTTCAATTTCTTTTCCAAATTCAGATTTTTATCAACATCATATATCAATTACATATCAAATTCATATTCACAAGAACAAATATCAACAATATTATTTACAAATTCACAATATCAATTACATTTATATTCACAGCAACAAATTACAAGTTCATGACAATAGCAACAAATATAACAATATTGACAGTAACAACATATTCACAATATCAATTACATATTCACAACAACAAATATAATGCCAGTTCAGTAGCAATTTCCAGCAATTTCTTTCTTCACCCTACTGTAACAAAAAATAAAACAAACTAATTAAAATAATGATCAATTCACACCAAAATATACAATAATAGTTTACAATTTCCAGCAATGTGAAACTCACCTATTAACAAATTATATAACTTTCAGTTGGAGCATATACTCACACCAGTCTTCTTTTATTTCAATTAGATCACTTTCAGAGTATGTTGAATCAAAGTTGTCAAAGTACTATATGATATAATATTTGAAAATAAATAAGTTAGAATCAAATATATATAGCTTATATATGAAAATCAAAATATAATGAAGAGCTAACTCAGAAAGACATGACTAGAGGCAATTGATTGAATATAGTAAAATGAAAATATAAAGAAATAGTTTAAACATCTTTTACTTGTAGTTGTGCAGTTGTTAACAATTTCAATAATGTTCAACAAACTTCATTAATTTCATATGATGCTTCATAATTAATTACAACTATCAAATCAAAACAATCAAAAACACCAAAACAAATCACAGTCATACAGTAACACATTCAGTAATTTGAGGGATGCCAAACATAAAATCAAATGATTTAAATCTGAATACATGAATTTTCTACTGCAAGTGACCTCAAGAAAAGATTTAAATAACAGTTCACAACTGCAATTTGTGACAACGACATTAACAAATTTTATACATATGTTACAACCGCAATTACGACACATTATTTGACTGCAATATTCCATAATATCAATGATCACAACACGATAGTTAATTAAAAACCGCAATCTCAACCTATAAACAAGACATTTGTTATCATAAAATAAATACCAAATAAACACAAGTTTGAGTGTAACGAGCCATTAAATCGCAACTACATTAAGTGCAATTAAATGAGCAACAAGCATACCAACAAATCAATGGGAAGAGACTCGAGCCTTGATTTTGATTGACACTATTCAATTCTCGGAGTTTTCGGCGTCCCCAGCAAACCACTCTGTTTAACCAAATTAACAGGCGAAAGCATAAGAGGACTTTTATCAAACACTTTACGGTCATTAACCTCACTCTTCTCCTCGAACTTTTATCAAACACTTTACCGTCATTAACCTCACCCGATCCCCAACCTAAAGACTTGTTACACTAAAGCTGAGCAAGAGTTCCATGTTTCAAATACTTGTTCCCTGAGCTCTTCAATTTTTTTCTCCCTTTTCCAACCTTCCAATTTCTCTCATTCGGCGTCACTTTCTCCATCGCTATATCACCGTAAAATTCCGATTTGAATAAACAGATTCAATTCAACCTGAAAAAAATACATAATCACCAAAATTGAATTCACTATAAACTATCATAATAAAAGAAAAACAAAAATAAAATAGAAAATTAATTATTAAATAGAAATTTCAATAATATGAAGAAAAATGAAGAGAACTCACATTAGAGACAACAACAATTTTATCAGGTAACGATTTATCAATTTTAGCGACAACAACAAATTAATAAATACAGTACCTGAGACAACAATCACTCAGTAGAGGAGAGGAAGGTTCGTAATAGGGTTCGAAGGGAGAGAACATATTAAATATGTTTTTATTTATTAATAAATCAAGTATATATAACTTGAACTGAACTTGTAATTTTACAGCGCTTTTATCCATAAGCGCTGTAAAAGGCTTTTAAAAATTAAACTTCAAAACATTTACAAAGTTTACAGCGCTATATTTTATAGCACTTTTTATAAAAGTGCTGTAAACATTATATGAGAGCGCTATATTTTACAGCGTTGTTATGCGAAGCGCTGTAAACATTATGTGAAATCGCTATGACCCTACAACAGCGTTTTTTCTAAAGCGCTTGTCATTAAAGCGCTGTTGTATCCTCCGTGAATTTTAAAAAATATTATACAACAACACTTTTAGTTATGAAGCGCTTTAAAATACGCGCTGTAAAAGGTCATTTTTAGCGTAGTGAACAATCTTGCAAAATTTTAGCTATGAGTTGATAAAAAACATACATGTTACCATTTAGTTTGTGATCGGCGTATTGATCCACGTGATTCATACAATTGGTGTATTAATTTACAAATACCACTTCATATACGTTCTATAAATGTGAGAGATACATTTTCTCAAATTGTCAACTTCCTTTGGGAACTAATAACATAAAATTATTAAATTGAAGAATCTTCTGACTCTTCAATTGATGTTGACATAAAAAAATTGAACTATTTTTCAGATTGTAATAGATCTGGGATGGTCTAACTGGGCTAGTCAACAACAAACTTTAATATGATTTGTAAACTTTGGATTTACAATGATAGGTATTTCAATTGTTCTAATATTTTTAAATCAATAATAAACAATCATATATTTTAAAATTTTGTATTCCTATTAAAACTTTATATAGAGATTCTAAAGACTAGATTTACCTTTTGCATTGTCATATATGTACATCAAAGACAACCTTCTTCGTAAAAACAAATGGGAACACAAGACTTCATTTTACAAATAAAACCTGATAAATCACACCTACATATTTTATTTAAATAGCTATTATATATATAAAGAATCAAAATACAATAAAATATTTATTTTCTCATTTAATTGTTCAAAATATACACATGAAATGAACCTTGAGAATTTCAAGAAAATGATTTAGCAACTCATTATTATCAATAAATTTTATCTCTAAATATAAAGATATCAACAATGCATATGTAAGATCAAAATTACTTATATAAATTACATAATGAATATTTGAATATTAAATCATATAAAAAATGATAGTTTAAAATAATTAGACTAAGAAGACTTAAAAATTAATTTGTACATATATAACTACTCATGACTTACATTTAGAAAGTATGAGACAAATATTTTGTTTGTACTTGTTAGAAACTAACAAGTATTACCGATATCATTTTGTATTGGTACAAGACAAGAAAAAGAATAAGAACAAAAAAATCATCTAATTCTTTTTAATATTCTTTATCCCTACAAAATAATATCTTAGAATTCAAATCGTAAGTAAGAAGACAATATTTTTCAAAATCTAAACTAAAATAAGAACATAAAATGATCTAATTCTTTAGAAATTATGCTTTCTATCCTTTCTTCTCATGAAATTATGTTTCTATATACATAAGTAATTGTCTTGATTTGAATTCATTTTTAATCTTTTAAAGAAATTAGACATATAACATGTATAATCCTTATTATTTAAATTCATTTTTACAACATTAATATAACATATAAAGAGAAGAAAATAATAAGAAACAACAAAGAGAAATAAGAACATAAAACACATCTAACCCTTTTAGTAACTAGCCAACCATATCTCATGTTCTTCCAACAAAAAAGCTTTCTACCAATAATTCTAACCATATCACACGATTATAAGTGATGTTTGAGATATTAAAGATCACCACAATATAAATGAGTTAATATACTATTATACTCCTAACAATTTACTTCATCACTTTTAAGAAAAATAAAGATCATAACCACAACATTGGTATATATAAAAAAAGTATCATGTGATGTTCCACATTTTTAATGAACCACTAATTTTTTTTTCAATAACAAATGTGACTAATCTTTCAAATATTCTTAAAAGTATTTTTGTCAATCTTGCTACATCAGGAGCACATTCGAGTGAAAAAAAAATGCACTTATTTTCTCTTATTTTCCTTTATTTGGAATTCTATTAAGATCAAATATATCTTGTACACTTTAATCATAGTCTATCTTCAACAACTCAACCACAAATCTTCAATAGCATTATTCAATAAATTTATTTTTTGAGCGATCCTTCAGGGATGCTTTAATCACAAATCATTCTTCTTAACCCTAAATTATTCTTTGAGCAATCCTTTTGGGATGCTTTAATTTTAACTTTGTTGTAGTTTTTCAGGAACGATATCACATATAATCTTCATAAAAAATGGTCAAGAGAAATTATAATTTAAGGAGTTCTTAATAGATGCTTTTAATGTTAAATTATTCCGGAATTCAGCACTAATAAACAAAGAAAGATATGGTAATTATAAGGTCAAAGAAATTTCTCAATAAAATTTCTATGTAAAAATAAAAATAATTGACATGAAAAAATATGAGCAAATATAGTAACATGGTTATAATTAAATTAATATAAAGATATTGAGAAGAAGAAGAAATATTTTTGCAATGTAACATTCAAAAAAAAAAGTTCCAACTAAAAGAGCAAGAACAAGAATGATAAATGAGATCTTTGCATTATTCTACACTCAGTATATTTTTACAATACAAAGTGAGTCCTATTTATAAGACACATATAGATAAATGAGCAATCACTTTAAATACTAAGTTTATTCATAAGAGAATTTTTTTTACAAATAATAGTAAAATTTATTAGTTTTTTAAGTATGTGTAAATAACATTAAAAAACAACTAAGTTGAACAAAGATTGTAAAAATAAAGTCATTATGATATAGTTTTTCACAAATCATTATCATATTCTGCCTTCAAAATTAAATATAAGCAAAAATAATATTTAAAAAGTTCATGTATTTGGTCTAAAATGTAGGGAAGATACGTCAATTTTTTAAATACTCTTCTTTCTTATATTTTATTTTAGAGAAAGTATGTTAAAACTTTAGATTCAATCATTCATATTTTTTTTGAAAAAATATTTATATTATTTAATAATAAATTTTAAATATAACTAATATATTGCATTTAATATGTTTATGCATCATGATAATTAACAAACATTTAGTTGAAAAATATTCGAAATATAATAAAGGCAAATTTCAAGAAAAATATAAGGTATTTTTGATATTAATAATTAATCATAATATATACATATATATTATTAAATAATTACAAATAAAAATTACTTTTTATATATAGACATATATTCAATGTTATCATTTACTTATATGTTCATTAACAATATATACTAACTTCCAATTATGATTAAAAAAATGTTTATGCAAAATAAATGGCAGCAATAATTAGAAAATGACATTTTACTACCAAAAGTTGAATACAAAACTATACAAACAATATTTTATTATAATATAGTATTTTAATTGATAGTCTACAAATACTATATTTTTTTTATAAATGAATGTTATCATTTAATACGTTCGAACAGCATATACCAACTATCAAATGTGATTTGAACAATGTTAGTACAAAACAAATTACAATTTTAATAAGAAAGTTGCATTATAATGTTAAAAATTGAATAAAAAACTACATATACAATATTTTATACCATAAAAAACTATACATACAATATTTTATGGTAATATAATATTAAATGGTAGTCTAGACCTACAATATTTTATTTTAAAATAATCCATACCAAAACAGTTTAAGGGATTCTTTAACACTTTTTACCGAAGGAATATTTAAAACTTATTAGGTATATTTCAATATTATATTTTTATATTATTATTGTTATTATTGAGCATTAATTAATTCATTTATTATTGTAATTTGTTGGGCTTATCCACTGCATACCTTCTCTTATATATAGTATACAATTTTTTTACAAATTTCAACATCTATCATTGACAAATCAAAGTTTGATTTAGTTTTGCTTTAGTAAAATGGTTTCAAAAGTAGCCTTTCTCATCCTAGGCTTAATGGCCATGGTGGTTTTGATCTCTTCTAAAGGAGAAGCTAGGAACTTAGCTGAAACTTTCTCGGTCTCTAGAATGAGTGAGAACACATTTTGCTTTTAGTTCTCACAATTATTAAACAAAATAAACTCATTCGTTAATCAAACTTTGCTTTCATATTGTTTGAAGTCTTCCCTTACATAACAAAGTTTTGAAGTCATGAAAAAAATTACTTTTGAAATATAGAATTTCGAAGAGCCGATTATTTTATTATTATTATTATTATTATTATTATTATTGTTTGCATGATTTATTATTTATAAATTTCTATTTGCTAGGAAAATGTGACGCAATACAATGTTTAATTTGTTCATGGTTCATGCTTTTTCAGCTAACGATGTTAAAGAGAAAAATGATGGTGAAGTAAAATACAATGAAGAGTCAACTGATGAAAGTAGATGTGCTGAATCTTCAGATTGCTTCAACATTCCTGGTATTCATGGATTTGGTGGAATTCCTGGTTTTGGTGGAATCCCTGGCATACCGGAATTTGGTGGAATCCCTGGAATACCAGGATTCTCTGGTCCACTTAGCCGTAAGTAAAGTTGTTGTGATAGAAAAAATTATATTGATTATATTATGATGCGATACTTATTTTTAAACAATGACATTTATTCACTTATATTCAAATATTTTGTTTATAAAGTTTTTACTTTTTTTAAAAAATTATGTAGCAATTATTGTTATTATTTGTATATTTTACCATGTTAATCTTTTATTTAATTATAACTTTCTATTATAAGGAAAATGTGACAAATGACATTATTTATGTGTTCTCAATTCATGTATTTTCAGCTTTGGCTGCTAAAGAGAAAACTAATGTTGATGAGGTCAAATACAATGAAAAGTCAGTGATGGGAGGAAGATGTACTGAAAATTTGGATTGCTTCAACATACCCGGAATTCCTGAATTTGGTGGAATCCCTGGCATACCTGGATTTGGTGGTTCACCTGGCCGTAAGTATAGTTGATGTGATAGAAAAAAATTATATTGGTTATATCATAATGTGATACTTATTTTTAAACTGTGGTATTTATTCAGTTATATTCAAATATTTTCTTTCGAGAGTTTTTACTTTTATTTAACAAGTATGTAGCTATTATTGTTGTTATTTGCATGTTTTACTATGTTAATATTTTTTTATTTATAAATTTCTATTATAAGGAAAATGTGACAAATGAGATTATTTATTTGTTCTCGGTTTATGTATTTTCAGCTTTGGCTGCTAAAGAGAAAAGTAACACTGATGAGGTCAAATACAATGAAAAGTCCGTGATTGAAAATTGATGTGCTGAAAACTCAGATTGCTTTAAGATACCCGGAATTCCTAGATTTAGTGGACGTAGCCGTAACTAAAGTTGTTATGGTATAAAAGAAAAAAATTATACTGGTATATCATAATGTAATACATATTTATTAATAGTGAATTTATATTCACTTTTATCACAAGATTGTGTTACTTGAGTTCTTAATTTTGCTTAAGAATCTTGTAACTATTAAATTTATTACCTATTATAGTCATCATTATTTTTGGCATTTTCATGTTTGAAATTGTTTTGTCGTATTTAATCACATTTTATTTATTAGATTTATGAAACATCGAATTACAACATAAATGGAAGTAAGTTTGATTTAAAGGCCCAACGGAACTCCATACTTTTAACTTTTGTGATATAGCTTAGTGATATTATATATATATATATTAAATATCAATTTGTTTCTCAAAACAAAGTAAAAGTGGAAAGGTATCAATATGTTGTTTAAAATCATATATATGTTGGCACACTTCATAACAACAATCATTTACATCACTCATATCAATATATCAACCAAAAAAAAGAAGGAAAAAGAGAAGCAGAGAGAAGAGGCATAGACCAAATACCATGAAGTATACCTTCCCACTAATAAAATATTGAAATCTAAATACTAGTTAAGGAAACTCTATTGGTATAATGATTGTGTTCATGGTAAATATTAGAAACAACAAAAAGTCATAATTTTAACTAGTATTATTCTTCAATCTATTTCTAATTTTCCAAGAAACAGAAGAATAGGATTTGAATGTTAATTAACAAGTTGAGAAATATATTCGAGTTATAAATTATGTCATTCTTTTCTTGGAATAAATCACGATAGCGACCTATTAGAACAATAACCATAATTGATAAGAATAAAGATACAAAATTATAAAAAAAGAACATGCGAAGTTTGATCACGAAGTTCAGTCAATTGTGTCTACAACTCTTAGTGTAGAGCAACTACAATACATTTCTTTTATGATTTAATATTACGTTTACACCGTACAACTTGTACTTAAATATTAATGTCTAGATGACAATATTACTCGTAAACTATACCAGAAAGTCTCCACCTTAGCAAATATAATACCCCTTTGAAGATGAAACGTGTGCCTTTCATTTCTTTGCGGTTTGGGAGTACAAGTCCTACTTAACACCGAGAAACATGTAACAAGTCCAATAAATGCTTGAACGTGTCACTAGTAACTGACTTGGTCAACGTATCAACAACATTCTCTAAATTAATTATGAACTTTTTTCCTGTAATGTATATCCCAATGCAATATACTCTCGGATCTGACGCAGTCAGAATCGCAAAGGGTTAACAAGCGCTAATCCTAAAAAAAGAACAAGTTCTGGAATCCACCAGAGAAGAGAAAACTCTCAAATTTAATTATTTTATTAAAATACGCCTTTAGTTACAACATAGAAAGTCTTTAAATAGATAATAGAAACCCTAGTGCGAAAATTAGGTAAAACAGAAAAGCCCGAAATTACGGGAAAAACTAAAACGGCTGTTTTGAGGCCCAAGACGAGCTCAAAATGGTTCTGGAGCCCATACATCATGGCGAAGCGATGAGTTGTTTTCGTGGCGCGATTTCCTTTTTGAAAAGGTATAATAATAGGCAATATGACACCGGACGATCCTTTTCCGCATTTATCGTTGCGTTTGCCTGCAAAACCGTTTCTTCCTCGATTCTTGCCGCGAACCTTCCTACATTAGGATCTTGTGAAACCTAATATCAATATGTTTGGTCATAACATGATACACTTGATTATTTGTCATATAAATAACATTTTGATTGTCACAATGCAACCGAACTTCAATTTGTTCGACACTCAACTCCTTCACTAGTCCTATAAACCATATAGCCTTTTTGATAGCCTCCTCTAATAAGTCATTTTATTTGATTGTATTTATGATAATGGTGGATATTTACTTCAATAGATGATACACATAATTTAATAAAATTATAATTCACATTCTTTTATATATAGTTTTTCTTTAATTTGTGTAAAATAAGTAAGTGTGGCGGTTGCTGTCGGACAAATGAATTTACTAATTACACGAAAAGTGAATTCGAATTTGATGAACATTATAAAGTGAAATAGCAATAAGAGGTTATATAAAAATATTTTTGTTTACTTTGTCACTTAGAACAAACTGTGGTTATTTTATATTTTGAAAAAGACAATTGTAAACCATAATTTTCATGTACTACTCTTTAGTTGTAGACATAGCTGAAGGTGCAAACACGAGAAGGGGTGGGTTGAATTGAGTTTGTACTACTTGAATTCTTTTTCTGTTTTTGATGATTATTTGAAATCTGAAATATAATCAAGTAGAGTTAGCAGCGGATAAAGTAAAATAACACAAAGATTTATCCTGGTTCACCATTAACTAGGCTACATCCAGTCCCTTCAACTTGAAGGATTTTCCACTAATTCAAAACCTTGAATTACAATAGTACTACTGACCCTCCAAGTCAGTCTTCCCAAACAGTCTAACAATCCTAGACTTTTGAGGAACACAACACCTTGACTTCTCAAGTCAAGTCTTCTCATACCAATCTGACAACCCCAGATTGTAGAGGAATTACAACACCTTGAATCTAATTGCTAAGTCACCTGCTACTTCTTCTGACTCTTCAGACTGTAGACTCTACTTCAACAATATAGATTTCACACAAGGGAACGAAAACAAGAGTGCTTGCTTCTGGAAAGCTGATACTCACAATTAACCTCACTGAAAACTCGAGTGTTTGCTTCTGGAAGTATATGACTCTTTCACTGATTTCCGATGATGAGTTTTCTGCCTTGAGCCTCCTTTTATAAATGAAAATTAGGGTATCTTCCAAGCTTAAATTCGAGCTGTATCTTGCTGGATTCTCTTTCAAAAATACCTTGACTAATCGGGTTTCACTTAAATAAAAAACATATCTTTTTAGCTCCAGATATGCATTCGAAAATAACTCTGGCCAATCCTGATCTTAATTAATTATGGATCAAATCTTTCTTCCCGCCAATAGCTTCTGAATTCCACAAGACTTCAATTTATTTTTGTATCAAATCCTTTTAATACTTTGATTAAATCTTGACCGTTTGATCTTCTTTTGTCGTCCACATCTGGACCATACAAAATGATCTGCCGTGATCCTCTGGTTCGGCCAATACTGGACCACATGTTCTGATCTTCTGATCTCGGTCAATCACTGGACCATATGATCTGATCTTCTGATCTCGGTCAATCACTGGACCATATGATCTGATCTTCTGATCTCGGCCAACACTAGGCCATATGGTCTGATCTTCTAATCTTGGCCAACACTGGGCCATGATGCTTAAATCTGGACTATTGATCTGAACATTTTCCCTCTGATCTGGACCAATTTTAAATTGGGTCTGGATTGAACTGAAATTAAATCTGGACATATGATATTTTAATCTGGACAGTTACCTTCTGATTTGGATCAAATCTGGATTAAATCTAGACAATCATTTCTTCTGGTCTGGACTTAATTTCATACTCTGAACCATGCTATCTTCTGTTTTGGGCCAAATCTGGATTAAATCTCTTGTTCTGGACCAATTAATTTATGCTCTGATTAAGTCTGGACTGATTATCATTTCACTGCCAAGCTATCTTCTGGTCAAAATAAATTATGGACCAAGTCTGACTTATGATACCTTCTTGTCTGGAACAATTCTCCCTCTGGCAGGCTTCCTTCTGGTCTGGTCCAGGTCTCCTTCTAGACTCTGCTTCCTTCTGATCTGGGCCAGGAAAGGTATCCTCTGATGGTGTTTTGACATCCTGGTGTATCGTCTAGTGCTTTTAGGATGCATCCTCTGGTACCTTCTGGATGCATTATCTAGTATCTTCTGGAGGTGTATCCTCTGGTCTGATTTTATCCTCTGGTAATTCATCTTCTGCCTTTGGTGACTTCATCTTCTGCCTCTGGTAACTTCATCTTCTGGTGGCATTCAATATAATAATTCTAAGTACAAAATAAGATTACATGGAGTGCTTTTGTAAACATCAAAACTAAATATATAAACCAACTTGGTTCCAACAATAGCCACAATGGATTGAACTCATGATTTCGAACAAACAGGTCTTCTTGTAAGAGTAAAGAAATTTTATCATCTTATGTCATTCATATTACTAACATAGTCTGGAATCAACATATCCTATCACTAAGGGATCCATCTGTCCATTGCTAAACATGATACCATGATCCATTGTACCATTCAATCACCTAAAAATTTACTTGTCTGTTGTAAGCCATAAAGCCTCTTTGGCAGCCTCAACTACGATTATGTACTATTCTACAATTGTAGACACAGTCACAATGAATTGATGTTATATTGACACACAAATGTATCCACACCTAATACTCACACTCTTCTCATTCTCTCTCGATCTATCTCATCTTCTCACTTCTCTCTCAATCTTGTTGTCGTTAGCACTTCAGTCGCTATCGTCACCACTGTAGGACGAGAATCACAAGAAATAGGGGGTTTGAATTGTGTTGTCTATAAAAAAGGGTTTTATCAAGATTAAAACAAAGTGATAAAATATAACAGATAAGAATGATATGCACAAAATAACACAAACAAATTTATCCTAGGTCACCACCAACACAGTAGCTACGCCCAGTCCCTTCAAATTGAAGGATTCAATCCACTATTCACCAACGATATCAGACATCCACTAAACTCCTACTAGTCAACCTGATTGTGTTCAAGTCTTCTCAACTTTCTAGCTTAGTACAATCAAGTTGTTGAGGAATGCAACTGCTACTGGGCTAGATTACAAACATAAAGTGTTTACGGGGTTTTCTGAATAACTTTCACAAAAGTGTTTTTGATGAGGCAAAATCCCAAATGAAGTGTTTCAAAGATAAAAAACAAGTTAATTAATCTCTAACCATGATTCTAATTATGTTGCTATTTTTATTATATTATTCAAATATAGGTAATCAAGTACTCCTATACAACAATCAAGATCATTCTGGTGTATAACAAATCATTTTGGTTCATAAGAATATCAGTCTGGGCAAACCAAGATCATTGTGGTTTATAATAGTATCATTTTGGTCTATCAAGATCATTATGGATAATTCATTTTAAGGATAAAAATGAAATGAACCATTTCCAGAAGTCCATATGTTAAGTGAAACGAATATCAAGGAAACTTAGAACAATGATCAAGCCCAAAAGTTTAGCTAAAGGCCAAAGAAGTAAAACAACATCAAGAACAATAACCAGATCAATCTCAAGATTGATGGGCTATGAACATTACAACTAGGACAACAAGGATGAAAATGACACTGCTGCTGCATCTTTTGTCGAAAGCCTAGAATGCGTGCAAGACAGTAAACTATCACCAGATAACTGCTAAAACATCAGTCACGATATTCATTTAAACACAAAACCAAGAATGTTCTAGTTGCAAAGGAAGAAAATTTTAGATTAAAATAGAATAGATGTATATTAATTATCACTCTAAACAGATGTCTCTCAAAAAGTTCAGTAACAGCTATAATGAGCCTTCTCTAACCTTCATCATGAAGGTGCAAACACGAGAAGGGGGGTTGAATTGTGTTTGACTTAACTTGAATACTTTTCCTGCTTTTACACTTTTAAAAAAAACTTGATATATGATTAAAAACAAAGTTAGCAGCGGATATAAAATAAAATAAAACTCAGAATTTTTATACTGGTTCACCGTTAACGAGGTTACGTCCAGTCCCCTCACCTTGAAGGATTTCACTAATTCAAACCTTGAATTACAACCATTCTACTGACCGTCCAAGTCAGTCTTCTCAAACAGTCTAACAATCCTAGACTCTTGAGGAATACAGCTCCTGTCTTCAGCCAATCTGACAATCCCAGATTGTAGAAGAAATTTCAACACTATGAATCTATTTGCCAAGTAACCTGCAACTCCTTCTGACTCCCTCAGATTGTAGACTGTACTTCAAAAACTTAGATTTGACACAATGGAAAGAAAATAACACGAGTACTTGCTTCTTGAAAGCTGGAACTCACAATTGACCTCTCTGAAAATTTGAGTGTTTGCTTTGGAAGTGTATGACTGTTTTTTGATTTTCGATACTAAGTATTCTGCCTTGAGCCTCTTTTTATAGATGCAGATTTGGGCCTCTTCCAAGCTTAATTTCTAGCTGAATCTTGCTGGATTCTCTGTAAAAATAACTTGACCAATTGGGCTTCATTTAATTAAAAAACATATCTTTTTTAAGCTTCAGATTTCTTTCAAAAAATAACTGGCCAATCAAAACTTTAGTTGCTTCCCGCCACATCTCCTGAATTCCACAATACCTCACTTTTATTTTTGTAACAAATTTTTTTAATACTTTGATTAAAATAAATTAAAATCTCCACCGTTAATCCTCCTGATTAAAATCTGGACCATTGGATTCTTCTGCGCTAGTCCACATCTAGACCAAGCTAATTGATATGCTGTGATCCTCTGATTTCGGCCATCCTGGACTTGCACCTGATATGCTACAATCCTCTGATCTCGGCCATTGCTGGACCACACATCCTGACCCTCTGGTTTCAGCCAACACTGGGCCATGGTCTGATCTTCTGATCTCGGCCAACACTGGGCCAAATAATTAATTCTGAACCATTGATCTGGAAATCATCCCTCTGATCTGGATCAATTCTGGACTTGGTCTGGATTAAACTGAAATTAAATCTGGATAAGTAATATTTTAGTCTGGACATTTTACCTTTGATTTTGGATTAGGTCTGGATCAATTTTGGAAATCATTTCTTCTGGTCTGGACTTAGTTTCATACCCTGAACCATGCTATTTTCTGATCTGGGTCAAATCTGGATTGATTCTCTAGTTCTGGACTCATTAACTTATCTTCTGGTTGAGTCTGGAACAAGTCTGGGCTGTTTTAATTTCTCACTGCCAGGCCATCTTCTGGTCAGAATAACTTCTGGAATAAATCTGATATTTGATTCCTCTTGGTCTGGACAAACTCTCCCTTGAAGGTGCAAACACGAGAGGGGGGAGTTGAATTGTGTTTGACTTAACTTGAATACTTTTCCTGTTTTAATACTTTCAAAACAAAACTTGATGTATAATTAAAACAGAGTTAGCAGCGGATAAAAATAAAAATAAAAACTCACAGATTTTATACTGGTTCACCGTTAACGAGGCTACGTCCAGTCCCTTCGCCTTGAAGGATTTCACTAATTCAACCTTAAATTACAACCTTGCTTTTGACCCTCAAAGTCAGTCTTCTGAAATAGTCTAACAATCCTAGACTTCTTTGAGGAAAAACAACTCCTGTTCTTCAGCCAATCTGACACCCCAGATTGTAGAAGAATTCACAACACTATGAATCTAATTGCTAAGTACCTTGCTACCCTTTCTGAATCCCTCAGTTTGTAGACTCTACTTCAACAACTTAGATACAACCCTATCTAATTGCCAAGTAACCTGCTACCTCTACTGACTCCCTCAGATTGCAGACTCTACTTCAACAACTTAGATTTGCCACAGTGGAAAGAAAATAACCGAATACTTGCTTCTTGAAAGCAGAAATTCACAATTGACTTATATGAAAATTTGAGAGTGGTTGCTTTGGAAGTGTATACCTCTTTTTTGATTTTCGATGCTGAGTATTCTGCCTTGAGACTCCTTTTATAGATGCAGATTTGGGCCTCTTCCAATGCTTAAATTCGAGCTGAATCTTGCTAGATTTTCTGGCAAAATAAATTGACCAATTGGGCTTCATTAAAATAAAAATCATATCTTTTTCCAGCCTTAGATTTCTTTCATAAATTAACTGGCCAATCAAATCTGTTGGTTGTTCCCGCCAATGCTCCCGAATTCCATGCTACTCCACTTTATTTTTATAACCAATCTTTTTAACACTTTAATTAAAATAACTTGCAATCTCCATCGTTGATCAATTCTGGACCATCATAATTTTGAGCGCTAGTCCACATCTGGTCCAAGCTAAATGATATGCTGTGATCCTCTGAATTCAGCCATCCCTGGACCACACTTACTGACCCTCTGATCTTTTGATTTCGGCCAACCTAGATGCGCGCTTGATATGCTGAATTCTTCTGGACTCGGTCATTTCTGGACTTGCACATTCTGCCCCTCTGATTTCGGCCAACACTAGGCCATGGTCTGATTTTCTGATCTGGACCATCACTGGACTCAAAAAATTATTTCTGAACCATTGATCTGGATATTTTTACTCTGATCTGGACAGATTCTGGACTTTGGTCTGGAACAAACTGAAATTAACTTGAACAAAAAATATTTCAGTCTGGACATTTTACCTTTAATTTTGGACCAGGTATGGATTGATTCTGGAACTCATTTCTTTTGGTCTGGACTTAGTTCCATGCCCTGAATCATGCCATCTTATGGTCTGGGCCAAATCTAGATTGATCCTCTTGTTCTGGACTCGTAAACATACCTTCTGGTCAAGTCTGGAACAAGTCTGGGCTGTAAAATTTTTCACTGCCAGGCCATCTTCTGGTCAGAATAACTTCTGGAATAAAATTGATATTTGATTTCTGTTTGTCTTGAACAACTCTCCTTCTGGCAGGCTTTCCAATGGTATGATCCATGTTTCATTCTGATTTTTATTCCTTCTGATCTGGGCCATCAAAGATATCTTCTGGTCAATCCATAATTCATTTTTCTGGGATCCTTTGATCTCTGCTTCAGTTTCCTTCAGTTTCTGGGGCATTTAACTTAATAATTCAAAGTACAAAATAAGTTTACATTGAGTACATTTGTAAGCATCAAAATCCTAAGTACTTAGAACCAACTTGGTTCCAACATCCCTCTGGCAGGATTTCCTCTGGTATGGTCCAGGTCTTCTTCTGACATTGCTTCCTTCTGATCTGGGCAAGCAAAGATATCTTCTGGTGATCCTGGAGTATCTTCTGGTAATTCCAGGATGCATTCTGGATGCATCTTTTGCCTCGACAAACTTCATTTTCTGGTTGTATTTAATGTAATAATTTAAGGTACAAAATAAGAGTACATTGAGTCCTTTTGTAAACATCAAAATCCTAAGACTTAGAACCAACTTGGTTCCAACAATCTCCCCCTTTTTGATGATGAGAAAACCTTAACTTATTTTGCTAGCTTGTAACTCGAAGACTTGAATTACTCCCCCTCAGACCAATCTCTCCCCCTAAGTCTGATACTCTCCTTTTCAACTCCTTCTCTTTTCACTCTTTCTTTTCTTCTCTTCTCCTCTCCTTTTCAACTCCTTCTTTATTCTCTCTTTCTTTTTCTCTTTTCACGCTTCCTCTCCTTTTCAACTCCTTCTCTTTTCACACTTTCTTTTTCTCTCTTTCTTTTTCTTTCTCCCTGTTTCCTCTCCTTTTCAACTCCTTCTCTTTTTCTCTCTCCCTGATTCCTCTCATTTTCTACTTATTTCTCCTCTTTTCATCTCTTTCTTTTTCGCTCCTTATTTCTTTTTATCTCTCCTTTTCTACTTATTTCTCCTTTTTCTCTCTGTCCCCCTTTTTGTCATTAGCCAAAAAGACGTCCTACTATTTTTGTATTTTTTGTTTTTCTCTTTACAAATTACAGAAAGTAAAACAGAAAATAAAAGACAAAAAATAAAATTACATGAAATTTAAAAACTCCTAAGATGACTACTTGAGCTAGTCAGATATGGAGGTAATGCTGAGATGCTTCTTGATGAACTCGAACCTATCTTCTGGTAATGCTTTGGTGAAGATGTCAGCCCATTGATGATCAGTGTCCACAAACTAGATGCTTAAAGTCCCTTTTTGAACATGGTCCCTAATGAAATGGTATTTTATTTCAATGTGTTTGGCTCTAGAGTGTAAGATAGGGTTCTTGGTTAGGTTTATGGCTGAAGTGTTATCACAGAACAAAGGGATATTGGTTTCAAAGATGTTGTAATCTTCAAGTTGATGTTTCATCCAGAGTAACTGTGAACTGCATCTTGCTGTTGATATATACTCAGCTTCAGCTGTTGACATGGCAATGGTGCTTTGTCTTTTGCTTGACCAAGAGATCAAATTATCACCTAAGATAGTGCAGTTGCCACTTGTACTTTTCCTTTCCAGCTTGTCTCCAGCATAGTCAGAATCCCAAAAACCTCTGAGTTTGTAGGTGGGGGTTTTCTTGTATAACAGGGTAAGGTTGGTGGTTCCTTTAAGGTATCTCAGAATTCGTTTGACAGCAGTTAAATGGGATTCCTTAGGGTCAGCTTGAAAACGGGCACATACACAAACACTAAACAAGATGTCAGGTCTAGAAGCAGTTAAATAAAGAAGGGATCTAATCATACCTCTGTATGTTTTCTGGTCTACCTTTTGGCTGGTTTCATCTTTCTCAAGTGAGCAGGTTGGGTGCATGGGGGTGGCCATAGGCTTACATTCACTCATTTTGAACTTTTTAAGAAGTTCTTTAGTATATTTAGATTGGTGAATGAGTATACCTGATTTACCTTGGTGAATCTGAATTCCCAGGAAGAACTTGAGTTCTCCCATCATGCTCATTTGAAACTCTTTCTGCATTAGGTCAGAAAACTCCTTGCCCAAAGTGCCATTAGTAGATCCAAAGATGATATCATCAACATAAACTTAAATAATTAAAATATCATTTTTAATGGATTTCCTAAATAGAGTATTATCAATCTGGCCTCTATTAAATTCATTCTCAAGTAGAAAGTTGCTAAGTCTGTCATACCATGCCGTTGGTGCTTGTTTTAAAACATATAAGGATTTCTTAAGTTTAAAAACATGGTCTGGAAAATCAGAATTTTCAAATCCAGGGGGCTGTTTGACATAGACTTCCTCACTTATGTAGCCATTTAAGAATGCACTTTTAACATCCATTTGATACAACATTATATCAGGATTAGCAGCAAATGATAAAAGAATTCTAATTGCTTCTAACCTGGCCACTGGAACAAAAGTCTCAGTGTAATCTATACCTTTCTGTTGACTGTATCCTTGAGCTACAACTTCACCCTTTTCATTGAATTTGTTTCTGAACACCTACTTGGTTCCAATAATGTTTTTGTTTGGTCTGGATACCAGATCCCAAACATCATTCCTTTGGAATTCATTCAGCTCTTCTTGCATTGCAAGTATCCAACCTTCCTCTGCCAAAGCTTCATCAACATTGGTTGGTTTGCATCAGCTTCTGGTTCTGGATGATTCTGTAACAGCTTCTGATTCTGATAAATCAGCTTCTGGTTCTGGTGAATCTGTAACAGCTTCAGGTTCTGGTAAATATCCAGATTTCTCTTCTGACTTATCTTGGCTGTTTCTGACTTGATCAGATTTATCTTTTGAAGATTTTTCATTTGTTGCTGACTTGCTTGTATCCTCTACCTTTCTAGGTACTTCTGTTTCTTCTGCTTCTGCTTTTGCTCCCTTTGGTTCTGGTGAACCTGCACTATTTTTTATCTTGCTTTGATTTGTCAAGATCAAGTAGTTTGTCATATTACATAATGCAAATCAAATAATTTAAATTTAACTCAATACAGCCAAACCATTAATTCTGCTTCTGGTGATTTCTGCTTGTTTTTGAACCCGCTGGAATTGTGTTTCTGCTGAAGTATCCAATTCGTGTGAATCACCTAGTTCCTCTAACAGTTTGAAAACCTGTAGAGTACTTATCTAGCTTTGATTTGTTAAGATCAAGCTTCGTGTTATCACAGTAAACATAAATATCAAATAATAATAGTATTTAGAGCAAGATGTAACCTCTGTGTCAAGAGTTTCAGTTTTACTCTGAAAATCCTCTTGCTTCTGATATTCAGATTCCTAATCTGTATGTTATGTGATTACATGGTTTGGATGAAGGGATTTGAATTCCCTTCGAGGTTTGTAGTCTTGATGAATCACATTGGAGTGTTTGAAGAACTCTCCTGATTCTGATTCCACTCTTTATGCTTTGGCTGATACAACATGTTCCTCTGGTGATTCTAGAACATGCTTTGGTTCTGGTAACTTTGGTGAATCTGGTGATTCTGATAACCTTGATGGTTCTAGTGATTCTGATAATTCCTGTAGTTATACTGATTCTGATAATTAGAGTAATTCTGATGATCATACCTGAACCTGTGATACCTGTTCTGGTTCTGGTTCCAGTACTGATTCTGGTTCTGGTTCGAGTGTTGATTCTGGTTCCAATGTTGGTTCTGGTTCCAGTTCCTGTACCTCTGATACTGATTCCAATTCTCGTTCTGGTTCCAGTTCCTGTTCCTCTGATTAGTGTGATATCTTTGATATTTACTGTTCTTCCTATGATTCTGGTTCTGGTTGCGTTGACCAGACCTTCTTCCATTAGACTCATATTGCTTTTGTCTTGTTGTAGCAGGAACATAAACCTTCTTCTGCTTGTGCATTGCCAACATCCATTGTCCAGGCACTATTGTTGGTGTCTCCTTCTGGTTGCTCAGAACATCTGCAACATAGACAATTTGATCTTTTGGTACCCAGAATTGATTGGGTCCAGGTTTGTTAGTCTTAACACCTCTGATCTTGTTCATATTTTTCCATTGGACAAGATAGTTCAGAGTGACCTTTCTTAGCACAAACAATGCATAAAACATCAGAATGAACAACTTTACTTTCAGTAATCGTTTATGTAAAACCAAGACCTCTCTTTCCAGTGTTATTGTTTCCATAAATCATAGATGCATATTTACTTCTTTCCATTCCATTAGAAATAAAGTTTTGAAAAAATTGTTCATGCATATCAGATTCACAAACAATTTTGGAAGTGGAACATGTATTACTTTTGAGAGTTTGGTTTTCAGATTTGAGTCTTGCAACTTCAGTTTTAAAATCTTTGTTTTTAGTTGCATACTCAGAATTTCGATTTTTTAAAATTTGGACTTCTATGGTTAGATTTTTCTTATCTTCCCTAAGATTTTTCAGTTTTAAAGACCTCTTATTGTTTGCATTTAACAAGTCTTTTAAAGTCTCAATTAATTCAGATTTAGAGAGATCAGAAAATACCTCACTGTCTTCATCTTCTGATTCTGTTCCAGAGCCTGAGCTGTATCCAGAACTTGAGTTTGTATGAGCCATCAGAGACAGAATTGCTTCCTCTGATGTGCTTCCAGACTTGTTTGAATGACTACTTCGTTCATTCTTCCTTCTGCCTGCTTTCCTTCCTGAAATCATGCCTTTATGAGGTCCAGAAGTAGACCTGATGTGTGCCATCATTGCTGTTTCTGCCTCTTCTTCATCAGACGATTCTTCTTCTGATTCTGATACATCCCAGGCAGCCATCAGACCCTTCTTTCTGTATCTGGAACTCTTCTTGTGCTATTTGCCTTTTTCTAGATTTGGACATTCTGACTTGATATGTCCAGGTTCATTGCATCCATAACAGATGATGTTCTTTTTGTCAGATTCTTCCTTATCTTTGCTGTTATGTTTCTTCTTGGAACCTCTCCTCTTCCTGTTTTCCCAGATCTTAACCATCTTTTTGGTTAAGTAAGCCATATCATCACTGTTACTATCCTCTGATTCTGATGTTGCCCTTGCAGCTTTCTTCTGTTTCGACTTCAGAGCCATACTCTTCTTCTTCTTTGGTTCATCTTCTTCCAGTTCTTTTTCATCAAACCTGAGTGAGCTGATCAGGTCTTCAAGTCTTAAGTTATTCAGATCTTTGGCTTGCAGAACTGCAGTAACCATTGGTCTCCACTGTTTTGGTAAACTTCTTAGAATCTTCTTGACATGATCTGCTGTTGTGTAGCTTTTCTTTAAGACCTTCAGTCCAGATATCAGAGTCTGGAATCTGTAGAACATTACATCAATGTTTTCGTCATATTCCATCTTGAACATCTCATACTGTTTGACCAATATGTTAGCCCTTGCTTCTTGAACCTGCTGGGTTCCTTCACAGGTCAGAACCAGACTGTCGAATATGCTCTTTGCTGTTTCTTTATCTGTGCATCTGTCAAATTCCTTGAATGTGATGGCACTGATCATGATGTTTCTGGACTTGTGATGAAGTTTGTGTAATCTGCTCTGATCTGGTTTCATATCATCCATGTCTAGTTTTTTAGTTGGTTCTTCTGGATCAGTAGGTGCAGTGTATCCTTTGACTATCATCTTCTATAGTTCAGGATCTTGAGATATGACAAAACTTCTCATTCTGTCCTTCCAATACTAAAACCTTTCTCCATCAAACAGTGGTGGTCTGTTGATGTTGCCTCCCAATTCTTCTCTGGATTCTGCCATGTTGAACCCCTTGGACCTTTCCTCAAACACTGTTAAGTGCTCAGCCTTGAGACCGAGCTCTGATGCCAATTGAAGGTGCAAACACGAGAAGGGGGGTTGAATTGTGTTTGACTTAACTTGAATACTTTTCCTGTTTTTATACTTTTAAAACAAAACTTGATGTATGATTAAAAACAGAGTTAGCAGCAGATATAAAATAAAAATAAAACTCAGAATTTATATACTAGTTCACCGTTAACGAGGCTACGTCCAGTCCCTTCACCTTGAAGGATTTCACTAATTTAAACCTTGAATTACAACCGTTCTACTGACCCTCCAAGTCAGTCTTCTCAAACAGTCTAACAATCCTAGACTCTTGAGGAATACAGCTCCTGTCTTCAGCCAATCTGACAATCCAAAATTGTAGAAGAAATTTCAACACTATGAATCTAATTGCCAAGTAACCTGCTACCCCTTCTGGCTCCCTCAGATTGTAGACTCTACTTCAAAAACATAGATTTGACACAATGGAAAGAAAATAACAAGAGTACTTGCTTCTTGAAAGTTGGAACTCACAATTGACCTCTCTGAAAATTTGAGTGTTTGCTTTGGAAGTGTATGACTGTTTTTTGATTTTCGATACTAAGTATTCTGCCTTGAGCCTGCTTTTATAGATGCAGATTTGGGCTTCTTCCAAGCTTAATTTCGAGTTGAATCTTGCTGGATTCTCTGTAAAAATAACTTGACCAATTGGGCTTCATTTAAATAAAAAACATATCTTTTTTAAGCTTCAGGTTTTTTCAAAAAATAACTGGCCAATCAAAACTTTAGTTGCTTCCCGCCACATCTCCTGAATTCCACAATACCTCACTTTTATTTTTGTAACAAAGCTTTTTAATACTTTGATTAAAATAAATTAAAATCTCCACCGTTAATCCTCCTGAATAAAATCTGGACCATTGGATTCTTCTGCGCTAGTCCACATCTGGACCAACCTAATTGATATGCTGTGATCCTCTGATTTCGGCCATCCCTGGACCACACTTCCTAACCCTCTGATCTTCTGATTTCGGCCATCCTGGACTTGCACCTGATAAGCTACAATCCTCTGATCTCGGCCATTGCTGGACCACACATCCTGACCCTCTGATTTCGGCCAACACTGGGCCATGGTCTGATCTTCTGATCTCGGCCAACATTGGGCCAAATAATTAATTCTGAACCATTGATCTGGAAATCTTCCCTCTGATCTGGACCAATTCTGGACTTGGTCTGGATTAAACTGAAATTAAATCTGGATAAGTAATATTTCAGTATGGACATTTTACCTTTGATTTTGGATCAGGTCTGGATCAATTCGGGAAATCATTTCTTCTGGTCTGGACTTAGTTTCATACCCTGAACCATGCTATCTTCTGATCTGGGTCAAATCTGGATTGATTCTCTTGTTCTGGACTCACTAACTTATCTTCTGGTTGAGTATGGAACAAGTCTGGGCTGTTTTAATTTCTCACTGCGAGGCCATCTTCTGGTCGGAATAACTTCTGGAATAAATATGATATTTGATTCCTCTTCTTCTGACATTGCTTCCTTCTGATCTGGGCAAGCAAAGATATCTTCTGGTGATCCTGGAGTATCTTCTGGTAATTTCAGGATGCATTCTGGATGCATCTTCTGCCTCTGCAAACTTCATTTTCTTGTTGTATTTAATGTAATAATTTAAGGTACAAAATAAGATTACATTGAGTCCTTTTGTAAACATCAAAATCCTAAGACTTATAACCAACTTGGTTCCAACACATCATGTATATAAAAGGAACATTAGGGTGAAGACAATAGCAAGATTTTTTAGTGCAATCTATTCATCACTAAAAAATCATACTCAAGAAATCAAAATTCTTCAATAAAAAAAAAGCTCTAGTTTTCTTACACTAGATTTAAGGATCTTTTTATTGAGTTATTGCTGATAATTAATCTCAAACAAGTGTTGAGTAGATTCTGATCCTACAACCTTCTTTCATAATTCCATTTGAATCTCAAGTCTATTTCTTAAAGATAGTTTAAGTGTATAGTAAAAATCCTTTTTGTGATTAAAAGGTAACGTGTAAAAAATCCTTTCTGGACTGAAAGGTAACTGTAAAGATCCTTTCAAGGTTGAAAGGTGAATGCTATAACCGATCAAGAAAGATTGTGTGAAATCAAGAACGTTCTTGTGTGTAAAACATTACTAGAAAAGCTCACAAATTATGAGGATTTGACGTATTCCACCTTAGGTCACTCAAGATGCGCCGTTGTGTGATTTTTTATCCCCATCCTTTATTATTTCTCACTCACTATCACTAATCACGTAGAAATAATTTGTTTCATTCAATTTTAACTTTACAAGAACGTTATGAATTTTTTATGAGTAACCAAGATTGATCTTGGGTTAGTTTAAATTAAAATTAGGAATTAATATTTTAAAAAAAGGGATTGCAATTCAAACCTTCATTCATTGTGATTGATATTGCTACTTCAATTGGCATCAGAGGCGGGCTCTAAGAATAAATACTTAACAAATGTTAGAGGAAAAGATTCAGGAAGCAATGTCAAAATCCAAGTATATCTTTGAACGAGGATAATAAAATAGACCACCTTATATTGATGGTACAGGCTACTACTTTTGGAAAAGTAAGATGCAACTATTCCTTAAATCACAAGATACAGGAATGTGGTTCATCCTAACAGATGGAAACATTATACCAATAGTTGATCAGAGTAATTCAACATCTGCTGAAAAGAAAGAAGTAGACTTAACAACAAAAGACAAAGCTAAGGTACTTCAAAATTTTAAAGCTCAATTATGTTTGTCTTGTGCTTTGAGCAGATGGGAAAGCAAAAAAGTTGATGAATGTGAAACGGCTAAAAAAGTATGGGATACATTACAAACTCATCATGAAGGAATAAGCCATGTCAAAGAAACAAGAATTGATATTGGTGTACGAAAGTTTGAACTATTTGAGATGAATATGAAATGTATTCAAGATTTACAAAAATAGTGAATGAAATGCGCTATCTTGGTAAGACATACTTAGTCCAAGATAGAGTGAGAAAATTCTTGAGATGTCTCCCAATCATATGGAGACCAATGGTCATAGCCATAAGTCCAAGATAGAGTGAGATACTTGAATTGGAAGAACTCATTGGAACTTTAAGAGCACATGAAGTACTACTGCAATAGGATAAACCAACAAAGAAAGGCAAAATAATAGCCTTAAAAGCCTTTAAAAATCTTCAAGAAAGCACATCTTCACAACAATATGAAAGAGAAGACTCAGAAGAAATTGGTCAAAAAGAAGCTAATGAAGAAGTAGTTCTTCTTACATGAAAAATTCAAAGAATGATGAGAAGAAAAGAAGTTTTCCAAGCAAAAGGGAAAACTCTAAAATAGAAATAGATAAGATTGAAATTACATGTTATGAGTACAACAAACTAGGACATTACAAAACTGAATGTCCTTTAAACAAAAATGCACCAAAAATATTTCCATTCAAGAAAAAATCCAGGATGGTCACTTGTGATGATTCTGAATAATCAGACACAAACGAAAACGAAGAAGCCAACATGTGTCTAATGGAAAACTCAGAAAATGAGGAGGTAATCATTTCTGAACTATGTCCTTTATGTGAACAAATGGAAAAAGAGTTTGATAATTTGTTTAATCACTCAAACTTTCTTGCTAAAAAATGTGGCTCATTAAAAGAACAAGTTTGTAAAGAAAAAGAAGGAAAAGAGAGAGTCCAAGCTATGGATGATGAGCTCAAAAAAATCATTCAAAGTTTGCAGGAGTCTCATTTTAAAACATCTGAAGAATCTGAATGTCAAGAATGTTCTACAACTCAAAAGGAGCACGTTCTGCTCAAAATAGAAATTGAGTATCTTACAAATGATTTGTCAAATTTTATTAAATCCAGTGAAACTTTCCAAAGAATTATAGGATCTTTGGTAGGAATATTTGATAAAGCTGGACTCGATTTTAACAAAACTCAAAAGCAAAAACTCTATAAAAACATTTTTGTACCAGAAAGATAAGAAGATAAATGCAAAACATAATGTTCTTATTGCAATAAAATTAGACATCTTGTTTATGCGTGTTATTTCAAAAAATAGGATGAAAATTTCAAATCAAGACGGCCTCTCAAAAAGGAAGAACGTTATGGTATCATGACATAACCTTCTACAAAAGCAATAAGAAAATGTTCTTATTGTTCAAAGATTGGTCACATTGAACCAAACTGCTACCTTAAGAAAAAAAATATAGTATTAAAGAAAAAATCTAACTCTCAAGAACCTACGATCAAATGGGTACCTAAGAATCTATTAATATCAAATAAAGGTTGGTTTTCAAAATGTCAAGAAAAAGCCATGGTACTTGGATATTCGTTGTTCGAGACATATGACAAGAGATAAACAATGCTTTCTTTCCTTTGTCAAGAAGGATGGAGGATTTGTAACCTTTGGGAATAATGATCATACAAAAATCAAAGGTAAAGGTGGTAAAGAAAAATTTACAAAGATTATCAACAAAACACCTTATGAATTATGGAAAAACATAAAGCCAAATATTGAAGATGCAAACACGAGAAGGGGGTTGAATTGTGTTTGACTAACTTGTTTACTTTTTCTGTTTTATAACAAAACCTGATGTATGAATCAAACAGAAATAGCAGCGGATATAAAGTAAAAATAAAAACACAAAATTTTATACCAGTTCACTGTTAACGAGGCTACATCCATTCCCTTCACTTTGAAGGATTTCACTAATTCAAAACCTTGAATTACAACAATACCACTGACCCTCTTAGTCAGTCTTCTCAAATAGTCTAACACTCCTAGACTTTTGAGGAATACAACACCTTGACTTCTCAAGTCAAGTCTTCTCCTACCAATCTGACAACCCCAGATTGTAGAAGGAATTACAACACCTTGAATCTAATTGCTAAGTAATCTGCTACCCCTTCTGACTCCCTCAAATTGTAGACTCTACTTCAACAACTTAGATCTAATACAAGGAAAAGAAAAACACAAATGCTGGCTTTTGGAAAGCTGAAACTCACAATTAACCTTACTGAAAACTTGAGTGTTTGCTTCTGGAAGTGTATGACTCTTTTATGATTTTTCGATGCTAAGTCTTCTGCCTCGAGCCTCATTTTATAGATGTAGATTAGGGTCTCTTCCAAGCATAAATTCGAGTTGTATCTTTCTGGATTTTCTTGCAAAAATAACTTGTCTAATCGGGGTTCTCTTAAATAAAAAACATATATTTTTCTGCTCCAGATTGCCTTCGAAAATAACTTTGACTAATCCTGACTTTAATTAATTCTGGAACAAATCTTTCTTCTCGCCAATAGCTTCTGAATTCCACAAGACTTCACTTTATTTTTGTATCGAATCCGTTTAATTCCTTGATTAAATATAATCATGACTCCACTGATTATGATTCAATCTGGACCGCTTGATCTTCTGCTCTTGTCCACATCTGGGTCATACTAAGTGATCTGCTGTGATCCTCTGATTTCAGCCAACACTGGACCACACTTTCTGATCTTCTGATCTCGACAACTCTGGACTAGCAATCTGAATTTCTGTGATCCTCTGATCTCGGCCAATGCTGGACCACACATTCTGATCTTCTGATCTCGGCCAACACTGGGCCATGGTATGATCTTCTGATCTCGGCCAACACTGGGCCATATGCTTAAATCTGGACCATTGATCTAAATATCTTTCCTCTGATCTGGACCAATTCTGAACTGGGTCTGGATTGAACTAAAATTAAATCTGGACATATGATATTTCAGTCTGGACAATTACCTTCAGATCTAGATCAGGTCTGGATTAAATCTGGACATCATTTCTTCTAGTTTGGACTTAGTTTCATACTCTAAGTCATGCTATCTTCTGGTCTGGGCCAAATATGGACCAAGTCACTTGTTCTGGACCAATTATCTGAAGCTCTGGTTAAGTCTAGATCATGTCTGGACTGTTTATCATTTCACTGACAAGCTATCTTCTAGTCAGAATAACTTTTGGACCAAGTTTGAATTATGAATCCTTCTAGTCTGGAACAAGTCTCCCTCTGGCAGGCTTCCTTCTGGTCTGGTCCAGGTCTCCTTCTGGACTCTGCTTCCTTCTGATCTGGGCCAGGAAAGATATCCTCTGATGGTATTTTGACATCCTGGTGTATCCTCTGGTGCTTTTGTAAACATCAAAATCCTAAGTACTTAGAACCAACTTGGTTCCAACAAATATCTCACACTTTAATATTTTTGGCTGTACTGTTATATCTTAAATAACAAAGACAATCTATTAAAGTTTGATGCTAAATCAGACAAAGCCATTTTCTTAGGTTACTCCACTGATTCCAAAGGTTATCACATATATAACCCAAGAAAAAAAATGTGGAGGTAAGTATGGATGTGTTGTTTGATGAGTTTGATGATCTTGATATAGAAAAGATAGATGATGAAGAGGAAGAATAATCTGAGCAGCAACATCAGATCATTCCTAAAAAACACGAGATTAATCATCAATCTTCATTTCAAACTCCTCCATGAAGCTGGAAAACCATAGGGGATCATCCAGAAAATCAAATCATAGGAAACACATCTGATGGCATTAGAATAAGAATGTCTTTTAAAGATGACAAGAACAATAACATGGCAATGACCTCTCAAATGGATTCAAAATCAATCAAAGAAGCCATAGTTGATAACTCATGGGTTGAAGCAATGCAAGAAGAACTTTTCCAATTTGAAAAAAATCAAGTTTAGACTCTTGTCCCAAATCCACAAAATCAAACAGTTATTGGCACAAGATGGGTATTTAGAAACAAACTGGATGAAAAAGGAAAATTAATAAGGAATAAAGCAAGACTGGTGGCTCAAGGATATAATCAAGAAGAAGGTATTGATTATGATGATATTTTTTCTCGAGTTGCAATGTTAGAAGTTATCAGAATCCTTCTTGCATATGCATCTCATAAAATCATCAAACTTTTTCAAAATGTATGTTAAAATTGCCTTTCTAAATAGTTTTCTAAATGAACAAGTATATGTTCATCAGCCTCCTGGCTTCGAAGAACAAAAGAAATCAAACCATGTATTTAAACTTACCAAAACTATGTATGGACTAAAAAAAGCCCCTAGAGCCTAGTATGAAAGACTAAGTTCCTTCTTAATCAAAAATGGTTTTTTCAGAGGTAAAATTGATACTATACTTTTTAGAAAAAGTGATAAAAATGATTTGCTAATTGTTCAAGTATATATTGATGACGCCATCTTTGATTCAACAAATGAAAAAAATGTGTGAGGTATTTTCAAATCTCAATCAAAGTGAATTTGAAATGAGTATGATGGAAGAATTGAGATATTTTGTTGGCTTGCAAATCAAACAATATGAAAATGGATTCTTTATACGTGATGAAACATATATCAAAGATCTTTTAAAGAAATGCAATATGAATGAAACCAAAACAATGACAACTCCCATGCATCCACGCTCAAGTGTGGACAACAATAAACAAGGAAAATCCATTTTTGAAAAGGAATATAGAGGAATGATAGGATCATTGCTATACTTAACTGCAAGTAGGCCATATATTGTTTTTGACGTAGGATTATGTGCTAGATTTCAATCTTTTCCTAAAGAGTTTCATTTATTAGCTGTAAAAATAATTTTTCGTTATCTCGTTGGTACCAATGATCTTGGTTTTTGGTATAGCAATTGTAACACCCCAATATTTTCATATATATTATATATGTGTCTTTTAGTATTTGTTGTGATTTATTATTTAATTAATAATTTATTCTTTGTGTAAAGAAATTAAATTAAATTTTATCTCTCTGTACTTTACCTGAATAATTATAATCTTTGTTTTAATTTTATTTTTTTGGCGTGACAATTACATGAGGACGATTTATGGCATGCTTAATTTATAAATGCACTATTGTGTATTTTGTTTATTTGATTACTTTCAATAATCATGGAATCGAATCGATGTGTAAGATATGTTGGTTTTATTTTGTTATGCGTGACTGGCAGTGATATTTTTGTCTTGCTTGATTTATTTAGTTAATGAAAATATTAGTTGAATTATTTAATTAAATTCGAATTTAAGAACTTGTATTGTTTGTTAGTTTTATTTTGGACCAAATAAGTATTCGGTCTAGGAGATAGAAGTGTTATTGAGACCCAACTCTCATTTATGAGTGTTCTTGCTTGAAAATATTTTTGGTCCATCCATCTTTAGTATAAATAAAAATGTGACTACCTCATTCCTTTTACTCTCCTTCATGACAAGAATTTATGACAATTCATGGTGTAGCCTTGACATAATGTAGAATTTGTGTCCTTGACTCAACCAATTAAGAGAGGAGATAATGTATGTTCTGTCATTCTTAATACCTTTAATTAATTTACAAATTTAATTATGAGTCTTATCTTTTTGGGCAGCTAAGAGATGATAAATTTTTATTTTAATTCTTTACAAAAAGAATTCTGGACAATTTTTGGTGTCATAACTATTAGTAAAAAAAATTAAAAGGTATTCTACACACCTTCCTATTCTATTCCCATACCAATTTGTGTTTTCTCCTAAATTCCCAAATTTTCCAACACAAAAAAAAAGAGAAACATAATCTCCTTCCTTTTTCTCACACCATCATTATTGCCAAGTCGAATTACAATTTTCTTTCTTCTTTTAATACCATGTCAAGTAAAGTTTGGACCTTTGTCTTGTTCTTTGATTCGTGTGACCGAGAACGTGTTGCTAGAAAGTAACGCGTAGGGCTGTGCAAAACATTTGGATTTGGGCCTCATAACCGGATTCATTTATTAACCGGTTGGATACCCACCCATCTTTCATTTTTGGATTTGGATTTTATTCGGTTTTTATCCACCTAACTCCCAAATTTTAATCCCAGAACCCTAAATCCCCAAAACTCCAAAAAGATTCTGATTATTCCATCACCCAAGACCACCGACCTTCCACCTTTCGGCAGCATTTTCCGGCAGAAAACCAACCTTCCACGTTTCGACAACCGACCTTCCACCTTTAGACAGTGTTTGTCAAAAATCCGACACTGTCCTTCCTTATTTCTCAATCGTTTATTTCTGGTTCATTTCTATTCATCTTTACCAAGTATTTTCTCTTATTTATTCTTCTTTTATGTTGTTTCAATGGTTGTTTTGGTTTTTATTTTGAACCATTTAATTGAGTTTTGATTGTTTTCTTGGTGTGTTGTTTCATTAAATTACTGTTCTTCTATTATGTTGATTTATTTTAGTGTAGTTATAAATCTTAATCCATATAATGGTTGTAAAATGGATATGGTTGGTTTTTTAAAAAAAATCCAACTATTCACAACCCTAGTAAAACGGCAAAGGTAAGGGCTTTTCCTCATGCACGGTTGGACTAGATATTGAATTAATGGTTTGTAAGATATTGATATCATGTCTTGATGTCTTGAAAGAAAAAAAAAGATTGATTTTATGTTTGTCTTAAAGAATTTAACTATAATATTTTGAAGTTGTTGAATAATATGTTTGCCTTGATAAACTTAATTATAAAAATTTGATTTTTATCGTTATAGCATGAGTAATATGCTTGTTGTCATATATTTGATGTAAAGTTGCGATTATTGTGTTGTTTAGCTGTACCTAATTATAAAGTTATGATTTTCATTATGATCTAGTGAGTAATATGTTTAGAATGTATTTGATTTAAAGTTTTGATTTTTGTGCTATTTGATTTAAAGTTTCAATTTTTGTGCTATTTAATTTCAGTGTTTTGATTTTTATGAACACTACATGAGTCTTGAGATATTTGATTTAAAGTTTTAAATTTTTATTATGATAACATGATTAAGTTGATTATTCTGATGTGTTTAGTGTAAAGTTGTGATTTTGAGACATTTTTTCACGTGTATATGTGTTATATATCTGAGTAGCAAAACGCTGATTCTTGATTTTCAGCACCCATGAAAATATAAATTTGATGTCATATGTGATTAAAATTTAATCTTGAATATTTATCTTTGTGGTTGCCTAACTGGCTGATGATTTGTGTTTTGAACATCGTTCTCTTTGTGGTTGCCTAAGTGGCTGATGATTTGTGTGTTGAACATTGTTCTCTTTATGGTTGCCTAAATGACCGGTGATTTGTGTTATGAACCTTTTTATCTATGTGGTTGCCTAAGTGACTGGTGATTTGTATTTTCAACATTTTATATTTTTAGTTACCTAAGTGGATGGTGAGATGTACCTTTTGAGCATCATTATAATTTCATGACATATCATATGCATCTTTGTGGATGCCTTAATGGCTGGTTTAATTTTCTCCATTGATATGAGTGACTTCTGTGTGGATGCCTTAGTGGTTTGTTATTTTTATTTTGATCTAATTATATGTTCTAAGTTGAATTGCTACTTGATTTATTTAGATACATTTTATGACTTTTAATACATCTTTGTGATATATAAAAAAAATCAATTTCTTTAATTCTTTTATTACAAAAAGATATTATATTTATATTTTATGGCTATTAACTTATTATTTGGTTTAATTTTTCCGTGGGGTGAACTGACCCCTTACACCAAAATTTAGGTACTAATGATATCGAAGAGTTGCATGAATGATGTTTGCCTGGTGCATGAATGAATGATGTTTGCCTGGTGCATGTCAATTTCTTGGAGAAGCTCTAATAAGTTGGTCATGTAGAAAGAAAAACACAATTGCCTTATCAACAACTGAAGTTGAATATGTGTTAGCTGCAAATTGTTGCTCTCAAGTCTTGTGGATCAAAAACCAACTTGAAGATTTCTCTGTAAGTTATATAAATGTTTCAATTTATTGTGATAATACAAGTGCAATAAATCTGTCAAAAAATCCCATTCAACATTCAAGATCAAAACACCATTTTATTAAGGATCATGTTATCTTTCAAATTCACATGAGAACCATATACTTTTAGCATATGCATCAAAAGAATTTTCAAAATGTCAAAATACATAAACAAAGTTTTAAAATTAAGTTTTTTCACAAAAGTTAAAGTTGTATTCGACTACAGCATGACATAGACGAATACAAACTCAAGTCAGTAGCTAAAATGTCATTTTTGTATTCGACTACAAGATGTCGTAACCGAATACAAATACCAACTCAATACCTAAAACAACATTTTTGTATTCGACTACAAGGTGTTGTAGCCGAATACAAATCAAGTCAGTGGCAAAAATCACACATTTGTATATGAATACAAGGACTCGTATTCGAATACATAGTTAAAATTTTGAAATAAATCTAAACATTACATAGGTGTATTTGACTACACATTGGCTGTAGCCGAATACAACTACGAATAAATGTGATTTTTCAGTTCATAATGGTTCTAGAACATTGCAAATATTCATCAAACCTCTTGGAACAATTGTCATTGAATTGAAGTGATGTCTTAGGAGTATAAATGCATCCTTGGCTTGAGTTGAATCACTACAAAACTTTCACAGAAATTCAGAACTTTCTTTGAATCCATTAAGAGTCAAAATCTTCATATTTCAAGTACATTATGTTTTACATTTTCATATCATTGAGAAAGGTTATCTTGTTGCACTTGAAGTACAACACTATTGGATCATTATCATTGTACAAAGAAAGCTTGTCAACTGTATATTTACTCAAGTTATCAAAAAATCACTCAAGTTATTATTGAAGAAAAGTGGTGTACTTTTCTTCAAGTGTTGTAAAATAAGATAATGGTGTGCTATCTTAGCGAGATTGTTAGGAGTTTGTAATAGAAGTCTTAAAGTTAGACTTGTACTGATTCTAACATAGTGGAAAATCTCTTGTAGTGTGCAAGAGGACGGGATGTACCCTTTGAAGGTGCAAACACGAGAAGGGGGTTGAATTGTGTTTGTAATACTTGAATTTTTTTTCTGTTTTTGATGATTATTTAAAATATGATATATAAGCAAGCAGAATTACTAGAGGATAAAGTAAAATAATCAACACAAAGATTTATCCTGGTTCACCATTAACTAGGCTACTTCTTTGGTTAGAATTTTCTTTTCTTCCCTAAGAGTTTTCAGTTTTAAAGACATCTTGTTGTTGAGATTTAAAGTCTTTAAGAGCAATAATTAATTCAGATTTAGTAAGATCAGAGAATACCTCTTTGTTTTCATCTTCTGAATCAGTTCCAGAGTCTGTGCTGAATCCAGAACTTGAGTTGGTATGTGCCATCAAAGCCAATACTGCTTCATCTGATGTGCTTCCAGACTTGCCGGAATGAATGATTTGTCCATTCTTCTTACCTTCTACTTTTCTTCCAGAGCTAGTACCTTTATGGAGTCCAGAGGCAAACTTGATGTGAGCCATCATAGCTGTTTCTGCCTCTTCATCATCAGATGATTCCTCTTCTGAGTCAGATGCATCCCATGCTGCCATCAGACCCTTCTTCTTGAATATGGAACCTTTCTTGTGATGCTTTCCTTTCTCCATTATTGGACATTCTGACTTGATATGTCCAGGTTCATTGCATCCATAGCAGATAATGCTTTTCTTGTCAGCTTCTTCTTTTCCTCTGTTGGAGTATTCGCCATTTTTCCTAGGAGCTTTCTTCTTTCTGTTTTGCCACATCTTTGCAATCTGCTTGGTTATGTAAGCAAGATCATCATCTTCACAATCACTATCCTCTGATTCTGATACAACCTTTGTAGCTTTCTTCTGTTTTGACTTAAGGGCTAAAGTCTTCTTCTTCTTTGGTTCATCTGCATCCAGCTCTATTTCATGCGACCATAAGGAGCTGATAAGATCTTCAAGCCTCAAGGTATTCAAATCTCTGGCTTCTTGTACTGCAGTAACCTTGGTCTCCATTTGGTTGGTAAGCCTCTGCGGATCTTCTTTAAATGATCTGCAGTGGTGTAGCTTTTCTTTAATACTTTTAAACCTGATACCAAAATCTGGAATCTGCAGAACATTGCTTCAATGTCTTCATCCTCTTCCATCTTGAACAGCTCATACTGTTTGACCAGTATGTTTGCCTTTGCCTCTTGAACCTGTTGACTTCCTTCATAGGTCAAAACCAGACTGTCATAGATGCTTTTTGTTGTTTCCTTGTTGGTGCATCTGTCAAATTCTTTAACTGTGATAGAATTTATTATGATGGTTCTGGACTTGTGATGCAGCTTGTATAACTTCCTCTGGTTGGGATTCATATCTGCTACATCCAATTCTTGACCAGTTTCATCTCCTGGTATAGTGGGTGCGGTGAAGCCTTAGACTACCAAGGTCAAGAGATCACGATCTTGGCAGATGAAGAAGCTTCTCATTCTGTCCTTCGAGTGTTCAAAGTGATCTCCATCAAATAATGGTGGCCTGTTGATGTTGCCTCCAAATTCTTCTTTGGATTCTGACATGTTAAACCCCCTTGGACCTTTCCTCAAACACTATTAAGTGGTCAGCCTTGAGACCGAACTCTGGTACCAATTGAAGGTGCAAACACGAGAAAGGGGGTTGATTGTGTTTGTAATACTTGAATTCTTTTTCTGTTTTTGATGATTATTTAAAATATGATATATAAGCAAGCAGAATTAGCAGCAGATAAAGCCAAAATAATCAACACAAAGATTTATTATGGTTCAACATTAACTAGGCTACATTCAGTCCCTTCACCTTGAAGGATTTTTCCACTAATTCAAAACCTCTGAATTACAACAGCACTACTGACCCTCCAAGTCAGTCTTCCCAAACAGTCTAACAATCCTAGATTTTGAGGAAAACAACCCATTGACTTCACAAGTCAAGTCTTCTCCTACCAATCTGACAACCCCAAATTGCAGAAGGGATTTCAACACCTTGAATCTAATTGCTAAGTCACCTGCTACTTCTTCTGACTCTTCAGATTGTAGACTCTACTTCAACAATATAGATCTGACACAAGGGAACGAAAAACAAGAGTACTTGCTTCTGGAAAGCTGATACTCACAATTAACCTCATTGAAAACTCGAGTGTTTGCCTCTGGAAGTTTATGACTCTTTTACTGATTTTCGATCACAAAGTCTTCTGCCTGAGCCTCCTTTTATAGATAAAAATTAGGGTTTCTTCCATGATCAAATTCGAGCTGGATTTGTCCATATTCTCTTGCAAAAATAACTTGGCCAATCGGGTTTGATCTTTATGCTTGATCCGAACCTTTTTGATTCAGATTTGTTCTGAAAATAACTTTGGCCAATCCTTTTCTTGTTTAATTCTAGAACATATCTTTCTTCCCTCCAATTGCTTTTAAATTCCCTCCAAGACTTCAATTTATTTTTGTATCAAATCCCCTTAATACTTTGATCAAATTTCTATCAAATTTTAATCAAGTCTTTTTCGAATTTTAATCAAGTCTTCACTGATTTTCATCATGATTAAAATCTGGACCGTATGATCCTCTGATCTCGACCAACTCTGGACTATGTAATCTGATATGCGCCAATTATGTGATCCTCTGATCTCGGCCAACACTGCGTCATGATACTTTAATCTGGACCATTGATTTTTTAATCTGAACATTTACCCACTGAACTGGACCAAGTCTGGACTGAGTCTGGATTGAATCTGAATTAAATCTGGACTTATGATATTTTAATCTGGACTATTGATCTTTTAATCTCGACATTTATCCTCTGATCTGGATCATGTCTGGATTAAATCTGGATCAAGTCTGAACTAAGTCTGGATTAAATCTGGACTAAGTCTTATGTTCTAGACAATCAAATATTCTGATCTGGACTAAGTTTTATGTTCTGGACCATGTTGTCTTTTGGTCTGGACCAACTCATTTGCTATGGACCAACTCATTTGCTCTGGACCAGTTATCTTCTGCTATGGACCAAGTCTGGATTAAATCTTATATTCACGACCAAACTATCTTCTGGTCAGGATTAAGACTAGACCAAGTTTGACTTATGTTTCCTTCTGGTTTGGACCAAGTCTCCCTATAACAAGCTTCCTTCTGGTCTGGACCAGGTCTCCTTCTAGACTCTGCTTCCTTCTGATCTGGACCAAGAAAGATATCCTCTGATGATGTTATTTGTCCTTTGATGTTTTGCCTTTTGATGACATCCTCTGATATATTCTGGAGGTGTATCCTCTCGTGTCATTCTCTAATTTTATCCTCTGGTTTCCTCATCTTCTGCTTCTGATTTTATCTTCTGGTGATGTCATCTTTTACCTCTAGCGACGTCATCTTCTGGTGGCATTTTTTATTATTATTCTAAGTCAAAAATAAGATTACATAAAAGTACTTTTGTAAACATCAAAATTCTAAGTATAGAACCAACTTGGTTCCAACACCCTTGATTATAAGGGGAACTAGGATAAATTGCTTGTGTTCTTTATATTTCTACATTTACATTTACTATACACATTCTACTTCACTTATCATAAACTAGAAAAATAATCCACCAACTCTCTAAAAACCAGAAAATTTCTAAACACCTAATTCACCCCCTCTTAGGTGCGCCTCTAAACTTACAAACAAAAAGGAAGTTGAATTAATCATTGTTGACACCAAAAATCAACTTATTGACATATTTAATAAACCTTTTGTTGAAGATAATTTGAGTTTTATTAAGGAAAAATTAAAAATCATCAAAAATCCAAACCATCTATTTTGCAAAGCATGACCATATTGTTCTGGCCAATATGAAGAACGTTCTCCATTATCTCTTCTTCACATCAATCTCTGTGTCAATCCAATTGAAATTTAAAAGTTTCAAATTTCTTTAATTTCACACAAAAGGCAAGTAACAGTCGTTTCCTTCTTTCTATAATGGCTACCATAGCCTCGTCATAACCTACTTTCCTCCTTCCCAATATCCCTAGTCATTTCTTAACCACCTAGTCACTCTTTCATGAAAACCTTAGTATTCTCATCTACTGCTATTCTAGTCTCAGTTCTTTCTGTCATTTTCTCTCAAAATCATGGTTCACACCAAGCTTCTCAACAAAAAAATCTGACACCAAGAACCCGATCTCCCTCACCATTTCCTTCTCGATAACCATCTCCACCACCACGACCTACCCATCTAGATGTTTTTGAAGTTGCAACACGAGAAGGGGGTTAAGTTGTGTTTGCCAAACTTTGATTCTTTTTGTTCTTTTGTTTAATGTTGATGTGATTTACTTGATGAATAAATAATCAGACTTAGCAGCGGATAATAACAACATAAGAACACAACAATTTATCCTGGTTCACCATTAACTTGGCTACATCCAGTCCCTTCACTCCGAAGGCTTTAATCCACTAATTCAAAACAATTTGAATTACAACTCCTGACCCTCTATGCTAGTCTTCTCAAACAGCCTGACAACCCCAGACTTTTCAGGAACGAGAACAACTCCTTGACTTTACAAGTTAAGTCTTCTCCTACCAATCTAACAACCCAGATTGAAGAAGGAATCTACACCACTATCGGATTTGATTACAAGGGTTTGGAACTCTGCAAATATGCTTCTGGAAAGCTGATTGCTGCACTGAATTTCTCTCTCGAAAACACTTAGAAAATTTTGCTTTTGCACTCAAGTGATTCTTTCTTTTGAACTCTCGGATTGTGTTGAATATGAAGCTTGAGTTCTTGTGTTTTTCGATACTTGATGCTGCTGCCTGAAGCCTCCTTTTATAGCTGCAAATAGGGCTTTGTCCAAGCTTAAATTCGAAATAAATCTTACTCAAATTTCCTTCGAAAATTTTGTTGGCCAATCCTGTATCACTTAAATTAAAACCGTATCTTTTTAGCTTTAGATTGCACTTGAAAATTATGTTGACCACTCTTGTTTCTTTTAATTTCAAACCATATCTTTTTAAGCTTCAGATTACATACGAATTTCCTTCAAGTTTCAGTGATTTTTTGAATCAAATCCCCTTAATACTTTGATCAAATTTCTATCATAATTTAATCAAGTCTTCTTCGAATTTTAATCAAGTCTTCTTCGAATTTTAATCAAGTCTTCACTTATTTGCATCAATTTAAATTCTGGACCGTATGATCTTCTGATCTCGACCAACTCTGGACTAAGTCTGGACCAAGTCTGACTTATGTTTCCTTGTGGTCTAGAACAAGTCTCCCTCTAACAAGCTTCCTTCTGGTTTGGACCAAATCTCCTTCTAGACTCTGCTTCTTTCTGATCTGGGTCAAGAAAGATATCCTCTGATAATGTTATTTTTTTTCTTCCCTTTGATGACATCCTCTGATGTTTGCCTTTGATGACATCCTCTGGTATCCTCTAGATGCATCCTCTGGTATCCTCTAAATGTATCCTTTGGTATCCTCTAGCCGAAACTTCAAGTGGCATTTTTTATCTTCTGGTGACGTCATCCTCTGGTGTATCCTCTAATTTTGCACAACTTCTTATTTTTTTCTTCTAAATCAAAATACGATTTACATAAAATACTTTTGTTAACATAAAATACTTTTGATAACATCAAAACTTTAATTGCAAGAGGGTTCTCTCTGTTTTTTTTTACTCCATAGTGCTATCCCCCTCTCTACTCTTGGTGTCAATTATTTATAGACTTTTTGGGTATAGGTTACAAAAAACAAGGGAATAATTGTGGATTGATTACCATTTTTATTACTATTCATCAAGTTCTTTTCATTCAAATGATCACCGTTATATTGATTTTTATTACCATCAATCCATTTCTTTTCAGTTTATTTTCCTTCAATTGATTACCATTATATTGATTTTTTATGTTTTAGAAAGAAGTGAAACGTCGGAATAGAAATCAGAGGCAAACAAGAATCAGAAATACTCATGATTGACTAAAGTTTATAGCCTAATTATTTATTTTTATTTATTATATTTTTTATCATTTTATAAATATATATATATTTATTATTATTATTTTTTTATAAAATATCTGAAAAAAGCGGACAAAATTAGGTGTCAACAGCTACCCCTCTTTACTTAAAATTTACTTGAGAATCAAAGTAAAGAACAATAAAGATGACAACTCTAATTTTGTCTGAAAAGAATTTTTGTAGAAGGGTGGAAGTCTTTTTCTGGGCTTCAAAATATTGGTCATTTTTCGACTTCTGGTGCGAGTCGTTTTCTCGGCTTCAAGATGCGAGTCGTTTTCTCGGCTTCGGGTACGAGTCATTTTTCTAGCCTTAACACGCAGGTCGTTTTCACGGTTTCGGGTGCGAGTCGTTTTCTCAAATTAAACATGCATTCGTTTTCTCGGCTTCGAGTGTGAGTCGTTTTTCCGGCTTCAACATGCGGGTTGTTTTCTCGGCTTCGGGTGCGTGTCGTTTTCCCGACTTCAACATGTGGGTTGTTTTCTTGGTTTTGGGTGCGTGTCGTTTTCTCAGCTTCAAGATGCGTGTCGTTTTCTCGGCTTCGGGTACGAGTTGCTTTCCTGGCTTCAACATACGGGTCATTTTCTCGGCTTCAGGTGCAATTCGTTTTACCGGCTTCAACATGCGGGTCATTTTCTCGACTTCGGGTGCATGTCGTTTTCCTAGCTTTAACATGCGGGTCGTTTTCTCGGCTTTGGGTGCGAGTCGTTTTCCCAACTTCAACATACAGGTCGTTTTCTCGGCTTTAAATTTATGAAATGTCATGAATGAATGAATTAATATGTTGGTTATTATTATTATTTTTATTGGACAAGATCATTCAAATCATGGATGATAAGGGCAATTATACATTTTTATTGAACTTGATGTCTTTGATCTCCCTTTTGTCCTCTTCTCCTTTTTCCTTTTTTTGTTGAAGAAGAATTATTGTTGTGATCTTAAGTTGGATCTCATGTTGTCGTCTACCTTGTACCCTAAACAACCTCTACTATATCCGACTTTATCGCAATTCATTATATCGAGGTATGGTATATGTTTTACTTTCTAGTACATGATAATCATAAGATGCATATGGAATTAATTTTAAGTGTATTTGGGGATAATTGTAAAATATTTAATATATGTATGTTTTGAGTAAATATATATATATAAATAATTATTTTGGAGGATGAATTAAAATTATTGGATTAAGAATGAATTAATTTAATTACGAGTAATTAAATTAACGGACAATTAATTAAGGGATTAACGGCTAATTGCGACGAGACGGGTAAAGTGCTGAAAATCAAACAAGTGTCGGGTGAGGTGGCACCACAAAAGTCTATAAATAGCAGTTAGAAGGATGGTGAAATCAGAACACCATTCCTCCTCCCTCACTGCCCATACTGCATGTAACAGTACCTCATTTTCCCTCCCATTCTGTTCTGTTTTCTGTCCCAGTTCACGATTTCAAAGTGAAAAAGAGGGAGTTCCTCAAAAGCACCATTACTTGAAAATCCAAGCACCAAAACACCAAACCCCCAGTACAAAAGTTATTCCCCACATCATTACGGAGTTAAAGAACCCAGTTTTGTAGCAGCGAACGCAGGACGGGAGTTTTTCCGTTTTTGACGCATACACGTGAACAGTAGCCATCCGTCCGTCCTTACACGACATTTTGAAAGATGAAAGAAAATGCATTATGTTGAGGTTTTAAAAATCTGCAACATGCTGTTTTGGGTGATTATTCCAATACTTATTTGTTTATGGGGAAAGCTGAAAAATGCATTGCATGTTATTTTGAAGAGGAGTAAAAAACATATTCATGAAACTGTTTTGAATATTGCAAAAATGCATTCTGTTGGTATTTTGCTGCTATGTGATGCTTTCTGTTTAACTGAATGTGTTAATATTGTTCTGATGTTTGAGAAAGCTGAAATGCTTTGCATGTTGTTCTAATGTTTGAGAAAAACTAAATGCTTTGCATGTTGTTCTGATGTTTGAGAACGCTGAATGCTTTGCATGTTGTGCTGATATTTGAGAAAAGTTGAATGCTTTGCATGTTGTTCTGATGTTTGAAAAAGTTGAAATGCTTGCATGTTGTTCTGATGTTTGAAAAAGCTGAAATGCTTGCATGCTGTTCTGTTGATGAAAATCTGGTGTTACTGATGATTTCAAAATAAAAAGGGTTTTAAAACTGATGAAAGTGTTTCCTTATGGAAAATTTGGTTTGAGGTAAAAGCCTGAGTTTTGTGGTTTAAAAGAGTGATAAAACTGTTTTGGAATTGTGCTGATTCTTCAAAAGAAACAGTTTGAAATGTGTTGAATGTCTCAGGAAAATTTCACTGATTTCGAAGGTGTATTCTGAAGGTGCAAACACGAGAAGGGGGGGTTGAATTGTGTTTGACTTAACTTGAAACTTTTCCTGATTTAATACTTTCAAAACAAAACTTGATGTATAATTAAAACAGAGTTAGCAGCGGATAAAAATAAAAATAAAAACTCAGAGATTTTATACTGGTTCACCGTTAACGAGGCTACGTCCAGTCCCTTCGCCTTGAAGGATTTCACTAATTCAAACTTGAATTACAACCTTGCTACTGACCCTCCAAGTCAGTCTTCTTAATAGTCTAACAATCCTAGACTTCTTGAGGAAAAACAGCTCCTGTTCTTCAGCCAATCTGACACCCCAGATTGTAGAAGAATTCTCAACACTACAAATCTAATTGCCAAGTAACCTGCTACCTCTACTGACTCCCACAGCTTGTAGACTCTACTTCAACAACTTAGATTTGACAAAGTGGAACGAAAACAACAAGAGTACTTGCTTTAAAAACTAAGACTCAACAATTGACTTATATGAAAATTTGAGAGTGTTTGCTTTTGTAGTGTGTGACCCTTTTGTGATTTTCGATGCTAAGTAATCTGCCTTGTGCCTCCTTTTATAGATGCTGATTTGGGCCTCTTCCAATCCTTAAATTCGAGCTAAATATTGCTGGATTCTCTGACAAAAATAAATTGACCAATCGGGCTTCAATTAATTCCAAAACATATCTTTTTTAAGCCTTAGATTTGTTTCATATCTTAACTGGCCAATCAAATCTGTGCATTGCTTCCCGCCACAGCTCCTGACTTCCATGCTACTCCACTTTAATTTAAAACGAATCTTTAACAATAATTTGATAAAAATATCTTCAGATCCTCACCATTGATTCCCATGATCAAATATGCACCATGCGATATTCCACAGCTGGACCAGCCTGATTGCTAAGCTATTATCCTCTGAATTCGGCCATTCCTGGACCATACTTCCTAACCCTCTGATCTTCTGATTTCGGCCTTCCCTGGACACGCACTTGATGTGCTAAAATCCTCTGAATTCGGCCTTTGCTAGACTGCACATCCTATCCCTCTGATTTCGGCCACTTCTGGGCCATGGTCTGATTTTCTGATCTTGACCATCACTGGACTCAAAAAATTATTTATGAACCATTGATCTGGATATTTTTACTCTGATCTGGACAGATTCTGGAATTTGGTTTGGAACAAACTGAAATAAACTTGATCAAAAAATATTTCAGTCTTGACATTTTACCTTTAATTTTGGACCAGGTCTGGGTTGATTCTGGAACTCATTTCTTTTGTTCTGGACTTAGTTCCATGCCCTAAATCATGCTATCTTATGGTCTGGGCCAAATCTGGATTGATCTTCATGTTCTGGACTCATAAACATACCTTCTGGTCAAGTCTGGAACAAGTCTGGGCTGTGTAATTTTTACTGCCAGACCATCTTCTGGTCAGAATAACTTCTGGAATAAAATTGATATTTGATTCCTGTTTGTCTTGATCAACTCTCCTTCTGGCAGGCTTTCCAATGATATGATCCATGTTTCATTCTGAATTTTATTCCTTCTGATATAGGCCTGCAAAGTTATCTTCTGGTTCAGTTTTGTCATCCTAAAACATCTTCTGGAAATTCCAGAATTCATTTTCCTTTGATCTTCTGCTTCTGATTTCTTCAGTTTCTGATGACATTTAATTTAATAATTCAAGGTATAAAATAAGTTTACATTGAGTGCTTTTGTAAACATCAAAATCCTAAGTCTTAGAACCAACTTGGTTCCAACAATCTCCCCCTCTTTGATGATGACAAAACCTTAACTTATTTTGCTAATTTATAACTCGAATGACTTGAATTACTCCCCCTCAGACCAATCTCTCCCCCTAAGTCTCATACTCTCCTTTTCAACTCCTTCTTTTTACTCTTTCTTTTCTTCTCTTCTCCTCTCCTTTTCAACTCCTTCTTTTTGCTCTCTTTCTTTTTCTTCACATTTCCTCTCCTTTTCAACTCCTTCTTATTTCACTCTTTCTTTTTCTCTCTCCCTGATTCCTCTCCTTTTCAACTTCTTTTGATTTCACTCTTTCTTTTTCTTTCTCCTTTCTTTTTGTCTCTCCTTTTCTACTTATTTCTTCTTTCTTTCTCTCTCTCTCTCTTTCTCCCCATCAGCCAAAAAGTGGTCCTGCTGTTTTTGTATTTTTGTTTTTCTCTGTACAAATTTCAGAAGGTAAAAAAAACATAAAATAAAAGACAGAAATTAAAATTGCAAGAAATATAAAAAAACTCCTAAGTTGACTACTTGAGCTAGTTAGATATGGAGGTCATGCTGAGATGATTCTTAATGAACTCGAACCTATCTTCTGGTAATGCCTTGGTGAAGATATCAGCCCATTGATGATCAGTGTCCACAAATTGAATGCTTAAGGTTCCTTTCTGAACATGGTCCCTAATGAAATGGTGTTTTATTTCAATGTGTTTGGCTCTAGAGGGTAAGATAGGGTTCTTGGTGAGGTTTATGGCTGAAGTGTTATCACAGAACAAAGGGATATTGGTTTCAAACATGTTATAATCCTCAAGTTGATGTTTCATCCAAAGTAGCTGTCAACTGCATCCTGCTGCTGATATATATTCAGCTTCTGCTGTTGACATGGCAATGGTGCTTTGTCTTTTGCTTGACCAAGAGATCAAGTTATCACCTAAGAATGTGCAGTTGCCACTGGTACTTTTCCTTTCCAACTTGTCTCCAGCATAGTCAGAATCACAAAAACCTTTAAGTTTGTAGGTGGGGGTTTTCTTGTATAACAAGGTAAGGTTTGTGGTTCCTTTAAGGTATCTCAGAATTCTTTTGACAGCAGTTAAATGGGATTCCCTAGGGTCAGCTTGAAAGCGGGCACAGACACAAACACTAAACATAATGTCAGGTCTAGAAGCAGTTAAATAGAGAAGGGATCCAATCATACCTCTGTATGTTTTCTGGTCTTCCTTTTGGCTGGTTTCATCTTTCTCAAGTGAGTAGGTTGGGTGCATGGGGGTGGCCATAGGCTTACAGTCACTCATTTTGAACTTTTTGAGAAGTTCTTTAGTATATTTTGATTGGTGAATGAGTATACCTGATTTACCTTGGTGAATCTGAATTCCCAAGAAGAACTTAAGTTCTCCCATCATGCTCATTTGAAACTCCTTCTGCATTAGGTCAGAAAACTCTTTGCACAAAGTGCCATTAGTGGATCCAAATATGATATCATCAACATAGACTTGAATAATCAAAATATCATGTTTTATGGATTTCCTAAATAGTGTATTATCAATCTGGCCTCAATTAAAATCATTCTTAAGCAGAAAGTTACTAAGTCTGTCATACCATGCCCTTGGTGCTTGTTTTAAACCATATAAAGATTTTTTAAGTTTGAAAACATGGTCTGGAAAATCAGAATTTTCAAAACCAGGGGGCTATTTGACATAGACTTCTTCACTTATGTAGCCATTTAAGAATGCACTTTTATCATGATTAGCAGCAAATGATAAAAGAATTCTTATTGCTTCTAACCTGGCCACTGGAGCAAAAGTCTCAGTGTAATCTATACCTTCCTGTTGACTGTATCCTTGAGCTACAAGTCTGGCTTTGTTCCTTACCACTTCACCCTTTTCATTGAGTTTATTCCTAAAAACCCACTTGGTTCCAATAATGTTTTTGTTTGGTCTGGGTACCAGATCCCAAACATCATTCCTTTGGAATTCATTCAGTTCTTCTTGCATTGTAAGTATCCAGCCTTCCTCTGTCAAAGCCTCATCAACATTGCTGGGTTCAATTGTTGAGAGTAAACCAAACAGACTGGTTTCTCTACTTGATGATCTGGTCTTTGGAGGTTCTGCTGCACTTTCAATAATGAGAGATTCTGGAATGTGAAGATTTGTACTTCCATCCATTCTTTCCCTCTGACTTGTTTTCAGAGTCAGCATGTTCTTCTTTAGCTTGGTCGTTCTCAGATTCTGCTTCTGGTTCAGCTTCTGGTTCCTGTGCCTCTAGTTCACCTGCAGTTTTCTCATCTTGCTTTGACTTTTCAGAGTCAAGCTGTTTATCATCAAACTTAATGTGGATTGATTCTTCCACAGTGTTAGTTTCCTTGTTAAACACTCTATAAGCTTTTGATCTCTCAGAGTAGCCAATAAAGACACTTTTGAGATCTAGAATCAAACTTAGCTAGGTTGTCCTTAGTGTTCAACATAAAACAGATGCAACCAAATTGCTTAAAGTAGGAGATATTTGGTTTCTTATCTTTCCACAGTTCATATGGAGTTTTATTTAAGATTGACCTGATGTACACTCTATTCTGAATGTAGCAAGCTGTGTTGACAGCTTCTGCCCAGAGGTAGGTGGCAACCTTCATGTCATTCAGCATGGTTCTGGCCATCTCCTGTAGTGATCTGTTATTCCTTTCTACCACTCCATTCTGTTGAGGTGTTCTGGGGGATGAGAAGTTGTGAGAGATGCCATTCTCATCACAGAATTCTTCAAAGTACTTGTTCTCGAATTCACCTCCATGATCACTTCTGATGGTTATGATCTTAGTGTCCTGTTCATTCATAACTTGTTTACAGAATGAGATAAATACTTTGTGAGATTCATCTTTGTTCTTTAAAAATTTTACCCAAGTCCACCTTGAATAATCATCAACAATCACAAAGCCATATTTCTTACCATTTAGAGAAGCTGTTTGAACAGGACCAAACAGATCTAAGTGAAGCAGTTCAAGTGGTTGAGAGGTAGAAACACATTTTTTAGTTTTAAAAGAGATTTTAGTTTGTTTACCTCTTTGACATGCTTCACACAGAATCTCAGTTTTGGAACTTACCTTGGGCAACCCTCTTACCAACTGGAGTTTGCTCAACTCTGATATGAGTCTGGGGTTTGCATGCCCTAGCCTCTTGTGCCAAACCAGATTCTGCTCACTTACAGATAGTAAGAATTTAACCTGTTGCTTAGCAAGACTAAACAGATCAATTTTATAAACATTATCCTCTCTAGTTCCAGTAAATAAAACAGCTCCATCAATTTGACTAACAGCTTTGCAAGTTTTTTGATTAAATATAACATCATATTTGCAGTCACTTAATTGACTTATGCTCAGAAGATTATGTTTTAAACCTTTAACATACAGAACATTTTTAATAGACAAGGGAGAAGAAGTGTTACCAACAGTTCCTGTACCAATAATCTGACCTTTCTGGTTTCCTCCAAAGGAAACTTTTCCTCCATTCTTCATAGTCAGATCCAGAAACATAGATTTATCTCCTGTCATATGTTTGGAGAAGCCACTGTCAAGATACCATGTTTTGTGTTGCTGATCATACCTTGCCTTTTTTCTGTCAGAATCAGAGTTAGAGTCAGACTCAGATTCTGGCTTAGCTTCTGTTCGAGCCATTAGAGCCAGTTCTTCTTCTGGCCTGTTTGAGCAGTTTCCTTGATTCTGCTTTGGTTGATAAATCATGTTCCTCTGATAATTCTGGAACATGTTTTGGTTCTGGTAATTCCAGTGATTTGGGTGAGTATGGAAGTTCTGATGAATTTGGTAATTCTGATATTCTAGTAACTTCTTATTTGACTCTGGTTCTGGTTCCAGAGTTGATTCTGATTCTGGTACCAGTATTTATTCTGATTCCGGTTCCAGAGTTGATTCTGATTCAGGTTCCAGTATCTGTGCTTCTGATACTTATTCCAGTTCCTGTTTTGATTCCAATTTTTGTTTTGGTTCTGGTTCCAGTTTTGAGTCTGGTTCCAGTTTTGGTTCTGATTCTGATTCCGGTTCTGGTTGGTTTAACCAGACCTTCTTCTATCAGACTCAGATTGCCTTTGTCTTGATGTAGCAGGAACATAAACCTTTTTCTGCTTGTGCATTGCCAACATCCATTGTCCAGGCACCATTGCTGGTGTCTCCTTCTGGTTGCTCAGAACATCTGCAACATAGATAATTTGATCTTTTGGTACCCAAAACTGATTGGGTCCAGGTTTGTTAGTCTTAACAGTTCTCTGATCTTGTTCAGATTTTACCATTGGACAAGATAATTCAAAGTGACCTTTCTTAGCACAGACAATACATAAAACATCAGAATAAGCAGTTTTATTTTCAGTACTTTTTTCTGTAAAATCAAGACCTCTCTTTCCAGAGTTGCTGTTTCCTTAAATCATAGATGCATACTTACTTATTTCCATTCCATTTGAAATAAGGTTTTGAAAAAATTGCTCATGCATATCAGATTTACAAACAGTCTTAGAATTAGAACAATTATTAATTTTCAGAGTTTGGTTTTCAGATTTTAGTCTTGCAACTTCAGTTTTCAAATCTTTGATTTCAGTTGCATACTCAGAAATTCGATTCTTTGAAACTTGGACCTCTTTGGTTAGATTTTTCTTATCTTCCCTAAGAGTTTTCAGTTTTAAAGATATCTTATTATTTGCATTTAACAAGTCCTTTAAAGTATCAATTAATTCAGGTTTGGAAAGATCAGAAAATACCTCACTGTCTTCATCTTCTGATTCTGTTTTAGAATAGTATTCAGAACCTGAGTTTGTATGAGCCATCAGAAACAGAATTGTTTCCTCTGATGTGCTTCCAGACTTGCCTGAGTGATTGCTTCTATCACTCTTCCTTCTGCCTGTTTTCCCTCTTGAATTCGTGCTTTTATGAAGACCAGAAGCAGACTTGATGTGAGTCATCTTTGCTATTTCTGCTTCTTCTTCATCAGAAGATTCTTCCTCTAATTCTAATACATCCCAGGCAGCCATCAAACCTTTCTTCCTGTATCTGGAACTTTTCTTGTGCTGTTTTCCTTTTTCCAGATTTGGACATTCTGACTTGATATGTCCAGGTTTATTGCAACCATAACAGACAATATTCTTCTTGTCAGATTCTTCCTTATCCTTGCTGTTATGTTTCCTTCTGAAGTTTCTTTTCTTCCTGCTTTCCCAGATCTTAACCATCTTTTTGGTTAAGTATGCCATATCATCACAATCACTATCACTATCCTCTGATTCTGATTCTGCCTTAGCAGCTTTCTTCTGTTTCGATTTCAGAGCCAGATTTTTCTTCTTCTTAGGTTCATCTTCTTCAAGTTCTATTTCATGAGACCTAAGTGTGCTGATTAGATCTTCCAGCCTCAATGTACTCAGATCCTTAGCTTCCTGAATTGCAGTAACCTTTGGTCTCCACCTTTTTGGTAGACTTCTCAGAATTTTCATGACATGATCTTCAGTGGTATAGCTTTTGTTTAATACTTTCAGTCCTGATACCAAAGTCTGGAATCTGCAGAACATTGTGTCAATGTCTTCATCCTCTTCCATCTTGAAGAGCTCATACTTTCTGACTAATATGTTAGCCTTTGTTTGTTGAACCTGCTTGGTTCCTTCATAGGTCAGAACCAGACTATCAAATATACTCTTTGTTGTTTCTTTATTTGTGCATCTATCAAATTCCTTGAATGTGAGTGCACTGACCACCATGGTTCTGGACTTGTGATGAAGTCTATGTAATCTGACTTGATCTGGTTTCATATCAAACATGTCCAGTTTCTTAGTTGGATCTTCTGGATCAGTAGGAGCAGTATATCCTCTGACTATCATCTTCCATAGTTCAGGATCTTGAGATATGACAAAGCTTCTCATTCTGTCCTTCCAATACTCAAACCTTTCTCCATCAAACAGTGGTGGTCTGTTGATGTTGTTTCCTAATTCTTCTGCCATATTGAACCCCTTGGACCTTTCCTCAAACACGGTTAAGTGCTCAGCCTTGAGACCGAGCTCTGATGCCAATTGAAGGTGCAAACACGAGAAGGGGGGGTTGAATTGTGTTTGACTTAACTTGAAACTTTTCCTGTTTTAATACTTTCAAAACAAAACTTGATGTATAATTAAAACAGAGTTAGCAGCGGATAAAAATAAAAATAAAAACTCACAGATTTTATACTGGTTCACTGTTAACAAGGCTACGTCCAGTCCCTTCGCCTTGAAGGATTTCACTAATTCAAACTTGAATTACAACCTTGCTACTGACCCTCCAAGTCAGTCTTCTCAATAGTCTAACAATCCTAGACTTCTTGAGGAAAAACAACTCCTGTTCTTCAGCCAATCTGACACCCCAGATTGTAGAAGAATTCTCAACACTACAAATCTAATTGCCAAGTAACCTGCTACCTCTACTGACTCCCACAGCTTGTAGACTCTACTTCAAAAACTTAGATTTGACAAAGTGGAACGAAAACAACAAGAGTACTTGCTTTAAAAACTAAGACTCAACAATTGACTTATATGAAAATTTGAGAGTGTTTACTTTTGAAGTGTATGACCCTTTTGTGATTTTCGATGCTAAGTAATCTGCCTTGTGCCTCCTTTTATAGATGCTGATTTGGGCCTCTTCAAATCCTGAAATTCGAGCTAAATATTGCTGGATTCTCTGACAAAAATAAATTGACCAATCGGGCTTCAATTAATTCCAAAACCAATCTTTTTTAAGCCTTAGATTTGTTTCATATCTTAACTGGCCAATCAAATTTGTGCATTGCTTCCCGCCACAGCTCCTGACTTCCATGCTACTCCACTTTAATTTAAATCATGCTATCTTATGGTCTGGGCCAAATCTGGATTGATCTTCATGTTCTGGACTCATAAACATACCTTCTGGTCAAATCTGGAACAAGTCTAGGTTGTGTAATTTTTACTGCCAGGCCATCTTCTGGTCAGAATAACTTCTGGAATAAAATTGATATTTGATTCCTGTTTGTCTTGATCAACTCTCCTTCTGGCAGGCTTTCCAATGATACAATCCATGTTTCATTCTGAATTTTATTCCTTCTGATATAGGCCTGCAAAGTTATCTTCTGGTTCAGTTTTGTCATCCTGAAACATCCTCTGGAAATTCCAGAATTCATTTTCCTTTGATCTTCTGCTTCTGATTTCTTCAGTTTCTGATGACATTTAATTTAATAATTCAAGGTATAAAATAAGTTTACATTGAGTGCTTCTGTAAACATCAAAATCCTAAGTCTTAGAACCAACTTGGTTCCAACATATTCGAATACAACATGTGTGTATTCGAATACAGCCTGTCAAGCTTCTGTTTTACTTAAGTTTTCAAACTTGTATTTGAATAGGAGCCCCTGTATTCGAATACAGAGGAAGGATATTTGCTTCTGACTTAGCAACTGTATTCGACTACGACCATGTCGTATTCGAATACATAAGTGGGATTTTAACACTGCATTCGCATCTGTATTCGACTACAGGCATGCTGTATTCGAATACAGAATGCAGATTTTCACTAGTTTCAGCTTTTGTATTCGAATACAATGGATTTGTATTCAAATACAGATTCGTGTTTTTCCAAAAGCTCGGTTTTTAGCTTCTGTATTCGAATACAAGGAAGCTGTATTCGATTACAGATTCGTGTTTTCCAAAAAATCAAGTTCTAAACACTGTGATATGCATTTTAAAGTGTTGGGAAACTTTGAGAAGGGTTAAAGAGATTTTAAATGGAGTCCTTGAAATAGTTTTGAAGAGGAGAGGATGATGCTTTGAAAACCTTCAATGACCTGGGAGAAAATGCTGAATTTTTCAAGGTTTTGTCTTCTATATTCGACTACAGGCATGCTGTATTTGAATACAGAATGTTAAAACTTCAGTTTCATGCTTCTGTATTCGAATACAAGGGGTTTGTATTCGAATACAGATTCGAGTTTTCAGAAAATTCCAAGTTTTTCAACAGTGTTTTAAAACCCTAAGTGTTGGGAAGTATTGGGAAGGTTTATGAAGAATTAAAATGGAATTTTTGTGACAGTTTTGAAGCGGTGGCGATGAAGTTTTTGAGACTTTACTGATGTAGTGAAAGATGTTGATTTGTGCACTAAGACTGCCTCTGTATTCGAATACCAGAGGGCTGTATTCGAATACATAGTGTAATTCTGCACTGTTTTTGGCTTCTGTATTCGAATACAGAGAAGCTGTATTCGAATACAGATTCGTAATTTCCAGAAATCTCAGTTTTAAACACTGTGTTATGAATTTTAAGAGGTTGGGAAAACATTGCAAAGTATTAATGATTACTTGACTATTTAGTCATGATTGTGATGATAATAATATTGATTGTGCTGAGATGTTTTGAAAGATGATGGGAAGGCATGAATTTTCTGATTTTGCATTCTGTTTCTAGTAAAGAGAAACACTCCATATTCATGCATTGCATAGTCAAGTGGTACCCGCGATGGGCCACAGAGTAATGCGCAACCACGTGCTGATCTGTTGAGAGACTTCACTAGGTACTGATCTGTTGAGCGATTGTACTTTGGTATATAAGTGCTGGTCTGTTGAGCGACTGCACTGGTACTGGACTGTTGAGCGTCTGTACCCTGAAATGCGCAACCACGTGCTGATCTGTTGAGCGATTGCACGAGTGCTGGTCTATTGAGCGATTGTACTTTGGTATATGTCAACGTGCTGGTCTGTTGAGCGACTACACGAGTGCTGGTCTGTTGAGCGACTCCACTGGTGCTGATCTGTTGAGCGATTGCACCCTGGTCTTGAGGGCCGTTAAAGTCATACATATTAGAAATGTGCTGGTTTGTTGAGCGACTGCACCTTGGTGATTCCAAGAAATTGTATATATGAGCATATACATATTGCATCGGGGTGATTGACCGATGGGTCACAATTGGGTTATGTGATGATGATTGGAAAGTGATGTGTGTGAGTACTTTATGAAAACTGAATTTCTGATGAATGATTGCGAGCTTAAGTGTTGGCTGTACTTACAACTTATTTTCCATCTTAATTGGTTACTGTTTTGAAAAATACATGTCATGAAATTTCAAATGAGCATCATTATTTTCATCATTGTTATATGATATGCCATGTGTATATTTGTTGCTGTGAAATATATGCTATGTGATTATTTGTTAATTTCGGTCGGTGACCCTTGCTATTATATTGTGGAAATTAGGCTTTGCCCTCAGATGTTACCCGAACCCGTCCTATTATAGAGGATACGGTGGAGACCGTGCTACTGTAGCTTAGTGCATGATCAGACTAGACTTTTGTATAGGGTCTTGAGTTTTGGGAAATGTAATTTATTTTGGGAATTAATGTATGACTTTTCCGTTGTATTTTCCCCACTCTGATACTGTTTAGTGGCCACAGGCCGGGTGTTCTCTTTTGAAATGAACTGATGAAAATTTTATTTTAATTCCCTTAACATTAATTTTGGAAAACTCATTTTAATTATTTATTGAAAAAAGAAAAATACACTCGCGCTGTGTTTTAAACTCGGGGTGTTACAATTGTGGTATCAGTGCATTTGGTTAAAGTTTTGGGCTAAAACTCTGATTTAAGTATTTGTTTTGAGTTATTAGCTGATCATGCATAGGAGCAAGTAGTTAAAGTGTCAAGTCTTGTGTGAGTTGTGGTGTGACTGAAGTGATGGTGGTTTTGTAGGGAAAAATTGCATCCACGAAGAGACGACACTGTAAGAACAAATGTCAGCCGGGAAGATAGGATGGCTGAAGCAATGAACAACATGGCTGCGTCTGTTGCTGCACAGACGGCTGCCAAGACTCAATGTGATCTGGAGAAGAGAGAAAGACAGATTCGCGCTGCTGAATCTAGAGGACTAGAGGATTTTCGTCGCCATAATCCTCCCAAGTTCAAGGGCGATGAGGGTCCAGAAAGAGCGGACCAGTGGATCCAAGAGATGGAGAAAATCTTCGAGATGATTAACTATCGGACAGCGGTGAAAGTCAATTATGCCATGTACCTACTGATAGGGGATGCAGAGTATTGGTGGAGAAGTACAAGATTATTGATGGGGTCAGCTCAAGAGGAAGTGAAATGGGAGTCGTTCAAAAAGAAGTTTTTGGACAAGTACTTCCCAATGAGCACTAGGACCAAGTTGGGGGATGATTTTCTAAATTTGCACCAGGGAAATATGAAAGTGGGAGAATACGCAGCTAAGTTTGAATCGCTGTCCAGAACTTTCAGATTCTTCCGGGAAGAAGTTGATGAACAGTTTATGTGTCATCGCTTTCAGAATGGACTGAAGTATGAGATCCAAGATTCGGTCCTACCTTTGGGAATTCAACGTTTCCAAGTGCTAGTGGAAAAGTGTAGAGAGGTTGAAGAGATGAAGAACAGAAGGGCCAACAGAGGAGGGAACTTTAACTTTGGAGGACCTAGTCGGATACATCATCAGAACAATAAAGCGAAGCAAGTTGCCAAGCCGTATAACCGGCCACAAAACAACAAGAGAGGCCAGAATCGGCCGGGAAATTAGACTTTTGGACGACAATTGGGTCAGGGAGTCCGGTGTTATCGATGTGGGAAGGAATGACATATTCCTATGGCTTGTACCGCGAGGGATTTGATGTGCTTCAACTGCCACAAGCCAGGACACGTGGCGAGGGATTGCCGGGTTCCGAAGGTGGAGCCAACTGTGAATGCGACTAGAGCTACTCGTCCTACTACTAGAGGCCGCGTATATCATATGGGTGCTGAAGTTGGGAATCAAGCTCCAAATTTAATCCAGCAAGACTGCGAGATTGTAGGTAACACCCTAACTGCACTTTTTGATTCGGGGGCAACCCACTCTTTCATTGCTATGGATTGTGTGCATCGTTTGAAGTTGTCTGTGTCTGCTTTGCCTTTTGATTTGGTTGTTTCTACACCTGCTAAGACTTTGACTGTAAACTCTGCATGTTTACACTGTACTGTAACGATTCAAAAAAGGGATTTCTTGGTCAATTTAATCTGTCTACCCCTACAATCACTCGAAATCATTCTCGGCATGAATTGGATGACCTATAACTACGTAGTTTTGGATTGCGCTCGAAAATTGGTTCTTTTGCCCGAACCTGGAGTCGTTCGGTATTTGGCTGTTAACCAACTCGAAGTATCACTGAGAGAAGGAATTGAACATGCATCAGAGGAGATGGATGGAGACTCTCAAGGATTTTGACTTTTCATTGTAGTACCACCCTGGAAAGGCCGATGTGGTGGCTGATGCATTGAGTCGGAAGAGTATGTCAGTATCTTCAATGATAATGGCCAGACTACAAGATCTGTGTGAAGCATTTAGACATCTACATTTGGACGTAAAGTTTGCACCAGGAATGTTAAAGTGTGGAATGATAACAATTTCGAGTGGATTACTTGAGGAGATTGCAAACTTACAAGATGACGCATTGATCCAAGAAAAGAGCAATCTGATAGCGCAAGGACAGACAACTGAGTTCAGCGTCGGAACAGATAATATTCTGAGAGACTGCTGAGCGACTGCACTAGGTACTGATCTGTTGAGCGATTGTACTTTGGTATATGTCAACGTGCTAGTCTGTTGAGCGACTACACGAGTGCTGGTCTGTTGAGTGACTCCACTGGTGCTGATCTGTTGAGCGATTGCACCCTGGTCTTGAGGGCCGTTAAAGTCATACATATTAGAAATGTGCTGGTTTGTTGAGCGACTGCACCTTGGTGATTCCAAGAAATTGTATATATGAGCATATACATATTGCATCGGGGTGATTGACCG
>JBBPBO010000004.1:11331285-11349112 GCA_037974295.1 Cicer cuneatum | reverse complement strand
GACTCCACTGGTGCTGATCTGTTGAGCGATTGCACCCTGGTCTTGAGGGCCGTTAAAGTCATACATATTAGAAATGTGCTGGTTTGTTGAGCGACTGCACCTTGGTGATTCCAAGAAATTGTATATATGAGCATATACATATTGCATCGGGGTGATTGACCGGTGGGTCACGATTGGGTTATGTGATGATGATTGGAAAGTGATGTGTGTGAGTACTTTATGAAAACGGAATTTCTGATGAATGATTGTGAATGCTTAAGTGTTGGCTGTACTTACAACTTATTTTCCATCTTAATTGGTTACTGTTTTGAAAAATACATGTCATGAAATTTCAAATGAGCATCATTATTTTCATCATTGTTATATGATATGCCATGTGTATATTTGTTGCTGTGAAATATATGCTATGTGATTATTTGTTAATTTCGGTCGGTGACCCTTGCTATTATATTGTGGAAATTAGGCTTTGCCCTCAGATGTTACCCGAACCCGTCCTATTATAGAGGATACGGTGGAGACCGTGCTACTGTAGCTTAGTGCATGATCAGACTAGACTTTTGTATAGGGTCTTGAGTTTTGGGAAATGTAATTTATTTTGGGAATTAATGTATGACTTTTCCGCTGTATTTTCCGCACTCTGATACTGTTTAGTGGCCACAGGCCGGGTGTTCTCTTTTGAAATGAACTGATGAAAATTTTATTTTAATTCCCTTAACATTAATTTTGGAAAACTCATTTTAATTATTTATTGAAAAAAGAAAAATACACTCGCGCTGTGTTTTAAACTCGGGGTGTTACAATTGTGGTATTAGTGCATTTGGTTAAAGTTTTGGGTTAAAACTCTGATTTAAGTATTTGTTTTGAGTTATTAGCTGATCATGCATAGGAGCAAGTAGTTAAAGTGCCAAGTCTTGTGTAAGTTGTGGTGTGACTGAAGTGATGGTGGTTTTGTAGGGAAAAATTGCCTCCACGAAGAGACGACACCGTAAAAACAAATGTCAGCCGGGAAGATAGGATGGCTGAAGCAATGAACAACATGGCTGCGTTTGTTGCTGCACAGACAGCTGCCAAGACTCAACGTGATCTGGAGAAGAGAGAAAGACAGAATCGCGCTACTGAATCTAGAGGACTAGAGGATTTTCGTCGCCATAATCCTCCCAAGTTCAAGGGCAATGAGGGAAAACTCATTTTATTTTAATTCCCTTAACATTAATTTTGGAAAACTCATTTTAATTATTTATTGAAAAAAAAATACACTCGCGCTGTGTTTTAAACTCGGGGTGTTACAGTGTTCAGGGGCATTGGTGGGGCATGGATATTGTCAGCATATATTTGACACTTATGGCATTTCTTAACATAATTAAAAAAATCTTTTTCTAGTGTGAGCCGGTAATACCCTACTCGAAGAATATTTCTATACATGGTGTGTCTGTTCATATGGATCCTATAAGAGACATCGTGGACATCTTGTAGAATTTCTTTCGCCTCATTGACACCGACACATATGAGGAGTACCATATCATGATTCCTTTTATACAAAATATCGTTCAAGAAAAAGCTCGCGGTTAACCGTCTTAGAGTTCTTTTGTCATTCTTTGACATTCCATGAGGATATTCTCTATTTATAAGACAATGTTTGATGTTGTGATACCAAGGTTTCCCAAAGATATCTTCTTCTATTACGTGGTAGTAGGCAGGATGATCTCAACTCTCCATTGAAATGGATGGGATTTCATGATTTCATGGATTTAATGGATGGGATTTCTTTTGTTTGTGACTTAGCAAGAATGTCATCTACATATACTTCTACCTCTTTATGTATCATGTCATGGAACAAGGTTACCATAGCTCTTTGGTAGGTCGCCCCAGCATTCTTCAAACCAAAATTGAAAGTCGTTTTTTCCATATCTTCGGTTGCCATCTTAATTTGATTATACCCAGATAAACCATCCATATAAGAGAAGAGCAAATGGTGGGCGTATTGTCAACCAGAATATCAATGTGAGATAACGGGAAATCATCTAGACTTATGAAAGCAAGGGGCAAACATGAGTTCTTCGTGATATACTTTTTTACATTAAGGAATCCCATGATTTCAAGTATCGAGGGTAAACAATACATTATGATGAATATGAGATATAGATAGGGTAGGTTTTTCATATGTACATGTGTCTTACGTGGTTCTTTTCTTATTTGATGGTTTTCTTAATGTGAACTTTTACTATGGGTGGCTCTATTGTTCTAAATTGGTTCCTAGAGCATAAAACTCAATTCTAAAATATTAAACCAATTAATAGATAAATTATTAAAATGGAAATATTATAGAAAAGGTCAACTCTAGGTGAGACTTTCAAGACAACAAAACAGGATGTACATATAGAAGATTATCATTACACAGTCTCTAACTTATCTTAGGTTGCACTCAGCCCGGGTATAAAGCTCACTCATAAGTGTGTGAATCGTGTTAAGGTAGTGTAAAATAAAAAAATCGCGACACTAAAAATAAATTAACAAGAAACATATAATTATATTAACAATATAACAAAACAAATAAAACAACAGGGATAATATAAATAAAATAATAAATAATTATATACAATTAATTATTTGCGATTGACTCTCAAAAGTTCCCAATGAAGTCGCCAGCTGTCGCGTCCGATTTGTCCGCGAAAAAGGAGTCGCCACCAATTTTATTTCTTTTAAAGGGGAAATTAGATATAACCTAAAATAAAGTTCTTGGACAAAGAACGGATTCGAGAGTCGATTATGAATGGGGAAGTAATATTACCCTACATCGTCCATTAAAACGGTTACCCTATAATTAATTGTATAAAAATTATTTATTTATTTATTTAATTAATTATTTTATCCCTTAAAAGATTAAAAAAAAGGAAAATAATTTATTTACATTAATAAAAGAAGGAAAAATATATTCTTATTAATTTGGTTTAACAAGGGGCAAACCTTGCTCCTACGTATCCTTAGGTGCAATAGAAAAGTCAAAACACACGTAGTTCTTGGGTACAAAATATTTATGTTAGCTGATTTTTATTATTACTCTATTTTAATTATTGTTTTATTAAAGTTATTATTATATACGTATTCAAAAGTAAAAATGTAATAATAATAATAATAACGTAAAAAAAGATGAGATGTCTATTCACATATTGTACTTTTTTATTTTGGTTTTAAAGTAAAGAAAAATTGATTTTTGTTAGAAAACAACGGTAACGCAGTGGTATGTGAACGAAACAGATGAATGCGACAGTGAAGCAGTCTGTTAAACGATTTTCCCGTGCGTTGTTGGATTTGTCGCAGCACAAATGCAACCGACGGTTGGGTATGGGTGATGCGACGCGGTGAGCGAGGATGAATTTCATTTGGCGGCGGCGACTATTAATTCTAATTCTAAGGAAAAGAAAAAAAAAACTATTTATTCGTTGTTATGGTTTTTTTTGAGTTATTTGATACAGTCATGATATGAGTTTTCTATTATGTTACAATAGGGTGAAGTTTATTTTCCTTGGTGGGGGGTTTATAATCAATTATTTATATTTTTCTTTTTAGTATTTGTGCTGCAAAAATAATTTTAGGAACAGACCACTTAAGAAAAATGAAAGCTTAACATAAGAGTTTATTTTTTGCATAAATAGAAAAAGTAAAAAAAAAAAACTAAACTATATTTCTTTTAAAGGATGCAATACAAAGATTAATAAGAAGAAAATTAGAGAACAATAAGAAAGCGATACCTTACTGCTAAATTGGTTTTGCTAGACTGATTTTACCAAGTTCAGATTCTCTGCTCCTTTTTTTGCCTATTATCATCTCTTCTTTATTTTTTACACAATAGTGCTCTCCCCTTCTCTACTCTTGGTGTCAATTATTTATAGACTTTTGGGGCGTAGGTTACAAAAGACACGGAAATAATTGTGGATTGATTACCATTTCTATTACTATTCATCAATTTCTTTTCATTCAAATGATCATCATTATACTGATTTTTATTACCATCAATCTTTTTTTTTTGTTCCGTTTCCTTCAATTAGTCACCATTATACTGATTTTTATTACCATCAATCTACTTTTTTTGGTTTCTTTTCCTTCAATTGATCACCATTATACTGAGTTTTATTACCATCAATCCATTTCTTTTTGATTTCTTTTTATTCAATTATGTACTTTTTTTATGTTTTAGAAAAGAGTGAAACGTCGGAATAGAAATTAGAGGCAAACAAGAATCATAAACACTCATTATTGTCTAAAGTTTATAGCCTAATTATTTATTTTTATTTATTATATTTTTCACATTTTTATATATTTATTATTATTTTTTTTTATAAAATGTCTAAAAAAAGCGGACAAAGCTAGGTGTCAATATGAGTGTATTATTCAAAGATAGGTAATCAAGTACACCTATAAACAATCAAGATTATTCTAGTGTATAACAAATCACTCTAGTTCATAAGAATATCAGTCTGGGCAAACCAAGATCATTCTGGTTTATAACAATATCAGTCTTGTCTATCAAGATCATTCTGGATAATTCGTTTTAAGGATAAAAATTAAATGAATCGTTTCCCAAAGTCCATATCTTAATTGAAACGAATATCAAGGCAACTCAGAACAATGATCAAGCCCAAAAGTTTAGCGAAAGGCCTAAAGAAGGAAAACAACATCAAGAACAATAACTAAATCAATATCCAGATTTATGGGCTATGAACAAGTATAGCTAAGAGAACAAAGATGAAAATGACATTATTGATGCACCATTTGCAGAAAGCCCAACATGGGTGCAAGATAGTAAACTGACATCAGACAACTGCTAAAACCTTATTCACGATATTCATTCAAACACAAAACCAAGAACGTTCTGGATTAAAATAGAACATGTGTTTATTAATTAACAGCTATGATAAACTTTCTCTAACCTTCATCGTGTCTATAAAAGGAACATCAAGGTGAAGACAATAACAAGAATTTTTAGTGCAATAAAGTCATCACTAAAACAATCATACTCGAGAACTCAAAACTCTTCACTCAAGCAAAAGCTTTAATTCTCTTACTCTAGATTCAATGATTTTTTATTGAGTTATTGCTAATAATCAATCTCAAACAAGTGTTGAGTAGATTCTGATTCTACATCCTTCTTTCATAATTCCGTTTGAAGCTCAAGTCTATTTCTTATAGATAGTTTGACTGTCTTGTAAAAATCATTTTTGTGATTAAAAGGTAATGTGTAAAAAATCCTTTATGGGCTGATAGGTAACTGTAAAAATCCTTTCAAGGTTGAAAGGTGAATGTTGTAACTAATCAAGAGTGATCAAGTAAGACTGTGTGAAAGCAAGAACGTTATTGTGTGAAGCACATTAGTGGAAAAGCTCACAAATTGCGAGGATTGGACGTAGCCCATCTTGGGTGAACTAGGATACATCATCATGTGATTCTTTTATCCATATCCTGTATTATTTCTCACTCACTATCATGTATCACGTTGAAATAATCTATTTCATTTATTTTAACTAACCAAGAACATTCTCGATTTTTTATGAGTAACCTAGATGGATCGTGGGGTAGTTTAAATTAAAAGCATGAATTAATATTTTATAAAAAGGGGATCACAATTCAAACCCCTCTTCCTTGTTATTGATATTGCCATTTCAGTGTTTACAAAGTTATGCTCTCAAAAAGTAAGATATCTATCATCACTTTAAAAAGTAATAGGGTTAAGTACAAAGGTGCAGAGACGACATTATTTTGCTTTTCGTAGTCTTGTTATACATTTCAGTGAGGAGTTTCTGATAGTTGTCGTGATTGCATGAAATGAACATGTATAATAATGTCTTGTATCAAATCTTCATAGATTGATACACCATTAAAACATGTCCAAATCTATCCTCATAATGATTCAACGTATCTTGATACAGATACCGGAAGTGTCGAGTTTACCATGATCAGAGTATGTCACACAATTCTTCAAATAGATAACAAATTCAAGATGCTATGTATAGAATAATAAAATTTGACTTCTTCAATGCGTTGATTATTTATCAGAGTGTTGACTTTCTATCAGACCATTTTTGTTTCAACAGATTGTCAAATTTTTATTATAGCATTGACTTTCTATCAGAATTTTGACTTTTTATTAGAGCAATGACTTTATATCACAACATTGATTTTTCATCAGAGTGTTAACCTTTTGTTGGAGCTTTAACTTTCCATTAGAGTGTTGACTTTTTATCAGAGGCAGACAATCAAGTACTTGTCACATTTATCAAACGCATAAATGTCAAAGTGTTGCTTGCAAAACACAATCACCAAAGGCCGATAGTCAGTGCGTTCATCAAACTCTAAAAATGATATTTAGAGTATTGTCTTGGTGTTCCTTTAAAGTGTCCAATCATAGGAGGAAGCAACATAAAGTCATTTAAAATTACATGATCAGGGAACTACACACTTAAATAAAACATTAGTGCTTTAAATTGTTCCCACAAAATAATTTTTGTTATAATCAACACAAGTAAAGGCCACAGTGCTTCAAACTAACTTGGTTCTAAAAATCTCTCCCTTTTTGATGATACAAACATCTATTTTGTGAACAATTTTTAATTTTAAAAGAATAAAATAACATAAAACAGCACAGCAAGACTTCCCCTTAAAATATGCACGTTTAAATATAAGGGTGAAGAATGATATTATGACAAGACAAATTGATAAACATTAATAATTTTTCTCAAAAACATATATGCTCCCCCTTTTTTCATTAGACAAAAAGAGTTAAGTAGAAATAAGCACAACAATGTAATCGAGCCAAAAAAAAATGGAGAGAAAACAAATACAGGTGAACTAGAGATTAAAGTTAAACAGCCTAGCTAAGATTTACCCTAGGGTATTATGAAAGTTCTCCTGATTCTTGGATATTTGTTTCATAAAGCTTGAATTGTGTATTATGAAAGTTCTCTAAAGATTAAGCCTAGCTAAGATTAAGCCTAGTGTATTATGAAAGTTCTCTAAAGCTTCAGTGAGAGCAGTCCTCATTGAAGGTGTGCAAACACGAGAAGGGGAGGTTGAATTGTGTTTGTCTAATTTGAAATTATTTTCTTGATTCTAATTCTAATTTGGTGACTTAAACAATTTTACTAATTAGAGGCAGCAGTATGACAGATAACGCAAATGTAAAAACAACACAAAGGATTTTATCCTGGTTCACCAACAACTTAGTAGCTACGTCTAATCCCCTGACAAGGAAGGATTTATCCACTAATTAAAAACCTTGAATTACATAGCACCTAACCTTACAAGTCAGTCTTCTCAAAATTACCTGAACCTACAAACATTTTAAGCAAACCACACCTTGATCGTATAAGTCAAGTCTTCTTTACAAAACCTGAAACCTACAGATTGTTAGAGGCAAACTACCCACTTGACTCTACAAGTCAAGTCTTCTCAACACAACATGAGATCCACATATTGCTTGAAGCACACTAGAGCAAATATTAGGTTAGGTAACAATGAGTTGGAAACTGGTTTAGTTTTGCTTCTACTAAGCAGATTTGATGCCATGATATTCCCACACTACAACACTTAGCATATTTTACTTTGAACGAGTGTTTTGCTAGAACTTAAAACTTAAAACTTTGAATACTTAAAAAAATTGAGCTCTTGAGGTCTTTATGAACATCTTTGGTTTTTTGGATATATGACTTTGTTGTTTGTTAATTCTTCTTCGGCCTTGACTATCTATTTATAGATGAAATTAGGGTTGCAATTTTTTCACTCAAAAAATATGAATTGTATCTTCTTCTAGGTTGGTCAACAAAGATTCTCTCCAAGAATAACCTTGATTGTTACAATTTGAGAATATGACCATTTGTAAATTAATTACTTCCAAATCTGGTATGGGAAAATCTTCTAGAACTATTATGATTGAATAATGTCTAGATATGCGTTGAAATTAATTTTTTCTAATACTTCCTTTATACGCTTGATTGGAATGGGGCGAGAACAAGTTTGGGCTTGTTCTTGGACCTTTAGAGGTAAGAATACGGCTAATTCCAATTTAGTATTCTTACTATTTCTACTAACTCTATAAATCATAAAAGTATACTTGTTTCTTTCCATATTGTTGTTAGCTAGAAAGTCTTTGAATGCTTCTAAAGGTTTTGAAATTCGAGTATCTTTGAAGGTTTTATTTTCATATTTAACTTCAACACTTTTAGTTTTTAAAGCATTGATTTCTTTAGTTAAGTTTGCATTTACTTACCTAAGTGATTTAGGTTTTAGAGAGAACTTGTGGTTTTTATTTAAGAAATCATTTATGACATTAATTAAATCAGATTGGGTTAAGTAAGAAAATACCTCAATCATCTTACGACATTAATTAAATCAGCTTGTCGTTTATTTGGACAATGTGAAGATCATTCTTAGATGACTTTCTAAATAAAGTAGTGTCAACTTGACCTCTTTCAAAATTATTTTTTAATAAAAAAATTACCAGTCTGTTAAACCAAGCTCTAGGAGCCTATTTTAGACCATACAAAGATTTCTTCAATTTGAAAATATAGTCTAGAAACTCATTATCTTCGAAGCCAAAAGATTTTTTTGGCATACACTTCTTCATTTATATAATCATTTAGGAATGCACTTTTCACATCCGTTTGATATGAAATGATTTTGTTAGATACTGCAAATTAAGTAAAATTCTGATTACTTCTAACCTTACCACAGGAGCAAAAGTTTCCTTGTAATCAATACTTTACTGTTGACTATATTCTTGAGCTACAAGTCTAACCTTGTTGCTAATCACTTCACCTTTATTATTTAGTTTGTTTATGGAAACCCATTTGGTTCCAATTGACTTCTTTAGGCTTGGTACAAGATCTTATACATTATTTCTTTTGAATTGATTCAAATCTTGTATGGCAATTATTCATCCATCATCTTATAAAGCTTCGTCTATTGTTGCAGGTTCAATTTCAGACAACAGTCCAAATATAGATATTTCTTTAAATGTAGACCTAGTTTTCAGAAGATCATTTACACTTCCTTTGATTAGAGAATTTGGATGTGAAGATTTTTATTTTCATCCATGTTTGGGTTCTTGATGACCTTGACATGTAGATGGTTCATCATTTCTTGTCCTTGAATTGTGAAGTACTTATTTCGATTCATTACAAGTTAGTTTTGTTGATTCTTCTGATATTTCTATTTCCTCTTATATCTGTAAATCTTCAAAATCTATATCCAGCTTTGTTTTTTTATGGTCAACATTTTTGTCATTAAACTTGACATGAATTGATTCCTCAACAACCAATGTCTCTTTATTGTATACTATATAGGCTTTAAAACTTTTCGAGTATCCCAAAAAGATGCTCTTTTGAGATCGTGAATCAAACTTTCCAAGATTCTCTTTGGTATTCAAAATATAGCATATGCAACCAAATTGATGAAAGTATAAAATGTTGGATTTGATTCTTTTCCACAATTCATAAGGAGTCGTATTAAGAAATGCAGTGTTCAATACTCCTACCCAAAAGGTTTTGGAAACATTCATTTCATGAATCATGGTAAGTATCATTTCCTGAAGAGCTTTTTTTTTTAATTTCTCCAACACTGTTATTTTTGAGGATCTAGGAGAAGAAAAATTATATAAAATTTCATTCTCTTCACAGATGTTTTCAAAAGGCTTATTTTCAAATTCACTACAAATTGTTGCAATACAAAGACCTTTTTCATTTTGCACTTGTTTGCAAAAGGTAGTGAAAACTTTATGTGACTCATCCTTGTATTTAAGGAACTTTACCCATGTGCAACTAGAATAGTCATCAACAATAACGAGTCAATACTTTCTAACACTAACAGAGGCTATTTTAATAGGGCCAAATAGGTCAAGATGTAAAAGTACAAGTGGTATAGAAGTCGAAGCAACATTTTTTGAAGAAAAATATGATTTGGTATGATTTCCTTTATGACATGCCTCACAAAGAACATATGATTTATATTAAAGCCTATGGCTCGATTAAGTCTTTTCAACTTTGAGATTAATCTCAAGTTGGCATGTCGCAATCTTTTGTGTCAAATCAATTGTTTTTCATTTATAGACATGAGACACTTTATTTCTTGTTTTTCAAGATTAGATAAGTTTAATTTGTAAATAATGTTTTTCCTTTGACCAATAAATTGTATGGATCCATCGGTTTGACTTATTGTTTTACATGACTTTTTATTAAAGACAACATCATAACAACTTTCGCTTAATTGACTTATGATCAATAGGTTGTGCATCACTTCTTTTACATGTAAAACAATTTTATAGAAGGAAGAGAACCATTACCAATTGTGTCTTGCCCTATGATCTTATCCTTTTTATTTGCTCCAAATCCTCAGGATCCTCATTCGTTAAGGATAAGGGTTTTGATGCAAATTTAGAATGGAAGGTTTTAAGAGCAATTTAATGAAAATTCTCAAACATTTCCAACATGCTAAAACTCAATATTTTCCCTCACCTTCAGATTTTAGTAAAACTCAATATCAAACCCAGAAAATCATATCTAACAGAAATTGAAATTAAAATCAAACCTAAAAACCCACATGCAAAATATGAAAGCAGTTCTAGGAAAAGAACTCACCGTTTCCCAAGAAGAAATCCTTTTAAATCGAGCTGGGTTATGGAAATTGTCTGCTTTATAGACTCTCAACACTTTGCCTTTGCTATTTTGGTTCAAATTCTGAAATTCCTCAAATTTGCCTCTTATCTTCCTTAGTGTTGTTTTGAAGGTTTCATGGGTTTTGAGTGGAAGAAAATGATATGCAATGGGTCAAATTGTAGGGAGAAGACTTTAGAGAGTTGTTGTCTTTGAAGGATTTTGGAAAGTAGAGGAAAATTGATGAATGGCGGAGACGATGAACAGTAACCGATTGGTGTTTTTTTCTAGAATATTTTGGGAATGTTTAAGTGGAAATGAAAGCAATATACGTGGAAGATGGGTTAATACCCATGAGTGAAGAAGAAAAACAGAAATATAAGTGTCATGTTCTCTTTTTGCCAGTTGAACTTGTTATTACTACCATTTTCCTATTTAACCTTTGATCCTAAATTAATATTACTAAAAACATAGCATTGACAATTATTAAAATTATAGTAATTCTAATTACTACTTAAATCTTATAAATATTTATAAGGTAGTTAGAGGCTTGTTACATTCTCCCCCCCCCCTCGGAAAATTTTTTCCTCAAAATTTAAGAGTGTACCCATTGAAAGAAGTATTGATTAATCATTTGAAGAGCACATTGATGGATTCATCAATATCATTATCAATCTTGAAAACATTGATGTGAGTATTGAAGACGAAGACCAAGCTTTACTTTTGGTAAGTTCCTTGCCAAATTCATATTAGCACTTACGTGATACACTAGTCTACAGCAAGGATACCTTGTCCCTTGAAGAGGTTCAATCAGAACTTATTTCTAAGGAGCTGAAAGAAGCTAGAAAGAAGAGATAAAGGAAACTATGAAGGTGGTGAAGATGCTGAAAAGATCCAAACACAATTTAAAATTGAGAAGAAGGACACTGATAAAAACAAACAAAAGATGTTTTCAATGTAACAAGAGGGGCATTTTAACAAAAAGATTGTCCTGAGAGGAAATTCAAGAAAAATGATGGTGGGGAGGATGCTGGAAAGTATCAATTGCTTCAGAAGGTTACCTAAATGCTAATGTGTTAATGGCAACTACAACATATTTTGATGATGAGTGGATATTGGATTCAAGAAATTGATAGAGGAAGAGCCATCATGGGAAATAATTCAAAATGCAACATTGTAGAAATTGGTTTAGCAAATTTAGGTTTGAAGATGCTACAAGAATAGTACCCACAAGCATGAGATATGTTCCTCAACTCAAGAGAAACTTAATATCTCTCTGAATGCTGGAGGAGTCTGGTTGTTCATACAAAGTTGAACATGATACATTAGAGGTAATGAAAGGTGCCATAATGGTGGTGAGAGGTCACATGAAAAATGGTACTTATGTCCTAGATGGAAGTATCATAATTGGAGATGGAGGGCTGATTTATCCTATTAGAAAATTCAAGTCCATGGCATCAAAGGTTGGGACACATGAGTCTCAAAGAGATGTAGATTTTGAGCATGCAAGGAATTATAGGTGGAGATAGTATTGGAAAGCTTCCATTTTGTATGCATTGTGTACCTGGAAAAATGCATAAGGCTAAATTCATAATTGGTCAGCATTGCACCAATTAGGAAATACAATTTTAAGGGTTTTTGAAGACAAACACAACGTAACCAAAGGCACATACAAGTATGTCTAAATTACTAAGACAACGCAACACCAAAAAGGGTCATGCTGTAGATTTAGACATGCCTGCTATACTTTATTGATGACCATGATGAAAAACAAAAAGAATGTGTCTGTTGTCAAACTCAAGTATGCATATGAAATTTTGGTCTGATAAGTCATCAATATAAGCCCATCAACACCCATAAATCTGAAGACTCCTCAAGAACCTTGGTTTGTAAAGTTCCATATTACACTCACCTTAAAGATTTTGGGTGTACTGCATATTATCATGTAAATGATGGAAAAATGGGACCTAGAATAAAGAAAAGATATTTTGTTGGATATTCTGATGGAGCGAAGGGGTACATAATCTGGTGCATTGAAAATAAAAGATGTATTACAAGTAGAGGTGTCAAATTTCACAGAGAAAAACTCTAAAAGTCACAGAATATAATGAGGAATAGATTTAGTTTCAAAATGTATTCGATAGCTTTTAGCTTGAGGTGGAGCCTGGTGGTGGAAATGAGCCAAGGTCTGATCTAAACCAAACCCTTAGGCAGAATCAAATTACAACCACGTAGCAGTTGATTTAGATGGTGGTAATCATGATAATACATATGAGCATTTGCTAGAAAGGTATAGAGACAACAAACATAAAAATTCACCTCAACGGGTATGGGTTCTCAACTGATATGATCAACTATGCATTTTACACTGCTGAAGAATTGAGTAGTGAGGAACTAAAGAATGTTACTAAACCCATTAAATGCAAGGATAGTCAAAACTGGATGCTAGTCATAACTGAAGAGTTTAGCTCTCTTTAGAGAATAATACATAGAATCTTGTCCTTAATCCAAAAGGAGCCAAGATAATTGAGAGTAAGTGAAATTTCAAGTTGAAAGAAAGAATTTCATGAGTTAAACTTTCCAAATACAAGGCAAAGCTTGTAGTAAAGGGGTTCACGCAAAATTGAGGGTATAGACTATGATGAAATATTCACCCCTGTGAACAAGTATTCCCAAATTAGAATTTTGTTATTGATAGTTGCTCACTTCATTATGAAATTGGAGTAATTGAATGTAAAAACAACCTTCCTTTATGGTGATTTGAAGGAGACTATTCTTATGAAGCAACCTAGTGGTCTTGAGGTTAAAGGAAGAGAAGATTGGGTGTATCATCTTAAAAGATCACTCTATGGACTCAAGAAATCACCTAGACAGTGGTACTTGAGGTTTGATTCCTTCATGTTGAAATGCAAAATAATTACAAGCAATTATGATTGCTATGTATACTAAAGAAATTTGCCTTAAAGACCATTGATTCTCTTATTCAAAATCACTTCTCTACTCACAACACTTTTATTAGAAATTGGATCAAAAGAAGTTTGATCAGAGGAAGACCTATATCAAGGGAAAAACTGGATCATAGGTAATCTGATCAGAGGAAGAACTGTATCATAAGAAAATATGATCAAAGGTAATCTAATTAGAAGAAGAATTGTATCAGAGGAAGCCTGATCAGCGGAGAATTGGATTAGAGGAAGTCTGATCCGGGAAGAACTAGAACAGAGTAAGTCTGATCATAGCAATAATTATATCAAAAGAAAATATAATCAGATGTAATCTAATAAGAGTAACATGTAGTCATTTAATTCCTCAATAAGTAACTCTCATTTCCCTATTAATCCATCTTATTGGGTTAAATCCCAATTCTAGTATTTTTGCACACGCATACAAAAGGTGTACTAGACACGCACACATATAGGTCATATAATCCAAGCAATCTAGAATTTAATCACTTCAAGTTCCTATATCTACCATAGGGGGCAAGAGATTGTTAAGCATTCCTCCTAACCTATAGGAAACCATAATTCTAATTCCCAAGAAACCATTTATCAATCAACCATCCAAAATCCAAAACCTAAGGAACCAAAAATTTAGTATAGAATTAGAACTAAAAATTGTTTCACTTATTGCAAAGAAATTCCACTAATCTTAAAACAACTTGAAAGTTGATAAAAATGTTGCCAAATATTTCATAACTTATTAATTACATTGTTTCTAACTCCTTCTAAATGAATATTTTCTTTTCTGTCTATTTACTCATTCAGATTGTTATCCTTAACCTTCTTACCTTCAATGGCAAAGGCCCTCCATTTTAATCACTATGCTCGAATATGGCACTTAACAGATCCCTTTGTTGGAACCAAGTTGGTTTTATACTTAGATTTTTCATGTTAACAAAAGTATTTTATGAGAACAATATATTTGACTTCACAAAACATGAAAGAATATCTATGTTTTTGAAGATAACTTAAAATAACATTTGATTCAGATTTATAATTGAAGAAAATCTTTAACCAAGTTGAAAAGAAGATATGGTCAAGATTTGAAGAAGATATGATCAACATCTTATCAACAATAACATATGAATTATTTACAAGAAGATTTCATCAAAATTTATCACAAGAAGATATAAGATTTGATCAAGACTTATTACAAGAAGATATGAATTATTTACAAGAAGATTTGATCAAGATTTATCTACAAGAAGATATGAATTATTAACAAGAAGATTTGATCAAGATTTATACAAGAAGATATGAATTATTTACAAGAAGATATGATCAAGAATTGTTTATAGGAAGAAACACTCATAATAAGATCATTTATTATTTACAAAGATATGATTCAGATTTTGACAAAGGACAAAAAACTGAATAGGACTTAGTCATATTCCTAATTATGAAAGTTCAAGAACCGGTCCAACATTATGCCCTCGCCTAGATCAAACCAAGCAATAAGAAGGAAGTTTCATATGAAGAATTTGCGAAATCAATCTTAACAAAATACAAACAATATCAATACAAAGAATTTAAGAAATCAATCTTAACAAAATACGAACATTATCAATATGAAGAATTTACAAACTCAATCTTAACAAAATATGAACATAATTAATCTAGAATAACTGCGCATATTAGATTCAGAAACAAAGAATTGACTAAAAAATATATCATCAAAAAGTATTTTGTTTAGAATTATTTTTGGATAAGATCATTGTTGACCAAGCTAGGAATGAAGAAACAAATCAGAACTAAACAAGAAATAAATTGAAGCCCAAATTTTATCAATAAATAGATATGCAAGGCTGAAAGAAGAAGATTATCGAAAAATCATAAAGAGTATAAGAACTCAAGCTCAAAATTCCAAATTCATCTTAGAGTGTGATAGTCATTATTATAATATGCTTGTTATAAGAAACTATTCATGTTCCAAAACTTTGTATTCAAACCCGACAGTGGTGTTAGTGTGCCTTCAACAATCTAGTGTTGTCAAAATGTATGGAGAAGACTTGGCTGGTAGAGTCAATGTGTGTATGTTCCTCAAAAGTCTGGGGTTGTCAAGTTGTTTGAGAAGACTGACTTGGAGGGTCTGGTGCTTTGTGATAGGATTTCTAGTCAACCAGAGGATTGATAGTCGAGCAGCGGATTCCACCAGAGGATTGATAGTAAAGAAGTGTATTCTGTTAGATCTGTTAGTTTAGTTAGTTCTGTTATTAGTCTGTTATGTTAGTTTGTGCCAGTTGTCAATCCTAACTAATTCATTTAGGATAGCTAATATAAATAACAGAAACGGGGTCTTCAATAGGTAGGCAGTTAGAGAGTTAGTTGGTTGGGATTGAGTTGCAGGGCAATTCAGTTAGTTCTCTGTAATTGCAATCTCTATTCATTTTTCTCAGTTGCGATAATACAATCTTGAGTTTTCTTCAATATTTCATTCAATTCTAATATACCAGTTCTATCATTGGTATCAGAGCACCGATCTGGTGCCCTGTTTTTGCATCCTTCTACTGCACATTGCATGAAGACAAGAAGCATGGTTAGGGATTTGAGCGATTGGGAGCAGGAGCGCGAGGAATGGCGCACGCGACTGGAGGATCAATTAGCTGCACTCACGGCCAAGATCAATGCCAACGGCAGGACTGTCTGCAGGGAAGAAGCAGAGACCAGCGGCTGCGGTGGTAGACCCCTAAGTAACTACGTGGAGAGCGACCGGTGGAGGAAGCTGGAGATTCCGATTTTCTCAGGCGACGATGTGTACTGGTGGACGTACCGTTTGGAATGATATTTTGAGTTACGAAGCGTAGAAAACTTAAAAAATTAGACTAAGAAGACTTAAAAAATTGTTCCTATATTGCTACTCATGCCTTACGCGTAGAAAGTATGAGCCAAATATTTTGTTTGTATTTATAAAAAAAATAAAGATCATAACCACAACATTGGTATATATAAAAAAAAGTATCATGTGATCTTCCATATTTTTAATCAACCACTAATTTATTGTTTTTGTTCAATGACAAATGTCTAATTTATCTTTCAAATATTCTTAAAAGTATTTTTCTCAATCTTGCTACATCAGGAGCACATTCGAGTGATATGAAAATGTACTTATTTTCTATTATTTTCCTTTCCTTCAATTATATTACGATCAAATATATCTTGTACACCTTAATCATAGTCTAGTTCTTCAAGAACTCAACCACAAATCTTCAATAAATTTATTCTTTGAGCGATCATTCAGGGATACTTTAATCAGAAATCATTCTTCTTAACCCTAAATGATTCTTTGAGCAATCATTTTGAGATGCTTTAATTTTAATTTTATTTTAGTTCTTTAGGAACGATATCAAGTGTAATCATTATAAACAATGATCAAGAAAATCATAATTTAAGCAATTCTTCAGAGATGCTTTTAATGTTAAATTCTTCCGGAATTTAGCAAAAATAAACAAAGAAATATATGATAATCATAAGTTCAAAGAAACTTCTCAACAAAATTTCTATGTAAAAATAAAAATAATTGACAAGAAAAAGTATGAGCAAACGTAGTAACAATATTAGAATTAAATTAATATAAAAATATTGAGAAAAAGAAGAAATATTTTTGCAATGTAACCTTCAAAAAATAATTCTAACTAAAAGAGCAAGAACAAGAATAATAGATGAGTTTTGTATTATTCTACTATCTAAGTATATCTTTATAATACAAAGTGAGTCCTATTTATAGGACACATATGGGTAAATGAACGATCACTTTAAATAATACTAATACCACTAGCAATTACTAGACCTACTAACTTATGGGAGTTATGGGAATATGAAGACAATAAGATGGACATCCGCTGAGTTTACTCATAAGAGAAATAATGTTATAAATAGGCTAAATAGCACTCGTGGTCTCTTACCTTAATTTCAGTTAACGTTTTAGTCATTTATCTTTTTTTTTTCCGATTTGGTCCTTTTTTTAATTTTAAGCGACAATTTGATATTTTATGTTTTAAAATGTCAAAAATATTATCCTTATTTTTTTTACAAAAATTCAAAAAATTCATCAAAATTTTTTAAATTTCATGTATTTGGTCCTAAATTTAGATGAGATACGTCCATTTTTTAAATACTCTTTTTTCTTATATTTTATTTTAGAAAAAGTATGTTAAAACTTTAAATTCAATCATTCGTTTTTTTTTTTTT
>JBBPBO010000004.1:11150948-11330908 GCA_037974295.1 Cicer cuneatum | reverse complement strand
ATTTCAAGAAAAATTTAAGGCTGAGTCAAAAAAATATAAGGTATTTTTAATACTAATAATTAATATACATATACATATATATATATATATACAATATATCATTTTAAAATAATTATTAAATAATTACAAATAATACTTACTTTTTATGTATAGACATATATTCAATGTTATCATTTACTTACATGTTCATTAACAGTATATAATATCTTCCAATTATGATTAAAAAATTGTTTATTCAAAATAAATGAGATAATAATTAGAAAATGACAATTTACTATTAAATGTTGAATACAAAACTATACAAACAATATTTTATTGTAATATAGTATTTTAATTGATAGTCTAGAAATACTATATTTTCTTATAAATGAATGTTATCATTTATTACGTTCATTAACAGTATACACCACCTATCAAATGTGATTTGAAAAATGTTAGTGCAAAATTACAATTTTAATAAGAAAGTTGCATTATAATGTTAAAAATTGAATACAAAACTACATATACAATATTTTTACCAAAAAAAAACTATACATATAATATTTTATGGTAATATAATATTAAATGGTAGTCTAGACCTACAAAATTTTATTTTAAAATAATCCATACCAAAACAGTTTAAGGGTTTCTTTAACACTTTTTACCGAAGGAATATTTAAAACTTAATAGGTAAGTTATAAAAATATTATATTGGGCATTCAATATTATATTTTTATATTATTATTATTATTATTGAGCATTTAATTAATTCATTTATTATTGTAATTTGTTGGCCTTATCCACTGCATAACTTCTCTTATATATAGAATACAACTTTTTACAAATATCAACATCTATCATTGACAAATCAAAGTTTGATTTAGTTTTGCTTTATTAAAATGGTTTTAAAAGTAGCCTTTATCATCCTAGGCTTAATGGCCATGGTGGTTTTGATCTCTTCTAAAGGAGAAGCTAGGAACTTTGCTGAAACTTTCTCCGTCTCTAGAATGAGTGAGAATACATTTTGCTTTTAATTCTCACAATTATTATGAGTGAGAATACATTTTGCTGAAAGCTTTCATAGTGTTTGCAACTCTTCCCTTACATAACAAAGTTTCGAAGTCCTGAAAAAAATTACTTTTGAAATATAGAATTTCAAGAATTTCAAGAGCCCATTATTTAATTATTTTATCATTATTATTATTATTATTATTATTTGCATTACTTATTATTTATAAATTTCAATTTGTAAGGAAAATGTGATGTAATACAATATTTAATTTGTTCATGGTTCATGCTTTTTCAGCTAATGATGTTAAAGAGAAAAATAATGGGGAGGTCGAATTCAACGAAGAGTCAAGTGATGGAAGTAGATGTGCTGAATCTTCAAATTGCTTTAACATTCCTGGTATTCTTGGATTTGGTGGAATTCCTGGTTTTGGTGGAATCCCTGGCATACCAGGATTTGGTGGAATCTCTGACATACCTGGATTTGGTGGTTCACCTGGCCGTAAGTATAGTTGATGTGATAGAAAAAAATTATATTGATCAGATATAATGTGATACTTATTTTTAAACAATGAAATTTATTCACTTATATTCAAATATTTTGATTATAAATTTTTTACTTTTATATAAAAATTGTGTAGCTACTATTGTTTATAATTATTTGCATGTTTTAGTATGTTCATTTTTTTTTATAAATTTCTATTATAAAGAAAATGTGACAAAGAGCATTATTTATTTGTTATTGGTTCATGTATATCAGCTTTGGCTGCAAAAGAGAAAACTAACATTGATGAGGTCAAATACAATGAAAAGACCGCAAATGGAGGTAGATGTGCTGAAGATTCAGATTGCTTTAACATACCCGGAATTTCTGGATTTGGTGGAATTCCCGGATTTGGTGGTATCCCTGGCATACCAGGATTTGGTGGAATCCCTGGCATACCAGAATTTGGTGGTTCACCTGGCCGTAAGTATAGTTGATGTGATAGAAAAAATTATATTGATCATATAAATGTCATACTTATATTTAAATAATGAAATTTATTCACTTATATTCAAATATTTAGTTTTAAAAGTTTTTTCTTTTATTAAAAAGTTATGTAGCTATTATTGTTATTATTTGCATGTTTTAGTATGTTCATTTTTTTCTTCTAAATTCTATTATAAGGAAAATGTGACAAAAAGCATTATTCATTTATTCCTGGTTCATGTATTTTCAGCTTTGGCTGCAAAAGAGAAAACTAACATAGATGAGGTCAAATACAATGAAAAGTCAGTTATTGAAGGTAGATGTGCTAAAGATTCGGATTGCTTCAACATACCCGGAATTCCTGGATTTGGTGGAATTCCCAGATTTGGTGGAATCCCTAGCATACCAGGATTTGGTGGAATCCCTGGTATAGCAGGATTTGGTGGTTCACCTGGCCATAAGTATAGTTGATGTGATAGAAAAGAATTATATTGATTTGATATAATGTGATACTTATTTTTAAACAATGAATTTTTTTTACTTATATTCAAATATTTTGTTTATAAAGTTTTTACTTTTATTTAAAAATTATGTAGCTATTATTGTTTTTATTTGCATGTGTTAGTATGTTCAATTTTTTTTTTATAAATTTCTATTATAAGGAAAATGTAATAAAGAGCATTATTTATTTGTTACTGGTTCATGTATTTTCAGCTTTGGCTGCAAAAGAGAAAACTAACATTGATGAGGTCAAAAACAATGAAAAGTCAGCAATTGGAGGTAGATGTGCTGAAGATTCAGATTGCTTCAACATACCCGGAATTCCTAGATTTAGTGGAATTCCCGGATTTGGTGGAATCCCCGGCATACCAGGATTTGGTGGAATCCCTGGCATACTAGGATTTGGTGGTTCACCTGGCCGTAAGTATAGTTGATGTGATCGAAAAAAATTATATTGATGTGATATAATGTGATAGTTATTTTTAAACAATGAAATTTTTTTTACTTATATTCAAATATTTTGTTTATAAATTTTTTACTTTTATTTAAAAATTATGTAGCTATTATTATTTTTTATTTGCATGTTTTAATATGTTCAATTTTAAAAAAAAAATCTATTATATGGAAAATGTAACAAAGAGCATTATTTATTTGTTACTAGTTCATGTATTTTCAGCTTTGGCTGCAAAAGAGAAAACTAACATTGATGAGGTCAAAAACAATGAAAAGTCAGCAATTGGAGGTAGATGTGCTGAAGATTCAGATTGCTTCAACATACCCGGAATTCCTGGATTTGGTGGAATCCCCGGCATACTAGGATTTGGTGGTTCACCTGGCCGTAAGTATAGTTGATGTGATGAAAAAAATTATATTGATCTGATATAATGTGATACTTATTTTCAAACAATGAAATTTTTTTTAATTATATTCAAATATTTTGATTATAAATTTTTTACCTTTATTTTAAAATTATGTAGCTATTATTATTTTTTATTTGCATGTTTTAATATGTTCAATTTTAAAAAAAAAAATTCTATTATATGGAAAATGTAACAAAGAGCATTATTTATTTGCTACTGGTTCATGTATTTTCAGCTTTGACTGCAAAAGAGAAAACTAACATTGATGAGGTCAAATACAATAAAAAGTCAGCGATTGGAGGTAGATGTGCTGAAGATTCATATTGCTTCGTCATACCCGGCATACCAGGATTTGGTGATTCACCTGGCCGTAAGTATAGTTGATGTAGTAGAAAAATATTATATTGATATGATATAATGTGATACTTATTTTTAAACTGTGAAATTGATTCAGTTATATTCAAAAAAATTGTTTCGAGAGATTTTACTTTTATTTAAGAAGTATGTAGCTATTATTGTTGTTATTTGCATGTTTTACTATGTTAATATTTTTTATTTATAAATGTCTATTATAAGGAAAATGTGACACATGACATTATTTATTTGTTCTCGGTTCATGTATTTTCAGCTTTGGCTGCCAAAGAGAAAAGTAACATTGATCAGGTCAAATACAATGAAAAGTCAGTGATTGAAGACTGATGTGCGGAAAACTCATATTACTTTAACATTCCTGGATTAGGGGGACCTAGTCGTAACTAAAGTTGTTATGGTATAAAAGAAAAAAACTATATTAATATATCATAATGTAATACATATTTATTAATAGTGCATTTATATTCACTTTTATCACAAAATTGTGTTGCTTAGAGTTCTTAATTTTGCTTAAGAATCTTGTAACTATTAAATCTATTACCTATTATAGTCATTATTATTTTTGGCATTTTCATGTTTGAAATTTTTTTATCGTACTTAATCACATTTTATTTTTTTAGATTTAAGAAACATCGAATGACAACAGAAATTGAAGTATAGTTTGATTTAAAGGCCCAATGGAAATCCATACTTTTTGTGATATAGCTTAGTCATTATATTATATCATTTTTGTTCAAAACAAAGAAAAAGTGGATAGGTATCAATACGTTGTTTAAAATCACATATATGTTGTGGCACACTTGACAACAACAATCATTTACGTCACTCATATCAATATATCAACCAAAAAAAAAAAGGAAAAAAAGAGGAAAAGGAGAAGCAGAGGGAAGAGGCATAGACCAAATACCATGAAGTATACCTAAACCCTAAACCCACTAATAAAATATTGAAATCCAAATACTAGTTAAGGCAACTCTATTAGTGTAATGATTGTGTTCATGGTAAATATTATAACCAACAAAAGTCATAATTTTTACTAGTATTATTCTTCCATTTAATTCATTAATCTATTTCTAATTTTTCAAGAAACAGAAGAATAAGATTTGAACGTTAATTAACAAGTTGAGAATTATATTAGAGCCATAAATGATGTCATTCTTTTCTTGGAATCAATCACGATAGCGACCTGTTAGAATAATAACCATAATCCATAAGAATAAAGATACAAAATTATAAAAGAACGAACACGCGATGTTTGGTTATAAAGTTCAGTCAATTTTGTCTACAACTCCAAGTGTAGAGCAATTACAGTACATTTCTATTATGATTTAATATTAGGTTTACACTATACAATTTGTACTTAAATATTAAGGTTTAGATGACAATATTACCCATAAATTGTACCAGAGAGTCTCGACCTTAACAAATATCATGCCCCTTTGAAGATGAAATGTGTGACTTTTGTATCTCAAAAGTATCTTTGAGGTTGGGGAGTACAAGTCCCACTTAACAACAAAAAACATGTAACAAGTCCAATAAATGCTTGAACTAATCACTAGTGACTAACTTGGTCAACATATCAACAAACATGTTCTAAATTAAGTATGAACTTTTTTCCAGTAATTTATATCCAAATGCAATATACTCTCTAATCTTATGAAACCTAATATCAATAAATTTGGTCCTAATATGATACACTTGATTATTTGTCAAATAAATATAACACTTTGATTATCACAATGCAACTGAACTTCAATTTGTTGAACACTCAACTCCTTCACTAGTCCTATAAACCATGTAGCCTTTTTGATAGCCTCCACTAATAAGTCATTTTATTTGATTGTATTTATGAAAATGGTGGATATTTACTTCAATATATGATAAGCACAATTTAATAAAATTACTATTCACATACTTTTATATATAGTTTATTCTTTAATTTGTGTGAAATAAGCAAGTGTAGTGGTTACCGTGGGACAATTGAATTTATTATTCCATACAGAAGGAAGTTGATAATTTGACTTTAATTTTTCTACTGCTATACTTGTATAATTTAATGAGCATTATAAAGTGAAATAGTAATAAGAGGTTATATAAAAATATTTTGTGTAAATATTAGATTGTTTACTTTGTCACTTGAACAAATTGTGGTTATTTTATATTTTGAAAAAGACAATTGTAAACCATAATTTTCATGTACTAGGCTTTAGTTGTAGACATAGCTACAATGGATTGAACTCATGATTTCCACAAAGAGGTCTTCTTGCAAGAGTAAAGACATTCTATTATGTTATGTCATTCATATCACCAACATAGTTTGAAATCAACATATCCTATCACTAAGGGATCCATTTGTCTATTGCTAAACATGATACATGATCCATTGTACCATTCAATCACCTAAAAATTTATTTGACAGTTGTAAGTCATTAAGCCTCTTTGGCAGCCTCAATTACGAATATGTACTATTCTTCAATTGTAGACATAGTCACAATGAATTGAACTATTGATTTCCCACAAATAGCTCCTCCTGCAAGGATAAAGACATCTTGTTGTAGACCTTATGTCATCCAGATCACCAACATAATCTAAACCAACAAATCCTACCCTTAAGGAATCCCTTTGTCCTCTGCCAAATATGATACCAAGACCTATTGTACCATATAAGTATCTATATATCTACTTGCCTGTATACCAAAGATGCTTACCTAATTTGGATATATGGATGGAAATTGGACTTATACTTATTGGATACTCGCAAAAAATGCCCACAACAGATAAGGTAAAAATTTGGCTAAATAGCATTTGTGGTCCCTTAACTTAATTTCAGTTAACGTTTTAGTCCTTTATCTTTTTTTTTCCCGATTTGGTCCTTTATTTTAATTTTAAGTGACAATTTGATCTTTAATGTTTTAAAATGTCAATACTGTATTCTTTTTTTTTTTTACAAAAATTCAAAAAATTCATTAAAATTTTCAACCAAAACCCATAAAATTAATTATATTCTTCAACATAATACAAATTTTATCAAATTCGAAACTCAAATCTTCAAATAAACTCATATTTCCATCTCTAACAACATCAAATAAAGAATGAAATTTGATGAAATTTTTGTATGAGTTTATTTAAATATTTGAGTTACGAATTTGATAAAATTTGTATTATATTAAAGAATATAATTAATTTTATGGGTTTTTGTTGAAAATTTTGATAAGTTTTTTGAATTTTTGTAAAAAAAAAAGGATAATATTGTTGACATTTTTAAAACATAAAAGATCAAATTATCACTTAAAATTAAAATAAAGGGCCAAATCGGGAAAAAAAAGATAAATGACTAAAATGTTAATTGAGATTAAGTTAAGGACCACGGATGCTATTTAGCCTAAAAATTTGCATTATGGGTATGGATAATTACATGTACCAGCAAAAATAAGCGGATACGGGTGTGGGTACAGGTACCTTGGTACTCACCCCACCCACACCTGCATAACTTTTATTTATATACTATTATTATAATATAAAAATTATTTATAAATACATATACAGACAAAAATTAACAGATATAAATTTTATCATATAACTAATAATATTTAGGTTACCAAATTATACATATAATATTCCAACAAAAACGAGTCAAATTCCTATTAATTTTTTCGGACGGAATAAAAATACTCCATAACTAAGACATATATAAAGTTAAAAATTAATTTCATGAAAGTTGATAATTGTTTTCTAAATTTGGTTTTGTTTTTTTCAAATAAATGCCGTCAGTCTAGTAATTAACTTTCTTTATTGTTTTGTTTCAAATAATATCACTAAATCAAAGAAATATTTACATAATTTAATAAATTTTTATATGATTTAAGTACTTTAGTTTAATATTATCATGATTTAATATTAAAGAACTTTATTTTCTTAATTGTGTTAAAATGGTATGATATTTTGTGATGTAACAACTTATTTTAGTTCAAATTAGGGTAACGAGTACGAGTATCAGTACTTAGGTGCCCAAAGAGTACAACTATAGGATTAAGATTGATGTCCACACATATAAAGTCCAATTACGTGTAAATTTTTTGAATTGTGGGTACGATAGTACTCAATCGCAAGCATGACTTATAGTCACCACTCGAATGATTTGTCCACTTATCACTAACTATAAGTCATACTCAACACAACCATAATGTCAATTAACTCAACATGATGCGAAAATGAAGTGTTTAAATTAGAGTAATGTTATATTGACACACAAATGTATCCACATCGAATGACCATAAGGGCAAATTCGTAATTTGAGTATTACTAGCAAGGGCATATGGGTAATTTTGCACGACCTAATACTTACACTCTTCTCATTCTCTCTCGATCCATCACCCTCTTCTCACTTCCCCCTCAATCTTGATATTGTTAGCACCTCAATCGACATAGTCACCATTGTAGGACAAGAATCATAAGAAATGAGGGGTTTGAATTGTGTTTTATTTATAAAAAAAAAAAAAAAGTTTTATCAAGCTTAGAACAAAACGATAAAATAGAACAGATGTGAACGATATACACAAAATAACACAAATCAATTTATCATGATTCACCACCAACACGGTAGTTATGCCCAATCCCTTCCAACTGAATGATTTAATGCACTATTCACCAAGGATATCACACATCCACTGAACACTTACTAGTCAACCTAATTGTGTTCAAGTCTTCTCAACTTTCTAGCTCAATATACACAAGTTGTTGAGGAATGCAGCCACTACTAGGCTAGATTTCAAACATAAAGTTTTTACGGGGTTTTCTGAATAACTCTCACAAGAGTGTGTTTACAAAGTTATGCTCTCAAAAAGTAAGATACTTCTCAACATTTAAAATAGTAATAGGGTTAAGATCAAAGGTGCAGAGACAACATTATTGTGTTTTTTATAGTCTTTGTTGTTACATATTTAAGTGAAGATTGCATGTCTTTTTATATAGAGACCTCAAGGTAATAAAAGTTTCTAAGAATTGTCGTAATTGCATGAAATGAACATGTATCATAATGTTTTGCATCAAATCTTCAGATATTGATTCACCATTAAAACATGTCCAAATCTATCGTCATAATGATTCAATGTATCTTGATACAGAGACAGGAAGAGCAGAGGCTACCATGATCAGAGTATGTCACGCAGCTCTACAGACAAATTACATATTCAAGATGCTATGTAAAGAATAATAAAAATTTGACTTTTTCTTAGCATTGATTATCTATCAAAGTGTTGACTTTCTATCAGAGCATTGACTTTCTATCTAAGTGTTGATTTTTTATCAGAGCATTATCTTTTCATCATATTCTGGACTTTTAATCATAGCATTGACTTTCCATCAGAGTGTGGACTTTTTATTGGGACATTGATTTTTCATCAAAGTGTTGACTTTTTATCAAAGTGTTGACCTTTTATCGGAGCCTTGACTTTCCATCATAGTATTGACTTTTTATCAGAGGAAAACAATCAAGTACTTGTCACATTTATCAAACGCATAAATGTCAAAGTGTTGCTTGCAAAACGCAATCACCAGAGGTCCGATAGTGAGCGCGTTCATAAGATTCCAAGAATGATATTCAAAATATTGTCTTGGTGTTCCTTTAAAGTGTCCAATCATAAGAGGATGCAACATAAACTCATTTAAAATTACATGATCAGGGAACTGCATAGTTAAATAAAACATTAGTGCTTTAAATTGTTCCCACAAAATCATTTTTGTTATCATCAACACAAATAAAGGTCATAGTACTTTAAACCAACTTGATTCTATTAATCTCCCCCTTTTTGATGATGACAAACATCTATTTTGTGACCAATTTTTAATTTTAAAAGAATAAAATAATATGAAACATCACAACATGGCTCCCCCTTAAAATATGCACGTTTAAATAATAGCGTGATGAATGATATTTTGACTAGACAAATTGATAAACATTAGTAATTGTTTTCAAAAACATATATAGTCCCCTTTTTTTCATTAGACAAAAAGAGTTGAGTAGAAATAAGCACAACATAGTAACCGAGCAAAAAAAAAATAAAAATGGAGAGAAAACAAATACAGTTGAACTAGAGATTAGGAGTGCTCAACCTAGCTATTGTTAAGCGTAAGGTATTATGAAACATCTTCGAATTCTTGGCTATTTGTTCCATACAGCTTGAATTGTGTATTATGAAAGTTTTCTAAAGATTAAGCCTAACTAAGATTAAGCCTAGGGTATTATGAAAGTTCTCTAAAGCTTGAATAAGAGCAATCCTCAGTGAAAGTGCGCAAACACGAGATTGAATTGTGTTTGTATAATTTGAAATACTTTTCTTAATTCTAATTATGATTTAGTGACTTAAATAGTTCTACTAATTAAAGCCAATAGTAAGACAGATAATGCTGATGTAAAAACAACACATATGATTTTATCCTGGTTCACCACTACGTCTAGTCCTCTCACATGGAAGGATTTATCAACTAATTCAAAAACACAACACTTGACTCTACAAGTCAGTCTTCTCAAAACAATCTAAACCTACATACTTATTAAAGCAAACCACACTATGAACCTACAAGTCAAGTCTTCTCTACACAACCTGAATCCTACAAATTGTTATAGGCAAACTACCCATTTGACCCCACAAATCATGTCTTCCCAAAAAAACCTGAGATCCACAAATTTCTTAAGGCATACTAGAGCCATTATCCGGCTGGGTTACAATGAGTTGGAAACTGGTTTGGTTTTGCTTCTACTAAGCAGATTTCATACAATGATTTTCCCAGACTACAACACTTAGACTATTTTACTTTGAACGAGTTCTTTGCTAGAACTTAAAACATTAAACTCTGAATACTTAAAAAATTCTTGAGGTCTTTCTCAACAACTTTGGTTTTAAGGATTTTTTGTTTTCTCCAAGAATAACCTTGATTGATACGATTTGAGAATATGACTGTTTGTGAATTAATTACTTCCAAATCTGGTATGGGCAAATCTTCCAAAACTATTCTGATTGAATAATGTCCAGATATCCGTTGAAATTAAGTCTTCTTGAAACTTCCTTTATATGCTTGATTCGATTGAGGCGGGAACAAATATGGGCTTGTTCTTGGACCTTCAGAGGTAAGAATACAGCTAAGTCCAATTTAGTATTTTTTTCTAAATCTATTAGAGCTTTTGACCTTCTATTAGAGTCGTTGACTTTTCTCTATTAAAATCATTGACTTTTTTCTTCATAATCATTGACTTGATTGTTGGAATCTGATGTTTTGATGCTTGAACAACCAGAGTCAACGGAAGATGCAAAGTTGTGTGACTTAGAATTAGTGGCATGGGAAACATCACCTTTGTTGCATTATTAGAGTTAGTGCAACTTTAGAGTGTGTTGCGTATTAGAGGCAGCACTTTGGAACGAGTCGCAGCATTTACAATCAGCAGAATATATGATCAGATGCAGACTTGAACAATGACTTCATACTTCAAAGGCATGCTAAGGTTACTGTTCATTACAGGTATGCTAACGTTAGAGTTCATCAAAAGCTTGGAATGGTTACTGTTCCCCATCAAACATAGGTGGTCTGTTGATGTTTCCTCCAATAGCTTCTTCATTGATTCCAGACATGTTGAACCCGTGGATCTTTCCTCAAACACTGTAAAGTGCTCAGTCTTGAGACCGAGCTCTGATTCCAATTGAAGGTGCAAACACGAGAAGGGGGTTGAATTGTGTTTGCCAAACTTTGAATCTTTTTGTTGTTTTGTTGAATGTTGATGTAATTTACTTGATGAATAAATAAAATAACAGCATAAGAACACAGAAATTTATCCTAGTTCACCGTTAACTTGGCTACATCCAGTCCCTTCATCCTGAAGGCTTTAATCTACTAATTCAAAACCTTTGAATTACAGCACCTGACCCTCCAAGCCAGTCTTCTCAAACAGCCTGACAACCCCAGACTTTTGAGGAACGAAAACAACACCTTGACTCTACAAGTCAAGTCTTCTCCTACCAATCTGATAACCCCAGATTGAAGAAGGAATCTACACAACTATCGGGTTTGGAACTTTGCAAATTTGCTTCTGGAAAGTTGATTGCTGCACTGATTATTGAACACTTTTGTTGCTTCTGGAAAGCTGTTTGTTGCACTAAATTTCTCTCTCGAAAACACTTAGAAAATATTGCTTTTGCACTCAAGTGATTCTCTCTTTTGAACTCTCGAATTGTGTTGAATATGAGGCTTGAGTTCTTGTGTTTTTCGATACATGATGCTGCTGCCTGAAGCCTCCTTTTATAGTTGCAAATAAGGCTTTGTCCAAGCTTAAATTCGAAATAGATCTTGCTCAGATTTCCTTTGAAAATACTGTTGGCCAATCCTGTTTCACTTAAATAAAAAATCGTATCTTTTTAGCTTCAGATTGCATTTGAAAATTCTGTTGACCAATCTTGTTTCTTTTAATTTCAAACCATATCGTTTTAAGCTTTAGATTGCATTTGAATTTCTTCAAGTCTTCAGTGAATTTTTTGAATCAAATCCCCTTAATACTTTGATCAAATTTCTATCAAAATTTAATCAAGTCTTCTTCAAATTTTAATCAAGTCTTCACTGATTTGCATCATGATTAAATTCTTGACCGTATGATCTTCTGATCTCGGCCAACTCTAGACCATGTAATCTGATCTGTACCAATTTTTTGATCCTCTGATCTCGACCAACACTGGACCATGTGATCTAATTTGTACCATTATGTGATCATCTTATCTGAACCATTGATCTTTTAATCTGGACCATTGATCTTTTAATCTGATCATTTATCCTCTGATTTGGACCAAGTATGGACTAAGTCTGGATTAAATCTAGATTGAGTCTGAATTAAATCTAGTCTAAGTCTTATGTTCTGGACAATTATATATTCTGATCTGGACCAAGTCATTTGTTCTGGACCAGTTATCTTCTAGTCTGGACCAAGTCTGGATTAAGTCTGGACTGAGTCTTATTCACGACCATGCCATCTTTTGGTCAAGACTAAGTCTGAACCAAGTATGACTTATGTTTCCTTCTGGTCTGGAACAAGTCTCCTTCTGACAAGCTTCCTTCTAGTCTAAACCAAGTCTTCTTCTGGACTCTGCTTCCTTCTGATCTGGGCCAACAAAGATATCCTCTTATGATGTTTGTATTTGATGACATCGTCTAGTATCCTTTGGAGGTATCTTCTAGTATACTCTGGATGTGTCCTCTGGATGTTTCCTCTAGCCAAACCTTCTGGTGACAAATTTATCCTCTGGTTGCTTCCTCTGGATGTATCCTCTAGTGGTGTCATCATCTGATTTTGCACAGCCTCTCATTTGTTATTCTAAGTCAAAATCCAATTTACAAAAAAAACTTTTGTTAACATCAAAACTTTGATTGAATGAACCAACTTGGTTCCAACACCCTCCCTATCACAACTCTACAAGTCTTAGTTTGAATTCACAATATTTATTAGAATTTACATCATTATATATGTATATCAGTCAATCACAATAAAATCCCAATATTTGGTCTACACCACTCATAATGCACAGTCTAGTCCTATCAATCACAAAATAAGAAATCAAACAAGTGGTGCATTCAAGTAATATCACAATTTCAATCAAGTAAACAAGAGCACTCAAATACATATCATTCATACAATAACAACCCGCATAAGGTTTCATAAAATCAAATAATATGCAATCTTGATATAAATTAATTCACGACAATTTTATAGGTTTCTAAATTATATTTTAGTCCTCACTATTACCATTCATATGTTATTAACCAATTATTATTACTCAATAGAGCTCCATCGTACATAGTAAGCCCCGAATGAATATCTAGAAATTACGGCATTGTCATTCATCCCACGTCATATTATACTCATAAAATCGAACCTTTTTTCACCATTTACCTTGGTTGAAGATTTTTCCAAATGAAGTCGATCCGCTTATTTAATGTGTCGCGTCTTCGCCAACCACCGTCTCTAATAGACTGCGAAAGAAAATAAATCAACGCAACAACCAAATACAAATTAGTTACTTGCTCCAATAGACAAATAAATTATTTACTAAAAATAAATAAATAAATTATCTACTATTTGTAATATAACCCAAAAATATATTTAATATTATCAAAACATACATATTAATATACTAACATAAAATAAATGTGTAATTTTAATTAAAATAAAACAGAATCAGATATTGTTAAATAAATATAGCACATATCTATAGTCTAGGTGTTAAAATAGGTAGGCAATATGTCATATTTAATGAAACTAATAGTATTTATTTAAGTTGATGAATATGTTAATAACTTTTAATTATAATTAAAATAAAATGAAGTATTTTAGATGTAAAATGATTTTAGGATATCTGTCCAACGTTAATATACTTCGATCATATCATGTACATTATTACAAAATAAAAAAATAAAAAGAACACATGCCCAGTATTAAGATAATTTTATCATATGTCCTGTATTGATATAATTTTGATATTACAATAGTCTAATAATAACAATATATCATACGTACTTGAAATAAAATAACAAAGCTATTGGATGCAAACCGTATGCATATATTTATAAATATAGTATATACCATCTTGTCTTAGAACAGGGAGAGGCATGCCATCTCTATTTTTGCATATTGATTAGATTTTTATTTTATGCATACATAAGGTATTCAATATGATTGGCGTGAGAAAGTGGTCAAATTTGTGGGTCATTGAAAAATTGAAATGACGCTATGCAATTGTTATATTGGTAAAAATAATAAGGTACTAATTGGGTTAATAGGTGTTTCACCAATGCAAACAAAAAGAAACTGAGTTCACAAAAAAAAACATAATAGAAGAATAAAATGCAACAAAAATGAATATGAGAGGCGACAATCTGAAGACAACTTTTACAGTTTACATCAACATTATAAGATTAAGACTTAGTTCAAAACAGTACAACGGGAATTTACCAAGACGTTGGAATGCGCTCATCCTAACAAACAAATCAATTGCACTAGTTCTTCCTCTTTTTATTCAAACTAAAGTATATCAAATTGATGGAATTAGGAAAAGTGTAATTGATCGTAGGGTACTGCTATATTGTTGTGTTGTTATTAGAAACCATCGGTTTTTTATTTTCTTCTTTCGTTAAGTGAGCAAGCGGTAAACCTATCAGCTAATGTGTGTGTGTATATATATATATATTATAGGTATAGCTCAGGTTATAATACTATTATTATTATTATTATTATTATTATTATTATTATTATTATTATTATTATTATTATTATTATCATTAATATTATTATTACAATCCTAAACCCACTTTATTAGTGCTAAAGTTAACATACTAGTGTAGCAATACACACGTTTACTTCTTGTTTTATTTTATATAATATGTATACGTATATATATATATATATAAAACAAATTCAATATTATTAATATTAATAATTTAAACAAATCACTAAGGCAGACATATATGGGAAATACGAAGAAAATTATCGCACATGTCAAACATATAGATAAAAGTAGTTGTGCATCATTATATCATTAAAATATAATAATAAGAAATTGAGGTGTTACAAAAAGACATGGAAGTGAAACTTTTTTTTAATAGAATGAACAGAACATAAAACATAGTCTTATATGAACAGAACATAAAACTGATCCTAATATGAATCTAAACTACTCTAAGCTTGGCACGACATCATTCAGGTATAAAGACAAGGTTTATATTTTTCCTAATGAAGTCAAATCTATCTTCATCTAGTGGTTTGGTGAATATGTCAACCCATTGATGTTTAATATCTACAAACTAGATATTTAGTACTCATTTTTTAACAAAGTTCCTAATGAAGTGATGTTTGATTTCTATGTGTTTGGCTCTATAATGTTGGATTGGGTTCTTGGTTAGGCAAATGGCAGAAGCGTTGTCACAGAAAATGGGAATGTTACTCTCAAGAATCTTGTAATCTTCCATTTGATGTTTCATCCATAGCAATTGAGAACTGCAACTAGCTGCTGAAATGTACTCAGCCTCTGTTATTGATATTGCAATTGTGTTTTGTCTCTTACTTAACCATGAGATTACGTTTTCACCAAGAAATGTGCATTTTCCACTTGTGCTTTTTCTTTCAAGTTTGTCTCCAGCATAATCAGCATCAATATAGCCACTTAATTTGTATTTAGTAGATTTCTTGTAGAACAAGCTAAGGTTGGTAGTACCTTTTAAGTATATAAGGATCCTCTTAACAAAAGTTAAATGAGATTCTCTTTGATCAGCCTGAAATCTTGCGCTTGCACACACACTAAACATCGTACCAGATATGGAGAAAGTAAGGTAAAGCAGTGATCCAATCATTCCTATATATGTTTTCTAATCAACCTTCTGGCCTGATTCATTTTTTTCAAGTAAATAGGTAGGGTGCATTGGCGTAGCCATAGGTTTACAATCATTTATTTTAAATTTCTTGAGAAGCTCTTTTGTATATTTGGTTTAATAAATGTATATGCCTATGAAGAACTTAAGTTCTCCCGTCATACTCATTTAAAATTCAAGATGCATCAACTTCGAATATTCATGACAAAAAATGCCATTAGTAGATCCAAAAATAATGTCATCAACATAAATTTGAATGATCTTTTATCAATTTTCTAAACAGGGTGTTGTTTACTTGTTCTCTTTCAAAATTGTTTTAGAGCAAGAAGTTACTTAGTGTATCATACCATGCTCTAGAGGGCTTGTTTTAGACCATAAAGTGATTTCCTAAGTTTAAATACATGGTTTGGAAATTCAGAACTTTCAAAACCAGAGTGTTAGTTAACATAGACTTCTTCACTTATATACCCATTTAGAAATGCACTTTTAACATCCATTTGAAATAATGTGATGTTATTATAAGCAGCAAAAGAGAGTAGGATACGAATAACTTCTAACCTGGTCACTGGAGGAAATGTCTCAGTGTAACTAATGCCTTATTGCTAACTGTAGCCTTGTACAACAAGCCTTTCCTTGTTTCTGACCACTTGTCATTTTTCATTTATCTTGTTTTTGAAAATCCACATGGTTCGAACAATGTTTTTCTTTGGTATAGGTACTCATCCCCAACAAAATTCCTTTAAATTCATTTAACTCTTCTTGCATTGCAAGGATCCATCCATCATATGTCAATGCTTCATTGATATATGTAGGTTCAATTGATGATAATAGACCAAACAAAGTTGTATCTTTCAGTGATGATCTGTTATTCAAAGGATCATTTTCATTTCCAATTATTAGAATTTCAGGATAGGATGACTTGTACTTCCATCCAGATCTCCCTTTTGACTTATCTTGTCTGCTTTTGACATGGTCAGATTCGTCCTCTGTTTACTTGTATCCTCTAATTTTCCAGGTTCTTTTGGTTTGTCTACATCTGATTCCTCTAGTTCTAGTAAACATGCACTATCATCAACTTGCTTTGACTTTTAAAGGTCAAGTTGTTAGTCATCAAACTTAACATGTATTGACTCTTTCATAATTTGAGTTTCCCTACAAACTTTACATCTTTCAAAGTATCCAATGAAGGTGCACTATTGTGATCTAGAATCAAACTTTGCTTTAGTGTTTAACATATAACAAGTACAACAAAATTGTTAAACTAGGAGATGTAATGCTTTTTACCCTTCCATAATTCATATGGTGTTTTATTCAATATTGACTCAATTAAGATTCTATTTTGAATATAGCATATTGTATTAATTGCCTCTGTCCAAAAATGTTTTGCAATATTCATCTCATAGAGCATGGTTTTGGCCATTTTTGAAGGGATCTATTCTTTCTTTCTACAACTCGATTTTATTCTGGTGTTCTAGGAAAGGACAAATTGTGAGAGATTCCATTCTCATCACAAAAACTTTCAAAGAACTTGTTTTAAAATTCTCCTTTATGATCACTTCTAATTGTTACAATCTTAAGACCCTTTTCATTCATTACTTGTTTGCGAAATGCAATAAACACATTGTAGCATTCATCTTTATTTCTTAAAAATTTTACCCATGTCCACTTAGTGTAATCATCTACTATCACAAAGGCATAACTCTTTCCATTTAGTGAGGCTGCTTTCACTAGTCCAAAGAGATCTATATGTAAGAGCTCAAGGGTTTTTTGAGGTAGAGACTAAGTTCTTAGGGTTAAAGGAGTTCTTTGTTTGTATTCCTTTTTGACAAGCTTCACACATAATTTCAGTTCTTTGTTACTCTTGAAAGGTTTCTTGTTTTTCCTAGTATGTAACATGGGACATGATAATTTAGAGTGACCTTCCTTAGACCAAACAGTACACAAAATATCAGAGGGAATATGTTTAGTTTCAGTTACTATTTCTTCAAATCCTAGACCTCTTGTACCATTTCTACTAACTCCAAAAATCATAGAACTATGCTTGCTTCTTTCCATACAGTTAGCTAGAAAGTCTTGGAATGCTTCTTCATATTTATCATAAATACATGTGACATTTTCTAAAGGTTTTTAAACAAGAGTATCTTTCAAGATTTTATTTTCATATTTAACCTCACCACTTTCAATTTTTAAAGCATTGATTTCTTTAGTTAAGTTTACATTTACTTTCCTAACTGATTTTAGTTTTAGAGACAACTTGTGGTTTTTATTTAAGAAAACATTTATGACATTAATTAAATCAGATCAGGTTAAATTAGAAAATACCTCAATTTCTTCATCAACAATTCACTTCTGGTGTTAGAATTAGTGTTGGATCCAAAGACAGAGTTGGTATGAGCCATCAGAGCCAAATTTGCTTGCTCTTCATCATCAGAGGATTCATCGAAATCATCCCATGTAGCCATCAGAACCTTCTTCTTGGATCTAGAATATTTCTTCTGATGTTTCCTTTTTTTCATATTTGGACCCTCAGACTTGACATGTCCAAGTTTATTACATCCATAGCATATGATGCTTTTCTTGTCAGATTTTTCATCCCTTCCTCTACTGGACTTCTTGGAGTATCTTTGACGAAATTGCTTCTTTTTGTTGGACACATCTTTTGAATTTTTATGAATATGAAAGCCAGTTCCTCATTCGCTAAGTTCAGATTCTAATCATCTGAATCATTATCCTCTAATTTTGTTGTTGCCTTCATAACCTTCTTCTACTTGGGTTTTAAGGCCAAAGTTGGCTGCTTCTTCTAGGGCTCATCCTCTACAAGCTCAATTTCATGTGATCTTAAGGAACTAATCAATTCTTCCAATTAAAGAGTATTGAGATCCTTAGCTTCTTGTATAGTTGTAATCTTAGGTCTCCACTTGTTTGGCAGACTCCTAAGAATTTTTTCATATGATCAACAGTAGTTTAGTACTTCTCATGTACCGTTAATCCTGACACTAAAGTCTGGAAAATATTGTTTCAATGTCTTCATCTTCTTCCATCTTGAATAGCTCACACTTTCCGACTAGGAGATTGACATTTGCATCTTGAACTTGTTTGCTTCCTTCATAAGTCAGAATCAGATTATCATAAATGTTCTTTGTTATCTCCTTGTCGGTGCAATTGTGAAACTCCTTGAAATTGATTGCATTTATCATGAATGTTCTGAACTTATAATGCATCTTGTACATCTTCTAATCAACATTCATCACTTTTCCTGGAATTCAAGTACCATCTTCTTTGGTTGGAGCAGCATAACCATCTTCCACCAAGTCCTAAAGTTCAAGATCTTGTGAAATAAAGAAACTCATCAATTTGTCCTTCCAGTACTCAAAGAGTTCACATTCAAAAAAAGGTGGTCTCTTCATGTTTCCTCCAACAGCTTCTTCATTGAATCCAAACATGTTGAATCATTGGATCTTTCCTCAAAGACTGTAAAGTGCTCAACCTTGAGATCGAGCTCTAATGTCAATTGAAGGTGCGCAAACACGAGAAGAGGGGTTGAATTGTGTTTGTCTAATTTGAAATTATTTTCTTGATTCTAATTCTGATTTGGTGACTTAAACAATTTTACAAATTAGAGGTAGCAATTAGACAGATAGCGCAGATGTAAAACCAACACACACGATTTTATCATCGTTCACCACCAACTTGGTAGGTACGTCAAGTCCCCTCACGAGGAATGATTTATCCACTAATTCAAAACCTTGAATTACAAAACACCTGAACCTACAAGTTAGTCTTCTCAAAACAACCTGAACCTACAGAATTTTTGAGGCAAACCACACCTTGAACCTACATCTCAAGTCTTCTTTACACAACTTGAAGCCTACAGATTGTTAGAGGAAAACTACCCACTAGACCCTACAAGTCAAGTCTTCTCAACACAACCTAAGATCCACTAATTGTTTGAGGCACACTAGAGCAACTATCGGGCTAGATTACAATAAGATGGAAATTGGTTTGGTTTTTCTTCTACAAAGCATATATGATAAAATGATTTCCCACACTACAGTACTTAGAGTATTTTACTTTGAACGAGTGCTTTTCTACAACTTAAAACCTTAAACTCTAAATACTTAAAAAAAATTGAGCTCTTGAGGTCTTTCTAAACAACTTTGGTTTTTAGGATTTCGGAGTTTGTTGTTTGTTAATTCTTCTTCGGCCTTGAGTATCTATTTATAGATGAAATTTGGGTTGCAATTTTATCCCTCAATAATTTTGAATTGTATCTTCTTGTAGGTTGGTCAACAAAGATCTTCTCCAAGAATAACCTTGATTGATACGATTTGAGAATATGACCGTTTGTGAATTAATTACTTCCGAATCTAGTGTGGGCAAATCTTCTAAAACTATTCTAATTGAATAATGTTTAGATATGCGTTGAAATTAAATCTTCCTTAAGACATTTACACTTTTTTCAAACAATTAATTTATTTGTTTGGCTGTTGTGACTGCTGTTTTTTGCATTTTTCTTATGCGGGTCTCGCTAACAAATGTCCTAAACATACTTGTTAAAGAACAAAAAATAAAAATTTTCTATTGAAAAAAATAACTTTTAAACTTTATATATATATATATATTAATGTTAAAATTTATAGATATAATTCATATGATATTATTTTTTAATTTTGTAACTGATTTTAGATAATATTATGTACGACGATGTTATTGAATGAGTGTAACTCTTTAGATGTAATATATATAAAAGGTGATTTGCCACTCTCCTATATTTGATTCTCTATTCACTCGTGCCCTAGGGACCTACATTCTTGGCCTCACAAGACCCAAAATTACTAATAAAATGAGTATTTTAAAATAAAAATTCTAACTTTTTTAAATTACAAATTAAAAGAGGAAACTTCAATATTTATAGTAGCAAGAATATATTTGAGTATGAGGACAAATTAATATTTTTAAAGTGCATTTAATGGTCAGGATAATATGAAAATATGATAAGATGGAATTAGATAAAGATATAATAATATGATAAAGATGTGATAATATTTATCATATCATGAGTATCAATATGATGCTCATATTATTATTACAATAACATTATTTTATCACATAGTATTATTTGTATACACCTTATCATGTCAATGATAAAATATATGTTTAAATGGAAAATATACTCTCGTGAAATAATAACATATATTTTTGTTTTTCAAATTAACTTAGATTACTTTTAAATTTATAAATTAACTAAAAATACTATAAATAAATAAATTTATTTTAAAAAATGCATTGTCACCACTAAATAAATAATTTTTATTTTTTAAAATTATTGAATAACTAAATAGTTCTATATTATATATTAAATAACTTAAATAAAAATATCATGAATAAAATATCACAATTTATATATATATATATATATATATATATATATATATATTAAATAATGATTAATTTAAGCACAAGGTGTGTCAAGACTAACCACCAAATAAAATATTACAACTGAAACCTAAAGCCAAATCAACGATTTAAAATAAGTTAGTCATGAAGAACCTTAACGTTAAATTACATAGGATCCAAACTAAGATTTTAAATTAATTTTCTTAAATAAAACAGTGCAATTTCAATAAATTTGATTCAACTATAATTTCTTAATTTAATTACAAAAACTTAACAGTACTAACAAGTTTTTCTTATTTATAGTTAACCAAATAAAATACAACTAATAAATTATATTCACAATATCACATATTAGTGGGGAGCTTCTCCCAAACTTGAACTTCAAAACTCATTAACACTTCGATTTCGCAAATGCAAGGTCAACCCAATCAAACATAACTAACGAAATAGGTGGGTTTTGAAATCATGTTAATAGTATAATATATGTAAAAAGAGCACACAAATAATTATAATAAAATTGTATCATAACACATCATTGTATATTAAAACATTCAAGAAAATAATATCATATTGTAACTCAAAATCACTTAAGGAAAATTAATATCTCATCATAACAGCAAATCTTTTAGGAGAAATTATTGTCATCTCAACACAACAATCACAAGACAATGCAATGTCACCGCGCAAATGGACAAACAATTCAAATTCAAATTGATCATATCCGCATAGATCCCCTCAACTCAATCTGAGACACATATACGCGACAGTCAAGGTAAACGTGTGTTGCATGGTAGTTCCCGGCATTTGGAGGGCTACCTCCAAGTCACCTAGGAATTCTCCACCAGAATACTCCAAGGTCTAACATTTTGCCTTAAGGGTCAACAATAAACCGTCACGATCAAACTAATTCAAGTGTACTTCTTCAACATCATTAGTCTTGTCTAACCCTACATATATGATGATAAGATAATCTCCACATCAAATACTCCTAACATCCTCCTCTCGTTGGTCTATGATACTCCACTAAAAGCACCATCCTCGGCATGAGTGAGATTCATCACGATTTAGTGAACTATAGGGTGACATTAATATACTCATCAGAAATTCATGACATCAAAATCTTCAATATAACATCATCATCACATAAACTTAAACTTATATCACACAATCAATCTATATTTTATCATCACATCATATAAAATTCATCAAATCAAACATGGACACAAAATTCATTCAACATCTAATATCACAATGATATTAAATATCACACATTCAACGAGAGTTAAATCAATCAACACATTATAAATGTTTTTGATCCACATTTTAGTTTCACAATTATCCACATTAATTAATTTATTGCTCAAAGAGCTATAGTCGTATGTAGCATGCATCAGATGAATCGTTGAGAAATATGGTTTTCCTGTTTATCTCACATTATAATATAGTAATGAATTCAAACAGTAAACAGTAAAGCATATAGGTTTTATGACCTAAATGCGAAAGTTATCATAGAGTCAAATGTTGACTTCTATGAAAATAAATTCTCATTCAGATCGAGAAATAGTGGGGGCAGCAAACCAAGTCACATTCCTATGACAAGAAGCACTAAAAGCAACACACATGGTGAATTGGAAACTCGAAGAAGTAAGAGAATCAAAGTTGCTAAAGATTATGGACCAAAATATATGGCCTATAATTTAGAAGAGGATCCTGCAAATCTCAAAGAAGCCTTGTCATTATTGGATGCAGATCTTTGGCAAGAAGCTATAAACGATGAAATGGATTCTCTAGAATCTAACAAGACCTGACATTTGGTAGACTTGCCTCTTGGTTGCAAACCAATAGGTTGTAAATGGATTTTGAAAAAGAAACTAAAACTCGATGGAACTATTGATAAATACAACACACCTTGTAGCCAAATATTTTAGACAAGGAGAAAATATAAATTTTTTTGACACTTTTTCACCAGTCACTAGAATAACATCCATTAAGGTACTCATTTCTCTAGCAACTATTCATAACTTTGTGATACACCAAATAGATGTTAAAAAAACTTTTTTAAATGGTGATTTGGAAGAAGAAATCTATATGGAACAACCTGAAGGTTTTGTAATTCATGGACAAGAAAACAAGGTCTGTAAGTTAGTAAAATATTTGTATGGTCTTAAACAAGTTCTTAAGCAATGGCATGAAAAATTCGATAACTTGATTATATTGAATGAGTTTAAAGTGAATGAAAGTGACAAATGTATTTATTACAAATTTGAAAATGGAATTTGCACTATCGTATGTCTCTATGTAGACGACTTACTTATATTTGGTTCAAACATTCATGCTGTAAATACTGTAAAATTATTGTTGAGTAACAACTTTGATATGAAAGACCTCGAAGAAGCGAGTGTAATCCTAGGAAATAAGATTACTAGGTTAGAAAAGGGAATTTCCATGGATCAATCTCACAATGTTGAAAAGATCCTAAAGAAATATAAATACTTCGACTGTAAATCTGCCTGCACACCATATGATAAGTATGAAACTTTTCAAGAACACTGGTGAAGGTGTTAGACAAACTAAATATGTGAGCATCATTGACAGCCTCAAGTATGCCACTGATTGTACTAGACCCAACATTGCCTACGTCGTGGGACTGTTGTGCAGGTTTACCAGTAGACCTAGTATGGAGCATTGGCACGCTGTCGAAAGAATCAAGAGATACCTAAAAAGGACCATGAGTCTAAGATTACATTATCAAAGATTTCCTACCGTCCTTGAAAGATACAATGATGTTGATTGGAACACCTTATCAGATGTCTTCAAAGCAACCAGTGGCTATATTTTTAGTATAGCCGATGGTGATGTATCTTGGAAATCAAAGAACAGACGATATTGGCTCAGTCCACTATGGAGTCTAAAATAATAGCATTAACTACTGCTAGTGAAGAAGTGAGTTGATTGAGATGATTGCTAGTTGAGATCCCTTTATGGGAAAAACCTATGCCAGTTGTGTTGATCCACTGCGATAGTACTGCAGCTATTGCAAAAGTTGAGAATCGTTATTACAACGGTGAGAAACGACAAATACGTTGTAAGCATAGCACGGTTAGAGAATTACTTACTAAAGGAACTGTTGTAGTGGATCATGTACGCACTAATGATAATTTAGCAGATCCTTTGACGAAAGGATTGGCTAGAGAGAAAGTCATAAATACATCCAAAAGGATGGGACTATTGCCTATAGATCATTGAGTCACTCATGATGGTAACCCGACTTAAAAGACTGGAGATCTTAAGAATTAGGTTCAATGGGTAATAACAAGTCATAGTGATATGAGATGAACATGTTATTATATCTAATAGAAGCATGATTCCTGAAGCGATAAAAGCTTGAGATAATAGAAACTCTTAATGATATCTATACTCTATGTGGAGGGAGTACCTAGCTACAAGAGTACTCTTGATAGACTCACCTATGTGAATGTGGAAGTGGGGCCGCTTCCTATGGAATTTCGAGGCAAAAATTCCTAGAGCATTCACTATACTGGGATAGACGTGCAAAGCCATTAACGCACATGCTTTTAAGAATACACCCTATGAAAAGGTTGTATGTGAGTTTGATGTCAGAGATAGAGTTCAAGACTACAAGTCACTCTTGTTGAATCTGAATCTCACTTACTATGCAAAGGTTCAAGTCAAGAGACACATTTACTTATGCACAATCTTATAGAAACGTTTGATGCAACTTCAGAAACATTTATTTTAATTCATGTGAGGGATTGTTGGAACATAATGTGTGAATTTAAAAATTGTTGAAGTCCCACATTGGAAAACTCTCATTTTGAGTAGTTTTAATCACTATATAAATATTCTCAAAATTTTGTTGAAGTCCCACATTGGATAGAAAACATATGTGAATTTGCTTCCATCACTATATAAAGAGTGTCAATTTGTTGTCAAAGCACACCAAAGTAAGATGCATTTCCCAACTTTTTCTTTTCTCCCTCTTATATTCTGCTCAATTGTTACCGAGCCACTTCTCCCCTTTCTTTCTGTCCCTTCGATATTTTAGAGCGGTTGTCATGTCGTAGTTTCGTCAAGTTTTGAGTGGTCCTAATACCACGATCCTTTTAGAGCGGTTTTATACCGTAGTCCCGTCGATTTTTGAGTAGTCATAATACCACTATCCTTTTAAAGTGGTTTTTATGCCACGGTCTTTTAGAGTGGTTTTTATGCCGCAACCCTTTAGAGTGTAGTCATTTTGATTATGAGTTGTCATAGTACCATATTGCGAGACTTTAACCGCCTTATTAAGAGTGACTTTAACCGTCATATTGAGAGTGACTTTAACAGCCATATTGATAGTGTAATTATAGAACAGTTTTCTACAGTGCAGTGGAACTTCGATATAGTGAATATGTGTTGTTTTATCTTGGATATGTCATGGTCGATAGTCTGTCTTGCACAATTTGGGCAGTGCCGCGAAACGTCTTAAAGAGAGCGATCTAGTCCGCGACTCAACCCAGTAATATTTTCGGAACTCAAAAAATAACATAAAACATATTTTTTTAAATTAAAAATTATATTTAAAATAATATTCATAATTTATAAAAAAAATATTAAATATTATCATTATGTCTCAAAAATATTGTGCTACTACTGCAACGTGGCAGTAATATATAGCAATTTAAATACACAAAGAAATTCTTAAAAATAAATCATTAAATAAATAAACTATAATGTTAGTATTTATCTCAAATATATGGTATATAAAAATATCCAAGTGTTACACACCATCTACTTGATTTTCTGATTCAATAGTATGTAATTAGGTCTCTAAATTTAAAAGTTTCATCAAGCCCTAAACTTTTAAATAATTTGTCATTAGAGTCTCTCCTCAATATTTAAAAATTTATAATTAAGTTTATATACTTTTAAACATTTGTAATTAATTTCATAAATTCTATTTATTACTTTTAGAAATTAACACGACGAACATAATTGCGAACTTAAAAAATGGAATCAAAATTTTAAAATATTAACACAATTTTAATCTAATTTATCGTGAATCAAAACTAGAATCATGAAGTAAAGTTTTGACAATAAATGGTACTATCTCTAATCACTTATATAAGAAGTTTTTTTAGAGAAATTTGTGATTTTAAATATAAAAAAAGTTATTAATAAAAAAAAAGAAAAATTTATAAATTTTAAAACATATTTATTATTTAAAAGTATTTTATATTTTTTTATTAAAAATGCAATTAATATTCGTATTAATAAGTGTAAAAGTATTCCATATCAAGATTACTTTAGGGGGAAAAAAAAATTCAAAACTAATACATTCACAATGAGTTGTATGATAATTTTGTCAACCCCTACGCATACCCAAATTTAAAGGAACACTGACCCATACGTGTCTAATTGTTAACGAGAGTTCAAATCCTAGAATCCAATTAATGCCATGTTTCAACGGTTAAACCCAAAAGTTAGTTAACTATTAATTATTAGTTATTATTAGTTAATTAATAATAAAAAGCACCATTTTTGCGCCAACTTTGTTTCCAACAATGGAACCATTTCTTCTCGTGACAAGTTGATTTCCTCATTCTGCATTTTGCAACCCCTCTTTAATTCTCTTTCAAACATAACATACAAAAACAAAATTTATACAATTTCAGATTGTATATGATTGTTATTGCATGTTATGGAGATTGATTCAATTGCTTTTGATTCATGCTCGAAAGAGAATTTGACCCTTTATCAAGAGTGGTTCAATTATGCAGATTCAGGTTCTTATTTTAATAAAGTTTCACTCTTTTTTTTTTTTTTTACTATTGTGTAAATTAAAATTTCTGGGGTGTTGCTTTTTCACCTTGCCCGTGTTAATTTTTTTTTTTGAAGATTTGATTTTTACTCCAACCCTTTTTGTAAAGGGACATGATAAATGCACGTGAAAAGACTTTTTTTTATTTTTAATTTTACCCTTTATGTGGTTTATTTTCAAAAGAAACATTTATGTATATATTTACTCTTTTGTGAAGAATAAAGGTGACTGAGATTTTTTTTTTACAGATGGTGATGGTCGCTTTACAGGGAATGAAGCCACTAAACTTTTCGCCATGTCGCACTTGTCTCGCCAAGAGCTTAAGCAGGTTTTGAATTTTACTCCCTGAATTTTTTTTAAATATCATTTTTGCTTATATTTTATTCTGAAATGAGTATTTATGTTAGTTTGTGCATTGGAACAAGGTGTGTGTATATATATATAGGAATAGTATATTTGTTCATAAAGGTTGAGGCTAGTCAATTAGAATTTCAAGTTAAGTCCTCTTTCATTGTGGTAAGGTATCTCAAATTTGAGCTTTATTGGCAAAAATCAGGCGACATTGACTAGAGATGAGGACTACGAAGAGTTTATCAGTTGATTTTGTAGAGTTGAGTTAAACCTAAAGTCTTGAAGTCTACAAAGAGTTTATCAATTGATATTGTAGAGTTGAGTTAAACCTAAAGTCTAAGATGATATTAGAAGAAATCAGAACCTATTCTAGATCTGTTAAATGGTAACAAGTGTTATCTGCACATTTTACATTGTCAATGAGAAGAGTGAAAGCACTTTATTGTTTACTAATTAATGCTAATTACATTGATAGTATCAAATTTGAATCATATAAAAGTTTGCTTTGATGCATTATTGTTTCCATTATATACTATGGTATCAATTGTCCTAGCTGATAGTTCCATATAGTCTCTCTTTTTTCACATGGTTCTTTTTTCTTCCTTGTAACTAAATTGTTTTTTTGTTGCTCACCTTACCAAACTAAGGTGTGGGCTATTGCAGATTCAAAGCGAGAAGGATATCTCGGTTTCAAAGAATTTGTCATTTCTATGCAGGTAATTCTTTTCATTAAAAAAATAGTAAAGCTTTGCTTTATCAAAGGTTAATGCTAATCAATTTTTGGATCCTAACCCATTTGAATTGTAGCTTGTTTCTTTAGGACAATCTGGCCACTCAATAACGCATGATCTTCTCACTACTGATAGTAAGTTCTGTATATTTAGGTTTGTTCTCTATTTTATGGTTTGATAATTCTATGTATGCATTAGTTAATGTTGGGTATTACTCATAGTTTACCGATAAGTGGGCAAGTTGCTCGAATCAGAAGTAGGCAGGGGTAATCTTGTAAATTGTTATCCACGCATTTTACATTTTCAATGAGAAGAGTGAAATCAATTCATTGTTTACTAATTAATGCTAATTACATTGATAGTGTATCAAATTTGAATCATGCAAAAGTAAGTTGTAATTTGTAACCCTAAGCTTGATTCATAATAGAAAGGTATTGTAGTCTCAAACGTAGGCACAATTGGCCGAACTTCGTGATCAAAGCTTGCATGTTATTTTGTTTGTGTTTTTCGCATCTATTTTCTTTTGAACAAGGGTTGCTGTTATACCAGTTAATGATGTTGCAATGCATATTCTTTTGCTTGTGTTGTGAGTATCTCTTTGATAAAGATATCTAATAGAAACTTTGCTTCTATTTCAGTTTTGCAAAATGTAAAACCACCTCAAATGGAAGGTTTGGATGCATTAGTTGCAGTAAGTATTTCATTTTTTATGTTAACAATTTACGTTGATTTAAACAAAGTACTTACCAGTACCTACTTGGTTTTGTTTATACAGAAGAAAAAGCGAAAACAAAAGGATAAAGATATAAATGGTAATATATCTCTCCTTTTATTGACTAATGTTATTCACATTGCTTTTGGTTGCCGTTTTCTATTTCTTTCTTATTTTCTCTTGAAATTCCAAGTTCACTTAATTGGCAATAATGCAGCTAGTCCTAGTCCTCTGCCATCGCCTTCGAGTAATTGGTTTTCTGCAAAGTCAACGAAAAAGGTGCACATTTTGTTCATATCACTCTTAATTTGATTTTTCTTTCCTTCTGATTATGCTACTTCCTTGTTAAATGCTTTCATATATAAATTTTTCACTTCTACACTTTGTGCATATGTCCATAGGTACCAGCTTCCTCAGTGACATCAATTATCGACGGTTTGAAGAAACTTTACATACAGAAGTTGAAGCCTTTAGAAGTTGCTTACCGATTCAACGATTTCGTATCTCCTTTATTGGTCAGTACATGACTCTGGTTGATTTGTTTAATAAAGTAAATGACTAGCTAATGTAGTTATCTAGTGTAGTTTTTTTTATTAAGCCATGTTTTAAATATCGACTTAGTTTCTCTGTTGATTGCTTGCAGAATAATAGTGATTTTGATGCCAAACCCATGGTTATGCTTTTGGGTCAGTACTCAACAGGGAAAACAACTTTTATTAAACATATGCTTCAGAGTAATTATCCAGGCAAGTGATTTTCCTCAATTTCGACCCGAGTAATATATATTTATGAAGTTATAATCATAACTGTTATTCTGTTAAACAATCTATGTTACTGATTCTATTTTCTTATTTTTCCTATTTATGTAATTAGGAGCTCATATTGGACCTGAACCAACAACTGATAGGTTTGTTGTTGTCATGGTATGTACTAATTAATCATATGGTCTTAAGCATTTACTACTCATATGGTGTTAGAGGGTCACAAATCCCTTAAGCATTTTATTTTATTAATTCCATTTACTAATTGAGTTGTGATTGGATGTCAGTGTAAAAAAAATTTACATTGACAGGGCATATCTTAATCTCTTTATAATTTGTAATGATTTAATAAAACGAAATGCTAGAAATTTTGTGATATGAGGTCATGGTTACAATAGCTTGAGTGCCAAGTTTGATATATTGAAATGATGGTTATCTATGCAGTCTGGACCTGATGAAAGAAGTATTCCTGGTAATACTGTTGCTGTACAAGCTGACATGCCATTTGGTGGTCTTACAACTTTTGGCACAGCTTTTTTGTCCAAATTTGAGTGTTCTCAAATGCCTCATCCTGTAAGTTTCTCTACACATGTTCGGAAAGAAAAAAATATATTAGTAAATTTTAATTTTTGAGTTCAATAACTATGCAATAACAATATAAAAAAGTTTTACACATATGTTGAATCATAATTCACCATAGTACTGTGTCATAATATTATTTCCTAAAATATCTCTACAAATATTTGCATGAGATATGATTGGATGTTCGTGAAAAAAAATTATAATATCAATATATAGTAATCAAATTATTTTGGTTTTGTAGCATTTGGAACTTACTTTTTCTATTTTGTCCAAAGCTACTGGAGCACATTACATTTGTGGACAGTCCCGGAGTTTTATCAGGAGAAAAGCAACGGTCACAAAGATCATATGATTTCACTGGTGTAACATCTTGGTTTGCTGCTAAATCTGATTTAATACTCCTTCTGTTTGATCCTCACAAACTTGATATCAGTGACGAGTTCAAACGTGTGATATCATCTCTACGAGGGCATGATGATAAAATTCGGGTGGTTTTGAACAAGTCAGACCAAGTTGATACTCAACAAGTAAGATAGCATAAACAATTAATCTTCTATTTGTTTACTTAACAAATCTTTAGCATCATTGTTAGGGAAAATCTAAATTGTATATTTAATTTTGTGTCCTAATGTTGCAGTTAATGAGAATTTATGGTGCATTAATGTGGTCCCTTGGGAAGGTGCTCAATATTCCAGAAGTCATGCGGGTGTATATAGGGTAGGTCACTTCATGTGTATGCATTGTCGCATTCTCCACCATCGATCTTGAAACGACGTCTTTGACAAGGAAAACTAGATAAAATTTGTTTTTGAAATTACAAGTTTTTAGTTTTGCATCTTTGGCATGTCATGAAGTTGCAAACCCAGATCCTCTACAGTTGGCTTTACGTGCAGCAAGATATAGAAATACTTTTTTAATTATTGATTTTTCTCACCTTTTACATTCTGCATATTCCTATGCAATTTAAATGTGATTTAAATGTTATTGATCCTTTGATTTAATTTGGCAGCTCCTTCAATGACAAGCCTGTAAACGATGGAGTCAATGGTCGACTTGGCAATGAACTCTTTGAAAGAGAACAGGATGACCTTCTTTCAGATCTAAAAGATATACCAAAGAAGGCTTGTGATCGTAAAGTGAGTTTGTTTTTCATTTGATTAACTTTTTGATCATAGGTAAATATTCCCAACTAAAACAATACATATATGTGCAATTATTGCATGCTAGCAAAATTATTTCATAGAGATTCATTTGTGGAATGAGTTTTAAAGTAAAGTATGAACCACATAGATTGAAAGATAAAAATAATGATTTGAGAGTACTTTTTAATACATTTGGTGGGGCACCTTTGTTAAAAGATTAGTGTCCTTCGCACATTTAAGTACCATTTTTGTTGTGGTATTGACTTTATAGCTATTATTGTAGGTTGTGTCTTAGATCTCTTGAATTTCAGTAATCATGTTTTATTTTATCTATCTTTTATTTGGTCTACGGTTCCCACGGAAATTGAACTGAACTTTGTCCTGTAGTTCTAAATTGCGGTCTGCAACTGCATTTGCAGTTGGTATATAATGATTTATGAGATATCTGCAATGGTATCACAATTGCAATTGCAGATGCATCAACATCATTTGTTCGCAATTTACCACAATATAAAGGTTTGTAGCATAATTGCAATTGCAACTACAACCGCAATTTAAAACCATGCTCTGTCATTTTAGGTTACAAAGCTAAGCAGTCACCACTACATTGGCACATGCATAGAGCACATGGAGGATTGTTAAGTTTTATCTATTGAATTCCTTCTTTTTGTAATTAAGATAACATTTGTGCATAATGTAGATCAATGAATTCGTAAAACGAGCTCGAGCCGCAAAGATACATGCATATATTATCAGTCGTCTAAAAAAGCAGATGCCTGCCATGATGGGGAAAGCTAAAGCTCAACAAAAACTCATTGATAACTTGGAGGGTGAATTTGCAAAGGTATGAATCCACCACCAACTCTGTATTTCACATATTGTATTGATAAAGAATGAAAATTAAAAGACATGCATAACTAACAGGTACAAAGGGAGTACCATCTACCTGCTGGTGACTTTCCAAATGTTGATCATTTCAAAGAGGTCTTGAGTGGTTATAACATCGACAAGTTCGAGAAATTGAAACCGAAAGCGATACAAGCCGTGGATGACATGCTTGCTTATGATATTCCTAACCTCTTAAAGTCTTTTAGAAATCCATATGGTTAAGTTGGCAAGAGCAATGACAAGGAAAAATTGCATGCATTCATGCACAAAAATGTACATGCTTTGTGATATATATATATATATATATATATATATATATATATATATATATATATCATATGGTGCATATTAATATAATGGCTTCACCATCATAGCTCTCCTTGTTGGGAAGAAGGGTTTTCTCGTTGTTGAATGAAGAAGATGTATTACTTAAATTTAAAAAGGAAAAAAGGTTCTATTTCTCTAAAGAAGATGTTACAATTGCTTGGACCTATCACTTAATTATAAGTCTTCCACTTTTTAATAGACAATGGTGGTTTATTTCATCTAATGGTCACAAAAACCTTTCATATTTATAAATTATTACATAGAATGTTAGAAAGGTGACCTAAAGTTTAAAATGGGTTGCATTCAGTTTTATAAATTTTCACATAATGCTTCATAGGAAATTACTAAAAATGTGATGAGATATACACTGTAAAACTCATATTCTCTAAAATTATCAGATGTGTTTTATCTCTAAAAAATAAACTATGAGCGTCGTACATAAATTTAAAGTTCTCTAAATTAAATAACGTTAAAATATTTGTTAGCATTTGTCTTTATTTTTTTTAAAAAAACTTTTAATTTTTTAAATAAACTATCTCGAAACTATTTCATACTCTTTATTTTTTGTTATCGTTGATGTTTTGAAAAAAATTTGTTTATATTTATCAAGCATTTTCAAGTTTTAAGATTATATTAACTACTTTTTGTCAATTATACTTTTAACTAATCAATTATTTAAGGAAAACGAAAATAAATCTCCCAAAAAGAGAGAAAGTAAATAAGTGAAAATCATTGAAAAATAAAGGTATATTTAGAATTTATTTATTAACTAATAGTCCAAAAATAACTATAAAATTTACTCTCATAATAAATATCACTTTAACAAAATAAAAATTTCAAAATGAATGTAATTTTCAATTTTTAATATAAGATTAATTATTTTTTTTAATTGTATCATTTAATTAATATTATATATACTATTTTTAAAATATTATATTTTACTTTTTATATTTACAATAATAAAAAAGAGACACATTATTAAAAAATTTATTGTGATGTACTGACAAGTGAACAGTCACAGTTGTTAATACTAATATTCTGATAAAATTATTTATTATTTATTATTATTATTATTATTATTATTATTATTATTATTATTATTATTATTATTATTATTATTATTATTATTATTATTATTATTATTTGTTTTATTTCTTTACTGTGATTTTGAAATATGTGTTCGATGGATCAGTATTCGGGAAAAGGGAGTATTTTTTTGGAACAGAGTAGGACATTTTTTTGGTAGGGGAGTCCTTGTTGATCCTTAAAACCTGTTTAATTTTGTAGCCTCCTTCCTTTTAACAGTTCAAGTTGGAATTTTGATTGCAAGAATGCTTCCTCAGCGCATGAAAAAAGCTATTACTGATAACCCTAAAAAGCTTGCCAACTTGATTGACCTCGTTAACCTTCCTTCCACTCTCAGAGACTTCATCGGTCAATCTCAAACTTCTCGTTTGTCTTGTTTCATGCGTGTTTGGTCCTACATCAAAACCAACAATCTCCAGGTTCCCTTTCTATTCACTCATTTTTTAGTTTTAACAGTTATTGAATACAAATATTACACACAAGAATAGACTTTATCTACTTTAGATTTCTAATAATCAGGTAGTTGAGCAATTCAATAGTGATAATGGGAGGCTGCTATTCCAAAAAAATTATTATACTATATACATAAAAAATCAGCAACTAGTTGTGACTCACCGGTTATGTGGGTGATTTGGTGTTGTTTAATAGCAAACTTCCTATGGAATCGTTAGGGCTTTTATGGAATTTTCCATTTTATTCTGAGGTGTGGCGCCATCTTGCCGCTATAGTAGCCGCTACATCAAACCAATCAGCTATTGTGTGTCCTGTAGTGACCAGGGGCTGTTCCGTTGCAGCGCCATAGTTGCTATTGACTGCAGTGATTGCACTAGTACTTAAAAAAGATGTTGTGCAGTTGTAAGCATTGGTTTAGGCTAAACAAGAGCTCACTAGTTTGTCATCTAGGTCTTTTTTGAGCCATGCACTATCAGGAGGTCTCTTTCTGATGTTATTGAGCTGTTATATGATCTTTTCATTTAACTTGTACATTTGTGAAGTTATGAATTCATAAAATGTCTGTACCCAATTTCAAGTTGGAGGCTACCTCCATATTTGCTATTATGGGTTTAGTATATTTTTTAGTATGTTGAGTGATATGTAGGTTCAATTGACACTGACTAAAAGATGAGTTGTTTCTTTGATTGAGCAGGATCCAAATAACAAGAATGTGGTTAACTGTGATGAGAAGTTGAAAGGTGTTTTACTGGGGAAACCTCAGGTTGATTTAGCAGAACTTCCGGAACTTATCAAGCTACATTTTCCGAAAGAGCCCAAGTGATGTGTGTGATACGAAACAAGATTTCTGTTTTATTGGAAATGGAAAGCATGGATACTCTTCCTCAAGATGAGTCTCTCAATCGTTTCCTGCTTTGCTTTTCACCCCATTGACTCTGCAACAACATTAGTATAGGAGCCTAGCAGTTGAAGCACTAAATCAGGAAGAATTCTTTTTGCTGTATGAATGGATTAATCTTATTACATGTAATCCAACTTTAAAATGTCCTGTTTTGCTGCAGGCGTTGGCACTTCATAAATTTTGTATTTAAGAAATTTTCTCATTGGAGTTATGATTTTGTATCCATAGATTGTGTGTATTATCATTTATGCCGAGTCATGTTTTTTATTTGAATTGGACCCTCTGCAGCGGGTGTAGAGTTATTGCATCCAAATGAATTTGGATCTTCTCCTTCAAAGTTCTTTATTACATTCTCTGCAGTGGATGTGATTGTTGTTTGACAGTCGTTTTACAATGACTCAGAAAATGAATGTGGCTTTTTGACAAGAATGAGGGGAAGAAGAATTGGAAACAAAAATGTGTGGTGATGAATATGTCGGACAAATTTTTTTAATATAAGTTCTTGTATGAAAGCAGAACCAAACTCATATGTTGGAAGTTTAATATCGAATAGGTTACAGATTCCAAATAAAATGGCTTCAAAAGCCTTCTTGCTCTCTTCTCCTTCTCTCCCTTAACATCGTTTATATCCTCTCTCTTCTTTACTTTTATTTTTCCTTGTTTATTTTTTAGTCATTGGATTAATCTAACTGTTAAGATTTGTGAAGGAAATAATGCACTAGAGAACTTTGAAGGAGAGGATTCATATCTCATTTGGATCTAGAGTTAACGGTTCTACACTAAGGATTCAGATTCAGAAGTAACTTTGATTTGGCTTTTTAATTACTTGTGTACATAATATTTTTCTACCTTTCATGTAATAATCTAATTTGAGTAATTTCTAACATTCAATCTAGTGATCAGCTTTCTCTACTTAAGAACATTGCAGTTCTACTGTGAATATCTTATATCTCATTAAGAAATATTTGTTCTCAATCATATTTGCTGTGTGTCTTAAGGAGGAAAAAAACAATTTGGATCCATATGTTACTTGTTTGAAATAGTGGTTTTTTTAGAAAAATTAATTTCACAAAGTATTGCAGTTAAGTAGTAGGCACCTTCATTGGTTAATTATTACATCTCCTTCACTTTCATGAAACCTAGACCCCAAATTTCCATACCACCTCACATTCCCATTTGCACATTGTTCATCTTTGATGAGAATCATCTTAAATTAGAATTTACGATTCCTCCCAAATTCGATAATGGTATCCCAATAAAGATGGCCCAACCTAATTTATTTGTAGGTTTAAATAGAATAAGAACGAGAAAAAGCAACATTGGTTGTTTTAGCAATTAGTTGTTTCAGAGAGACTAGACTCTCTAATTCATAGCCGATGGTGACAGTTTTCAGTAGTTCATTTTTCCTCTTCCTTTGTATTTCTATGATTCCTCGTAATTGAACTCTACAGGAAGTTATTCCTAGAGTATCATTAATAAACTTCTAAGAATCATTCAATACGCACAACATATATCACTAGTATCAGGTGCACCATGATCCTGCAACAATTAATGGTTGCAACCAGAAAAAGTGGAAGCACACATTGAAGTTTTGGAGCAAATATATGACGAATCAAAAAGAAAATCTTGATCATTTAATAGGAGGAAGTTTGTTTTGTTTTATTGACGACAATAAAAATCGCAACGAAAGCATAACTCTAGGTGAAAACTTATCATTCAGATCTTTGAGTGTGATGATGTGTTCGGTTGGATTAATAAAGTTGGACAATACAAATATGTATTAAAATTTTCAGTAATTCTTCTCTCAATGTAAGAAATCAAACAATCGGCTAGAAAATCATGATTTATTTTGTTTCTCGACCTATTTTTCACAATCTTCATAGCAGAAAATGATCTCTCACTTGTATTGGTTGAAATAGAAAGAGTCAATACCAAACGAATTAAACTATCAATCGAAGGATAACTTAAACATTTCCTTGTTTTCACCAATCCTTAACAGAGCTCAGAAATTGTTGATATATTTCTCAATTCAAAATGGAAAGGAATATCAAGTTCATAATGTTGAACTTGTATTTTAAGGTGCAACTTCTTTTGCTCGGTAAAATCATAAAGATAAAAATTTATTGCAAACTCACAAATTTTCTCTACAGTGAGTGATTTGTAATGATCTTTTGGATCTAAAGCGGTACCATATTATTATAAAATCTATTATTAAGCTCTTCTAAATTCTACTTCTGCAAAAGCATTTCTTCCATCATTTCGATCACCACGATTGTTTTTGAACAAGTAGCAAGACAAACAAAATGCAACATCCTTGTTCGGTGAATATTCTAACCAACTGGAGAATTTTTTAAACCGAGAAGCATGAAAGTATCATCAATGACTACCAAAATTAGAAGATGGAAACACTATATTTATAGGTTGATGTCCGACTTTTATGTAAGCTATATGAATCTTGTCAAGTTGGTCAACAAAATATTGCCAAATAGAACAAGTTTCATTAGTATTTCTCTTAAAATATCCATCAATGGTGGATGATATTCGCATAATGCTCACTATAATAATATTATTGTTAATGAAATAAAATTTAAAGTAAAATACAAATGTGTACATGTCTAATAGAAAAAATATATCCATTTACATAGAGTCAAGGTTCTCAAACTTTAGATCCTACTTAAGATCTTTGGGATATAGAAAAAGCGTAAATCGTAGGAGAGTAACACGGATCTTAAGATCTCACAAAATAGACAAAGTTATACCATAAAATTAAGAAAAATAACCTTAACATAAAAATTTTCATTGGTTCAATAAAAAGTCACAAGCTGAAACATAAAAGGTTATTACCAATGTCTCAAATAAAAAAAACAAAACTTATCACCATCATCTAACTGCATCTAAAACTTTAATTTAACAATTCATCCAAGGCATTGTGATCATAACCAACATCTTCCATACAATCTTCATCTCCTTCTCCATCAAATTCATCATCAAGGTTGTGAATCTCCAAATCATCTTGAGGGGCAGCATCTTCAACTTCATTCCCTTCTTCAATTTGATTGTCAAATTCTAAATCTTCATTTTTTATTGTGAAATCTAAAATTTCATTCTCAGATGAACCTTCATTATTATCTACAATTCATTCATCATCAGATTCAATATCATCAAGGTTATGTTCTACCACATTTCTAGTTTGCTTCTTTTTAGTTAATTTTGAATTTTCCATCACAAACAGAACATCATTCATTGTCTTTTGTTTCAAACAGTTTCTCTTCTTTGTGTGGGACCTAATAGATACAAAACTCCATTAGTATATAGCAAGTTATAGATAATTTTCAAAGTAAAATTTTAAAGTAATTTTTACCATCTCAAAAGCGCTCCAATTTCGTTCACATCTAGATGAATTGCACATTAAGCTTAACACACGAATTGTAAAAGATTGAAGTTCTGGATGCTCATTCCTATATGATTCCCACCATTGTGATGGAGTTTTAATTTTAAGTGCAGCCTTTGCTATCGAACTACCAAAAAACTTTGCTTGTGTCTTGAAATCTTCCAGTTGAGCATCAATCTTGCAAATTTCTTCAACATCTCCCACCATCTTTTGTAAGCAGTCATATAACCCACGTTTGACTTCATAATCAGCTCTAAATCCAGGGCTTTAATGTAGTTGAGGGTTAATGTAGTAGCTTGCTGCATGCAAAGGTCGGTGGAGTTTTTTATCCCACCTCTCATCATTGATATCCCATAGAGGCTTGAAACTAAATAATGGAAAAACAACTAAATTACTTTTGGGCTTGAAATAGAATGCAGAATTTACAGAAACATCGTACATTGCAAAACAGAAACATTATGCAGAATTTGAAGGCAGAATGCAGAATTTGCAGAAACATAATTTGTAGAAATAGTAGTACCTTCTTTGAACACATTGAAGGCAACTTGGATTCTTTCCTTAGCTTGGTCCATTGCCTCATAAATAAACCTCATTGCTGGTTTATCATCTGAATCCACTAAACGAAGCACTTTGATTAGTGGATAAACACATTTTAAGCAAATTGCAATCTTTTTCCAAAACTCTTTATCCATAATCACTTCTTCAACATACTGCGCTTCACTAGTTTTTGCAAACTTGCTTGATGTCCATTCATTAGATGTGAACATTCTTATCAATGATCCTTTGTTCTTCATGAGACAACCCAAAGTTAGATAAGATGTTGCAAATCGAGTAGCGGCTGGTCTCACTAAATCTTTTCCTTCGGTGAAATGTTGTAATAAAGAAATTAGAGAAGCCTTCGAATATATATTGGGTAATTTTCTTACCCTTTGAAATTATTTCATGATGAACTGTTATCTTTTTCTCAAAATCCTCTAACTTGAGATCAATACAGTGTGCTACTCACGGTGTCCAGTGGAGCCTCTTCCTTTTTAACATTAACATTGCACTAGCAGCTTTGTAATTTGCTGCATTGTCGGTCACAATTTGCACAACATTTTCTTCTCCAACTTCTTCTACTACTTGATCAATCATCTGATATATTTTATCATTTTTTATTATATGAGAAACATCTATTGACTTTAAAAAAACAGTACCTTTAAGGCTGTTAACTAAGAAATTCAAAATTGTCCTCCGTCTTTCGTCCATCCACCCATAACTCATAATAGTACAACCTGTCTTCTTCCAAGTAAGTTTGTATTCGTCAATGACCTTAGTTGTCTCCTCCATCTTTTGCTTCAAGTACTTTGTTCTGATTTGATGATAGGAAGGTGGCTTAAAACCAATGCCATGATAGGAACAAAGCTACTTATAGACACACTTCTTCTTTCAAATTCTTCTTAAAAATGTTGTTGATGGTGGCTTGAGTACTTACTACATTTCTCTTAAAAAGTTTAGCAGGGGTAGCATTCTCATCCTCTTCTAATGACCTTTTTCCTTTTACTTTTTCATTATCTATATCATTCTCTTTTGATTTCTTCAATGACTTATCTTCCAAGGATTTTACAACGATTTTGTATTCGCTCTAACACTGTTCACGCTTAAAAACGCGTAAGATCTTACGATGTTACGCTTTAGAGCTTGCTCCTAACAACCTTGCATAGTCTTGCATAAATGATAAATATTTGAATTTTTTATCATTTGATATAAGATTCGATCTTTAGTCGGTACATCTATTTAATTTTATCAAAAATAAAAATCTCTTATATAAATTTAAATTACTTCGTCCGTAAAACTTATATTAATTGACAAATACTAATATTATTAAATTGAATATCATATTCGATCTAAATTTAAGATTTTGTAATTGTTTGTGAGTTTTATGTAATGTTTAACGATGTGTGTTTTTATAGTAAAAAAATTTAAGCTTACTTGATTTTTATGGATTAGATATATTTAAAAATTAAAAAATAAAATGTCACCGTGTTCCTCTTTTTTTCTAGAATTTTCCAAAGCCTACAGAAATGTAAAAACCCTATTAAATCATAAATCTTCTAGAACGCAAAACAAAACACCTTCGTTTATAATTTTCCAACCACACCATTTCTCTATACCGACGCGTCGCCTAAACCCCAAACGACCCGACCCGACCCGACTCAAACCAAATCAAACCACTTTTCTTTTCTTCCAAGAAATTTTTTCCATCAATCACTTCACTTTCTCTCCATTTTTGCACTTCCCCTGTTTCATTCACCTTTCCCTCTCATTTTCCTTTCCATTTCATCCCAATTTTTTCTTCTTCTTCTTCAATCATGTCCATCTATAGGGTACTTTCCCGAGCCTCCAGAAGCTTCACGCTTCTCTCTGCTTCGCACAAGCCACAGCCTCTATCTGTTTCTCTCTTCCATCATTTCAGTTCCTTTCCTCATCAATCACCTAATAAGGTATATCTCCCTCATAATACCGATTTATTTTTATAATTTTTCGCAATTTTGTGTTGTAGGGTTCTATTAGGGTTTTAGGATTTACTTAAACCCTAAATTCTCTTTTTTCTATTTTTTTGATGTTTTTGCCTATGCGTTATTGAACTAAGTAAAAATTTATCTACCTGAGTGGCACAAGTTGTAGATACTTTGTTCTCTTAACTATTTGGTTGAAGTTCGATCTTGTGTTAGTGCATACAGCTGCTGCTGCGTTAAGGATTTTGCGATTTCGGCTGTTACCGAGGTTGGATGAGGATTGTTGTGTGAATTAATCACAACATTGCACAAAGCTTATTCAAATTATTGTATTGTCGTTTAATGTATAATGCTAGGTGAGAGATGGGAGAAGGTTAGAAAGAAACGGGATTCTCATATATATTTTTTTATGAACGTGATTTTGTCACGACCATTGCACTCATAAAGGTGTTTCATTGCGGCCGTTTTCTGTGATTTTTCTTCACTATCTTAAAACAGAGAATAATGGTAATGGAGAATACAAATTCCGTTTTGTCACGGCAGTTTTCTCTGTTGTTCTCCTTTATTTAAAACCTTGGTTGCACGTAGGGACACCTTGGTTTACCAAAAATTTCAAGTTTATTGTTGCTTTATATTCCAAGATCCTGTTTTGTGCCTCAATTATGTGTCTGAGTAATTTTAGTTTAGGGTTTTGCATTGTGAAATTCTCATTAAGTTCTATGTGTGATAATGTTACAGATTATTCCAATTCGAGCCAATTTGTTTCATCCATCAATAAGTTCATCCTTGATTCCAAGGTTTGGATTTTCTTCCTCGGCCTCGCCTGAACATGCAAGTGACGGCCCTGCAAAAACAAGCGAAGAAGCTAAGGTAGTTGATAAGAATGAAGAAGATAAAGGTGAAGGTCAAACCAGTGAATCAGGTTAGGGTCTGTTTTAGAATAATGATTTCAATGTCTGATATACCAGAAGAAACAGTGGAGTTTTTTTTAACAAATTCATTTATTTATTTATTCAGATTCAGATGTAGAGAGTCAATGTGATCTATCTAGAGATGAATTAATAAAGCTTGTTTCTGAGAAGGAAGCACTTCTGAAGTTGAAGCAAAAAGAGATTGAGAAAATGCAGGATAAAGTTTTGCGCACTTTAGCAGAGATGGAGAATGTCATGGACAGGACAAAACGCAATGCGGAGAATTCAAAGAAATTTGCTATACAGGTCTATGTTTTAACATTTTTTGTTTTGCTTTTTGATTCAGATTTCCTGCTCCCTAATGATTTAGTTTTTCGACTCTTTGCTCAGTGGTTTCTGTTGTGATGTAGAATTTTGCCAAGAGTTTACTAGATGTCGCGGACAATTTGGGAAGAGCTTCTTCAGTTGTAAAGGACAGTTTTTTAAAAATTGAATCTCCTAAAGACTCCGATGAAGCCGCAAAACTCCTGAAAACACTTCTGGAAGGTGTTGAAATGACTGAGAAACAACTTGCAGAGGTAGACTGTTCTACTTTATGCTGTAGCTCTTTAGTTTCTGGAATCAAAGCTGATCATCTATGTCCATTCTTTTTTGAGTCATTTGTGCAATTATTTTTTTAATTTTCACCTGCCATTTCAATTTTCTTCATTCATATGGTTTTCTGGATTAATGATAGAAAATAGGTGGATTCGGAAGGTTTCATTTGCATGTTTTAGGCTCAGATTGGTAGCTGTCTGAGTATTTTGCATACTTTCAAGGATTGAAATTGCTTTGGGGGAGTCTTGAAGGGTGAATGGACACTAGTTATTTGATTTTGATTGGTTGAATTTTTCATATTGTCTTCAAAGAAAGAAGCCTTTGATTGTCTAGAGAAATCATAGAACACTAGAAGAGCTATTAAAGAAAACTAGGCAATCCCACATTGCATTTGGTTGCGTCGTGCATCCAAAAACATAGCAACTCTCCAATTATTCATCCTACGAGTGTTAGGAATAGAATCATAAACGCGATCGTTCTATTTAAGAAAAATCATTTCATATTATTCATCCTGCAAGTGTTAGGAATAGAAACATAATGGTATGAAATTCATACTTTCCGATATACTAAAATGCCAATAAAACATGAAAACCTAAGATTATCCTAAGTCTAGTTACGAACCAATATGATTATACCACAAAATATGCTTGTTGTTTGAAAAGTATGGAATTTGATTGCATTGTTATGCTAAAAAGCCATAATAACAACAATATAGTAAATTGACGGAAATTCAAAGTCAACCCCCATCGGTATGGCCACGTTTAAGAGAGTAGATTGGTTGCATTATTGTTTGCTTGAAGTAATGTGCTTCAATGGATAATACTGGCGTTCAATCCTATTATTTGAGATTGACAACTGTTGCTTACACAGGTACTTAAAAAGCACGGTGTAGAAAAATTTGATCCTACAAATGAACCATTTGATCCAAACAGGCATAATGCCGTCTTCCAAATACCTGATGCTTCCAAGCCTCCAGGCACTGTTGGAGTTGTTCTCAAGGTACTTTACATGACTGTTTTGTTGTTAGTATTGTGATTTAGTTTTTCTTTTCTGATCTCAAAAATTTGCTTTGAACTTTCAAAATTGTTTGTGTTTTCTATTTGGTTAATGCCTTTTCAATGCAAAATTGCAATAGGACCTTTATTTTCTAAAACATTTTTAGTTTTTCATTTTTCTAAAATGTGTTCATTTTAAATTACTAACAAGGGGGATGGAAGATTCATATAGTAAACAACTGTGATAGAGAGAAGATGGAAAACAAGTTAGGAAGGATGCATTTTTATGAATAATAGCTTGACATTTCCAAAATTTTCGAGAATGTTAGATCTGTTTTCACAAATTGTAAAAGAAAATTTTGAAGGAAATATTTGGTCTATATTCTCTTATGTGTATTAGTTAAAGTGAAAAGGTCTAGGTTGATGTGTCGCCATTTATGGCACTTTCTGTTTATTACATCAACATGCTGATTATTTCAATTTGATTGTCAAACGGGCCTTTGCTTTTTAAATTATTTTTCTGTTGGAGTTTTTGTGACACTTGATGTAGTAATAAATGTGATCAATCATACTCTTGTCTTGTTTGATGGTTAATTTATAAACATCCAGAACGCCACCATTTGTGATTCCATTCCATTTATGATAATTTTCCATCTTATTATCATGAATCCAAACAAGATTTGGGTATTATGCGATTGAATAAAAAGCAATACTATGGTTATATTTGCAGGCAGGATATATGCTTTATGATCGTGTAATTCGTCCAGCAGAAGTTGGGGTAACGCACGAAGTGGAGGATAACAAGGCAGATGAATGATTATGTCATGAAGAAATGACCGAGTGAATGTGGTACTAATTGGATATTATCCAATGTCTTTTTAAATAGTATACACTCTAGTTCTCATTTGCAGAAATTTAATTCGTCAAACAATCCGGAGTTTTTCTAATAACAAAACAGCATATGGATTTAATTCCATGAGATTTTGGTTGTATTCATGCTATTTACTGATTCATTATAGTAAAACTCTTTTGTAGTGGGACCTCTACATACCCTGTATTAAATTCAGGAGCTCTAGTTTAGTCTTGCCCCTTTCAGTTAGCAAATCATAATTTGTAATTTGTGCCAATCTGTCGTAGTAAAGATTTAAGGTCAAGTATTGAGGGCATGAGACTATTTTTATTTTTTATTCTTATTTATTTGGTGTAGCTCTCGACCTTTCACTTTTCTTCATTACTTTTTTATTTGTTTTTACACGATGATTTATATCATTTGTGTTCGTAATGCCCTCCGTTCGAATTTTTGCTTCGGCATAATCAAGAGATGGCCGCTAGGCATAATCAAGAGATGGCCGCTAGCGCCTATTGCTCTCTCCATTACGAGGATATCTTCCATTGTCTTCTTGACTGTCCCCATTCTAGAGAGATTTGGTTGTGGTTGGGTTTATTCATGTGTATTTACATCAACAGACCTTACTGGTTGGTTTACTGCGATGACTAGTGAAAATGACATTCTCTTTGTGGCTGAGGCATGGTGATCTTTGGAGTTCAATAATGGAGTTTAAGCAGCGAGTCTCAAACGATATTAGATTTTTAGCTCAATGGTTAACCCCTCTAATTCCCTTAACGTTAATACTGATGCGTACCTGGTAGACTCATCGGTTATTGGCTCGTGGGTGGGGTCTTTTGAGAGACTGTAGAGGCAATTTCTTTGATGGGTTTAGCAGCTTCAACGTGATTGGTGATGTTTCGCTTGTGGAGTTGATGACACGGTAAATCACCACATTGTACTTTGAAATTGTAGGGGCTAGAAATTTATTTCCTGAATTCTAGAAATAGGTAAATAATACCTTAAAATTGAAAAACTTCAGACAATATAATCCTAATCCTTTTGTTAGTTTGTTTTGTGAATGAGGTTGACGTGAACGTTAATTGTTTACGTAGTAAGTCTATTTGTTAGACAACTCATTGTAAGTAAGAGATAGATTAATTTGTTCAATATTAGAAGGGCTAACTTGTTGGATTTTGGTAAAAGAAATTGAAACTCAGTTTAAAAAAAAATTGAAACTATTATTATCATTATCACGGTAACATTTCTATTTATATATTTCATTCTTGTTCTTCTTCTATGATTTTATATCTTCTTCTTCTATGAACTTCCATTTATATAACCCATCATTTTTCTTTCATGGTGTTCAAACTAGAGAGAATAAAAATAAAAAATAAAAAATCATTTATTCTTATGCACCCATGAGTGAAAGCTTGAACATCGTGATTCTCAAATGTCAATTGTAAAAACAAGTTGTTGTTAGAATTACTACAACTAAAAAGAATTTTGGAAGATAATTCTTTTTATGTCTCTTGCTAAAGGTAATTTCTCCATTTTTCCTTTTCCTTTTTCCCTTTTCTCATATTTTTGTTTTTCCCCCTTTTTTTTTTCAATTCTCTCTCTAATTTTTTCCATTGTTATTTAAAAATTTGCTCACTAATTTATTCAATTTCTCTAATTTTTGCACCCAAATTAAGGGATAAAGTCAAACTAAAATATCATTTTTACATTTTACATACACTCATGAAGATCAAGTATTGTCTCAAGAGGTACCTGTTCATTGAGATGCATCATGAATTAGAAAGAGGAATGATAACTCAAGGATTGTATTGCAATTTTTAATATGACTGTCAGGACTAAATTGCTAGTAAGTGAGCAATTTCAGGGACTGATTTGTGTAAATTGATTATGATATTTGCAGGTAAAACATATGGACTTAAAAAACTAGTTGTATACTTTGATGGGTTTGGTATAAGGCCACCATCCATCAGAAGATCTAAATTACCATTCATGAATGCACCACCACTCATTAGGATATACCACCATTCATGAGTGTCCTACCACCTCCACCCATTAGAGCACTACCACACATGAAAGGGCTAGTTCTTGGACCACCAATCATCAGAGTGTTATTTCTTAAGTCTAGCTCAAGAACGAATGAACCAGATTTAGCGTTTTTCATTATTAATCCGAAGATGCGATCTCGAAATCTAGGATAGTAAACATATAAGTAAATATTTGAAGAATAAAACAGTTGAAAAATGAAATATTTTTAAAATGTTTTTTGTCCCTTTGTCGTTTTGCTATGTTTTGGATGATGTAATTTGCATCTATTACTTAATAATGTCTCTTTTGGAATTATTTAGATGATGTACTTGACACTTATGTGGATGATATTGTGGTATATTTTGAATGTTGTAATTGACATTTATTACTTATTAATTGACACCTATTTAGAGTTAGATGAATTTTATTAATGCATTTTGATATTTATTTAGTTTATTTTGAAAAGGAATATCTCAAGGGCTAATTTTCTTGTAATTGTAATTATTTGATGACCTATTTGCTTATAAGTTATAAATTTCAAATGCCAAATTGAATACTTAATATTTTCTAGCAACAATGTTACATAAATACATTTAAACTAATGTCTCCCATAGCGATTCAAAATATAATTATTTTGACTTTATTCTCTAAGGACTCAACTTTGTCCATCAAACTTGCTTTACTCACCTCTTTACTTATACGACCCTTAGATAATGAGACTAGTTTGTCTATTATTCTTGCTTTCTAAACATCATCAACTCTATTGTCCTTGGCTGAGGATTTTCTTATCAACCTACTCAACAACTTTGCCTTCCACACATCTTGGTCTGTTTTCTCATTAAACAAACATAGTTCTTTAGTCTCATCAGCTATATAAAGAAGTTGCAATTTATGTATCATCCAAAAAAATTTAAAGAAATTGGAGAAGGGGCATGAAAAAAAATTTCTTCCAAAGTTATCTTTAGTTACAACAACTCTAATTTTTTTTCATAGTGATATTTGAGAATCGTCGAGTTCAAACTTTTGCCCATAGAGGAAGAAAAATAAGTGGAATTTGATAAGTTTATTTTCTACGATTTGAACACCATGAAAGAGGAAGAACAATGAATTATATAAATGAAAGTTCTTGGAAAAGGAATAAGAATGAATTATATAGTGCAAATGTTATCATTGCAATGATTGTTTTTAAAATCAGGAAAGTTAACCACCTTTTACGTGGCGATGAGTTTGCTAACAATTGGCTCACCATGTAAAATGTTCACGTCAACCTCATTAACATATGACTATATTGTCTGACACCTTTCAATTTTAATTATTTGCCTATTTTCAAAATTTAAGGGTAAATGTCCAACCCCTATAATTTTAAGGAACAATTTGATGATTTATTCATGGTTAGGGATGAAATACTCTCGCTGTTTACATACTATTATCTTGTTTTTCCATCGCAAGATATAGGCAAGCAGGTCCAGAAGCAAGTCTTTTAAGGTATGATCTAGTTCACCAACATATAACATTGAGAATGGCAAACTCAGGGTATTAAGCATGGCCTCACCCTAGTCTTTGATTTACAAGGACCATCATAGTGGATAGAGCTACTCACAATTGTCACTTCTATGCTATGGTTTTGAACTAGATTATGAATTTGTTGAATTACGAGTGGGCAGTTTCTATAGCCCATGTCATTCGTGAAGCTAACAGATGTGTTGATGCAAACATTTTCTTATATTATAGAAGTTGAAGAATTCAAATGATTGGAAAGTGAAAAACCTGAAAATCATTAGAAGAATTCGAGATTAGTACTTTAGGATTTGGAACTGAATATATCAAATTAACCTTCAGAATACGCAGGTGAACTAACTAGTGTTGCCTCATAAACATAAATCAAACATTAGACAAACAATTATTAAAAGGTTAATTATGTATATACTCCTAATAAAAAACTCTTATGTAAGAAAATTATAAACTTTCAGGGCCTGTGTTATTTTTTTCTTCATATTTTATGTTTTCAGTTTTACTTCATTTTGTCACTAGGTTGTACATGATTGATAAGGGAGGCTAATTGATAAATACTTTTCTCCTATTATTTGAGGCTATTGTTAGTATATTTTTGTAAGAAAAATATATTAATATTATAATAGAATCTATATGCGTGTATTATTAGGGTAAAATAGATTTTTCGGCCATCGTTTTATGCATTTTGAGAACATCTTGAGATTTTATTATTCACATATACTACTGTCTACATGCACTAAATAGCTTCAAATCATATTTATCACATAATGAAACTATACTGATCAACACTAATTGCTGATACTACTAGCACTATATAAGTCTTAAATACTGACTATATATACAATTCTGACTAACTAACTACATCTTTGTGAATATAATAAGATGGCAAGTGATTCAACACAACTTATGATATTATAATTCCAAAAGACTCTTGGTTCAAGGACCACCTACTGGATACTTTTTTCCGAAATGATCATCACTGTTGATTTCATTGTTGTTTCCTTGGAAGTTCAAACCAAGATCCAACTTACTCATGTTTGAATCCTGCAAGACCAGAAGATATATGTAAAACAATGTTATTGATCATTATTATGTCATACTTGACAGAAGAAACACCTTTTTCCCACTATAAGCAATTAGCTACATAGATCATTGTTGTTACGGACACATCCTTGTAATGGTGTTAAGGTGTAATTGATGAACAAAAATAATCATTATTCAATGTTAACTTAAGACAGAACCCAGAAGACCATACCACATCCTTGTATTTAGCATGCATTAATACCAACTCAAATACAGTTCATAAAAAGAAATAGATATCTGCATTAATGTCAACAATTTTGAAAATGTATGTCTTTATTATATCATTTATACACCCCAAAACTATAGTAATAGACCTCGCCATTTCTTTTAAAAAATGGAGGGCCTCTACTCAAAATTCAGTAATACGATGGTGTTAAAGTTTTAAGACAGCACAGATAAATAAATGCACATGGATTGATATTTGATATTATTGAATGGCAATGGATGGTAACATCATAGCATATTAACATGACATGTGACATTGTACAATAAAATTGAAACCATAGAGGTGTCATAACATCAAACTGAAGTACAAATTTTAACTACTTTTAGGCATTATAAATAACCAATGTACTAAGCATGATATAGTAGGTGTCACATTTTTCAGCAGTTATTTCTTCTATGATACAATATTATGACCACTTCATACTCTTGAAAATCAGTGGCAGTAAAATGTTAAATAGCCATTTATATTTTGATAGAATATTTCCATGATTGTAAGCAAAGTTGTTAATTTTGAAAATCTAAAAATTGAAACCATAGAAATGTTCAAAACCATTCAAACCAGAAAAGAAAAAAAAATCCAGTTACTTTACCTTTGTGTCCTCTGAAATTTCATTCATATTCAGCTTCGCATGCACCTCATGATTCACATTTGTCTGTCTAGCTGTCAATTGGTCCCTCTCGGTTGTCTGTTCACGTTCAACCTTTTCCACAGCCCCCTTTTTCTGTTCTTCTAGCACAGCAATCTGCATCATGACATTGATGACCAACCTCACTTACAATGGAAAAAAGTTATTTAACTTAAGCCATAACGCACACACCAAAAGAGATGTAAATTGATAAGATCAGGCATGGCCCAGATTTCTTCGACAATTTTTCTTGATTGACAAACCTCCAATTAAATAAACCTATAGTCATTAACTGATCCACCCATACACAAAACCACACAATAATGTGACATAATATAATCCTCTTTCTACCTAACAACAACAACAACCACGCCTTCACCCTCATGAATCAAACAATATCATAGATCATGCATGTCTTTAGTCTCTTTCTACCCCCAAAAAAAAATGTAAATTTTAATAGTAACTTTGTACCCAAACTATTTCCACCCTAATGAAGACCCAAACAACTTTGTACCAAATGTTAATTGACAATCACAGATTGCAGAAAATACAGTTAGTTAAACTTCACTACACAATAGTGTACAGTTTGTTAAACTTCGCTACACAATAGTGCAATAGCTGCTGTAGCTGTTATTTGACAATATTTTGTACTAATAGCATATGGTGGATCAATAGCGATTTGTTCAAACTTTGCTATGCTATAAAGGCTTGTACCATAACCCAAAAAATCAAAATAAAAACAGACCTGGAGACGCTTTTCAATGCCAAAAGTATCACCATCGCAACAGACCCCCAGAAGCTAGGGGAGCATATATAGGGTAAGTGACATAGCAAGTAAAATTCAAATACAAACTCAACTAAGAGAAAACATCATCTTCTCTTCTCACCATAATTCTAAATTGCAGTCCACAACTGCAATTTCGGTCAACAACTACAATTGGGGTCGCAATATAAAGGTTTTAAAGGTCTTTGCTACGTTACGACATCTGCAATTTCAGTCACATAAGCTGCTTTTACTCACATTTTGTAGCAATATCAACGTTCACAGCAGAACCACAACCATAACCGCAACTTAGAACCACCAGTCACTACCTCAAACCCTAATTCATCCCACATGCATACATTCCAATTTAACCCCAACACTCTTCTTCACATAACAATCACTTTCTCCACACAAATCCACAAACCCAACAAAAAATCACAGCCAACCAACCCACCAAAACAATAAAAATTAAAACTTTATAACACCAAAAGAAAACCCCAATCAAACAAAAATAAACAGTAACAACATACAGGAGTATAACGAAACTTCCTTCTAGGAGGCTCATGAGACACATCCTCAGCGGAAGACGGAGCAGTAACCGGAGTCCAACGACGGAGAAGCAAACGAGACGAAGCGTCAGTATTATTGTTATTGTTGTTTTGGGAATTAGAATTGTTGGTCTTGTTAAAGGAAGAAGGAGAAACGTGAACCCATTTCTTCTCCCATTTTCTAACAGGACCACTGAAAACTGCAGGTGCACCGTAACGGGAGGATGCACGGCCAAGCCTGGTAGAACCAACCGTCTCCATTGTGTTTGTGTTTGTGTGAGAAAATGACAAGTAGTAACTAATATGTTTCTTGTAGAAGAATGAAGCAATAAGAACAAGAGTACAAGTCAATGGGATTCTTGATTTTGGAAGATGGCTGAATCAGTGTCGTCAATTTTCTTGTAGTCAAGATTCAACATCCATCACTAATTACTAACTATCCACGTGTAAACTAGCTATATTTTGGTAAAATCATCATTTTTATTTTTTGTTTTGATGAAATGAATTTTTAAATTCAATATAAAGGAGTGCATTTTTTTAATTTTGTGATCTAAGTGTCATTTTGTTTTATTCGTCGTCTTGATGCGATACTTTTCGGATTCTTTGTCTTATTGCATTGTTCGTTTGGTTTAGATTGATAGAAAAGTTTTGATTCATTACATATTTGAATCATGAAGAGAAAGATTTTTTCTACCCATAGATGTTCTTTATCCCACTTTTAAGGATTTATTGGGGAAGTTTCTAGTGTTGAGACAAAATCCCAACTTAAATAATTTTGATGATAAACAAAGATTAATTAAGAATTATAATTATGATTAAGCATGTTTTAGTACCTAATAAGTGTGCTTGAGTGTATTAATCAAGATATGTACCAAGAAACTTAAACAAAATCAGTTGAGAGAAGCAAGATCGAATCTGAAAATCCAAGAACATTCTGATGTCACTAGAGGATGACGTTATCATGTCAACAGAGGATGACATCATCAGAGGATGACATCAGAAGATGTCACCAGAGGATACCTCCAAATGACGTCACCAGAAAATACGTCCAGAGGATATGGGATCCCTCTAATTTAAAAGTTAAGAATACGCATCATTATGATCAAAACTCATTTGCAACACAAAGGAAGAACCAAGTTTGCTCTTGAACATTAGAAGCAGGATGAAGAACGTTCTTGCTTTTTGGCCTGCTCTCACCTAATCACTGACAAAGTACATCCAGTCTGTTTCCAACGGGAAAATGAGCTGTCAAAAGCACTTTTTGAGTCTATAAAAGAGAACTCAAGATATAGGCAACAGGCAGAACTGGACAAAGCAATCATTCCATTATTCACAAATCAGATTCAAGAGTTTCTACATTTTTCATACATTTCGCTAAGTTCTGTCCATCTCTTAGAAACTGCAACATGCAATCACGATTGTGTTCTAAAACCACTCTTAGTTCCAAAGATCATAATCAAATACTCAAACACGAGTTGAGGATATTTAGATTCTATAAAAACACTTTATCACTCTATTGTAATCTCAAGACAAAGTGAGTAAAAACTAGTCTTGAGAAGTTGTGAAAATCCTTCTATGTTATAGAGAAGGTAGTGTTAGTAATCCTTGTAAAGATTGAAGGATAGATCAGTGAAAAAAACTCTTTTCTGGATTGAAAGGTATTGGTTGTAACAGGTTGAGATAGATCTGCAAAAAGTTTGTGTAAAAGTCAAGAGAGTTCTTGCCTTGGAGCACTTAGTTGAAAATCTCACAGTTGTGAGGACTGGACGTAGCCCAAGTTGGGTGAACCAGAATATATATGGGTGTTATATTCCTTCCCTTATCTATTTACTTCAAGTCTTTAAATATCAAGTTTAATAGATTAACTAAAACTATCATTTTCAACTAACCAAGAACGTTCTCCGTTTTTGGATCTGAACCAAGAACGTTCTCCGTTTTTCTGATTTACAACCAAGATCAATCTTGAGTTAATATTTTTTCAGGAATTTTTAAAAAGGTTAATTTACAATTCAAACCCCTTTCTTGTAAATTGTTACTTCAATTGGCATCAGAGCTCGATCTCTAAAGACAACATCTAAACAGTGTAGAGAAAAGATCTAAGAAGAAAATGTCAAAAGCAAAGTACATTGCCGAAGGAGGATCATCATATCGACCACCTTACTTGGATGGCTCGGATTACTACTTCTGGAAAAATAAAATGCAGTTGTTCCTAAAGTCCCAAGACACAGGAATGTGGCGCATCATTACAGAAGGAAACTTCATACCAAGAGTTGATCAAAACGATCCAATATCTGCTGAAAAGAAAGAATGTGATTGGACAGCAGAAGAAAAATCTAAGGTACTACTAAACTCAAAAACTCAATTATTTTTATCATGTGCCTTAAGCAGGGAAGAAAGTGAGAGAGTCGATGAATGTGACTCTGTAAAAAAGGTATGGGACACATTGCAGACTCATCATGAAGGAACCAGTCATGTAAAGAAAACAAGAATTGATATAGGAATAAGAAAATTTGAGCTGTTTGAAATGAATGAAGGAAAAACAATAGATGAAATGTACTATAGATTTACAACTATTGTTAATGAAATGCGATCCTTAGGCAAGGCCTACTCTGTGCAAGATCGTGTAAGGAAAATCATGAGATGTCTTCCAGCTATATGGAGGCCAATGATAACAGCCATAAGTCAAGCAAAAAATATTGAAACACTTGGGCTAGAAGCATTAATAGGAACCTTGCGAGCACATGAAGTGTTGCTAATGGAAGACAAACCAACAAATAAAGGAAAATCAGTTGCCTTAAAAGCCTCTCAAGAAAGCATACCATCACAATCTGAAGAAGGACAAGAAGAAGCAGATGAAGAAATAACTCTCCTCACAAGAAAAATCCAAAGAATGATGAAAAGAAGGGAGCAAATCAAGAAGGGATTTCCAAGCAAGAAAGAATGCTTCAAAACTAAAACTGATAAGAGCCAAATCACTTGCTTTGGCTGCAACAAGCAAGGGCATTACAAAGTTGAATGCCCACTGAACAAAAGAGCACCAAAGAAATTTCTCTTCAAGAAATCAATTATGGTAACTTGGGATGACTATGATGATTCGGACATAGAAGAAACAGAAGAGGCCAACATATGTCTCATGGCAGGCATATGAGAAATAGAGGTAACAAATTCTTAACATTGTATTTTGTGTGAACAAATGGGAACTGAATTCGATAACATACTTAATGACTCAATCCGACTTATCCAAAAATGCAGCTCTTTAAATGAAAAGTTTCATAACGAAAAAGAAGAAAAAGAAAAAACTCAAAAGATGAATGATGAGCTCAAAAAAATCATTCAAAACTGTAAAGAATCACAAACCAAAAACTTTAATGATGAGAGACAAGAAAATCAAGAATGTTCTTCGATACAAAAGGAGAATGATCTTCTCAAATCTGAAGTTGAACTTCTTAAGAATGATTTGTCTAACTTCATTAAAGCAATAGAAACTTTTTAAAAAATCATGGGTTCTCAAATAGGAATTTTTTATAAAGTTGGCCTTGGTTTTGACAAAACACAAAAAACAAAGATGTATGAAAACTTCTTTGTGCCAGAAAGAAAAGAAGAAGAATGCAAAAATTAGATGTTCATATTGCAAAAAATTAGGACATCTTGAATTTGAATGTTATTTTAAAAAAAGGGATGAGAAAATCAAAAACAGAAGGAATGTTGAAAAGGGAGAATGTTCTCCAAGTATTTTACAAAAGAGAGAAAGTTCTGAAGCAAAAGTAGAACGTTCTCTAGATAGCAAAAGGGGGGAGAACGTTCTGGAGGCACATTCCAAGTTGTTTATGAAATCTCAAAAAATCATAATGTCAAATTTTCTCCAAAATCAAAAATTAAATGTTCACACTATTCTAAACTTGGCCATCTTGAGTCAAAATGTTATTTTAAAAAATCAAGCTTTAAAACTAACTTCCAAGGACCCAAAGAAAAAGGGGTACCTAAAGAAAATGTAACATCATATGCAGGATGGGTGTCAAAGTGTCAAGAAAAAGCCATGGTTCTTGGACAGTGGCTGTTCAAGGCATATGACGAGAGATAAATAAAGCTTTTTATCATTCACTAAAAGAGATGGAGGATTAGTAACTTTTGGAAACAATGATCAAGCCAAAGTAACAGGTAAAGGAACAATAGGTAAGGAAAATTCTGCCAAAATAAATGATGTTCAGTATGTTGAAGGACTGAAACATAATCTTCTAAGCATCATCCAGCTTTGTGATAATGGCTTTAAAGTTGTGTTCAAACCAAACACATGCGAAATCAAAATGGCAGAATCAGGAGAGATTTTATTTTCTGCATCCAGAAGGAAAAATCTCTATGTCCTGTACATTGAAGAATTACCTGCTGAATCATGCTTCATGTCCATCAATAAAGATAAATGGATATGGCATAAGCATGCTGGACACATCAGTTTAAAAACTATTTCAATGTTGTCCAAATCAGACTTGGTAAGAGGACTTCCCAAAATTAACTTTGATAAAGACAAGATCTGTGAGGCATGTGCAAAAGGAAAAATTGTTAAAAGTAGTTTTCATACAAAAGAGTTCATTTCAACTAAAAAACCTCTTGAACTGCTTCACATTGATCTATTTGGTCCTATCAAAACCACAAGTCTAGGAGGCATGAGATTTGGGTTTGCCATCGTTGATGACTTCTCCAGATATAAATGGGTGCGGTTTTTAAAAAATAAAGATGATGCATTTACTACTTTCAAAACTTTTTGAAAAAAAGTTCAAAATGAAAAAGAATCCAACATAATTGCTGTGAGAAGCGATCATGGAGGAGAATTTATAAACACATCTTTTAAAACGTTTTTTTTTATGAACTTGGCATTTCTCATAATCTATCGTGTGCAAGGTGTAACACCCCGAACCCCACTGTTATCGGCAGTGCTACTCGGTCTTCTCACCCCCCCTAACCACCCAGTGGAAATAGTGAGTTTTTGCCTTCTGTGGGAATCGAGCCCAGTACCTGGGGGATAAGTAACCGCCTCATCACATTCTCACTACCAATTGATATGCAGATCAATTGGTAGTGGGAATGTGATGAGGCGGTTACTTATCCCCCAGGTACCGGGCTCGATTCCCACGGAAGGCAAAAACTCACTATTTCCACTGGGTGGTTAGGGGGGTGAGAAGACTGAGTAGCACTTTTAGTGAGTGCCTCCTCACATTCCCACTACCAATTGATCGCAGATAACGCTGAATGGTCGGGGTGTTACACAAGGACTCCTCAACAAAATGGAGTCGTTGAATGAAAAAATAGAACATTGCAAGAGATGGCAAGAACAATGTTAGAAGAATCCAATGTTGAAAGGTATTTTTGGGCTGAAGCCATAAACACTTCATGCTACATTTTGAATAGAGTCTCAATAAGAAAAATCTTAAACAAAACACCCTATGAAATCTAGAAAAATAGAAAACCAAATATCTCATATTTCCACATCTTTGGCTGCCACTGTTACATTTTGAACGACAAAGAAAACTTGGGAAAATTTGATACCAAATATGACAAGGCAATATTCTTAGGATATGCCACAGAATCTAAAGGTTATCGTCTGCTTAATTTAAAAAATAAAACTGTTGAAATAAGTATGCATGTATTATTTGATGAGTTTAATGATCTTGATTTAAGAAAAAAAGATGACGAAGAAGAAGAACAATCTGGACGGTCACAGCAGATTGTTCTCCAGGAAAACGAGATTGATAAACAATCTCCGTTTCAAACTCCTTCTAGAAGTTGGAAACTTGTAGGTGATCATCCTCAGAATCAAATAATTGGTGATACAACTGATGGCATTAGAACAAGGCTATCATTCAAGGATGATGTTCACAGCAACATGGCAATGCTATCCCAATTAGAACCAAAAAATATCAAAGAAGCCATAATTGATCAATCTTGGGTTGAAGCAATGAAGGAAGAGCTTCTTCAATTCGAAAAGAATGAAGTTTGGACTCTTGTTCCAGATCCTCAAGATCAATCTGTTATTGGAACAAGGTGGGTGTTCAGAAATAAGCTCGATGAAGAAGGAAAGGTAATTAGAAACAAAGCAAGGTTAGTAGCTCAAGGCTATAATTTGAAGGTGCAAACACGAGAAAGGGGGGTTGAATTGTGTTTGACTAACTTGATTACTTTTCCTGTTTTTATACTTTTAAAACAAAACTTGATGAATAAAAACAGAGTTAGCAGCGGATATAAAGTAAAAATAAAACTCAGAATTTTTATACTGGTTCACCGTTAACGAGGCTACGTCCAGTCCCTTCACCTTGAAGGATTTCACTAATTCAAACCTTGAATTACAACCGTTCTACTGACCCTCCAAGTCAGTCTTCTCAACCAGTCTAACAATCCTAGACTCTTGAGGAATACAACACCTTTCTTCTCTTGCCAATATGACAACCCCAGATTGTAGAAGGAATTGCAACACTTTGAATCTAATTGCCAAGTAATCTGCTACCCCTTCTGACTCCCTCAGATTGTAGACTCTACTTCAACAACTTAGATCACACGAGAAAGAAAATAACAAGAGTGCTTGCTTCTTGAAAGGTGGAACTCACAATTGACCTCACTGAAAACTTGAGTGTTTGCTTTGGAAGTGTATGACTCTTTTGTGATTTTCGATGCTAAGTATTCTGCCTTGAGCCTCCTATTATAGATGCAGATTAGGGCCTCTTCCAAGCTTAATTTCGAGATGAATCTTGCTAGATTCTCTTGCAAAAATAACTTGACCCATTGGGCTTTATTTAAATAAAAAACATATCTTTTTTTTAAGCTTCAGATTTCTTTCAAAAATAACTGGCCAATCAAGTCTTTAGTTGCTTCCCGCCACAGCTCCTGAATTCCACTATACCTCACTTTTATTTTTGTAACAAACCTTTTTAATACTTTGATTAAAATAAATTAAAATCTCCACCGTTAATCCTCTTGATTAAATCTGAACCATTTGATCTTCTGCGCTAGTCCACATCTGGACCATATTAATTGATATGCTGTGATCCTCTGATGTCGGCCATCCCTGGACCACACTTCTTAACCCTCTGATCTTCTGATCTCGGCCATCCTGGACTTGCACCTGATATGCTATAATCCTATGATCTCGGCCATTGCTGGACCACACATCCTGAACCTCTAATGTCGGCCAACATTGGACCATGGTCTGATCTTCTGATCTCAGCCAACACTGGGCCAAATAATTAAAACTGAACCATTGATCTGGAAATCTTCCCTCTGATTTGGACCAATTCTGGACTTGGTCTGGATTAAACTGAAATTAAATCTGGACAAGTAATATTTCAGTCTGGACATTTTACCTTTGATTTTGGATCAGGTCTGGATCAATTCTGGAAATCATTTCTTCTGGTCTGGACTTAGTTTCATATCCTGAATCATGCTATCTTATGGTCTGGGTCAAATCTGGATTGATTCTCTTGTTCTTGACTCATTAACTTATCCTCTGGTTGAGTCTGGATCAAGTCTGGGCTGTTTATTTTTTTACTGCCAAACCATCTTCTGGTCAGAATAACTTCTGGAATAAATCTGATATTTGATTCCTGTTGGTCTGGAACAACTCTCCCTCTGGCAGGCTTTCCTCTGGTATGGTCCAGGTCTTCTTCTGACATTGCTTCCTTCTGATCTGGGCCAGCAAAGGTATCTTCTGGTGATCCTGGAGTATCTTCTGGTAATTCCAGGATACATCCTCTGGACCTTCTAGATGTATTTTCTGGAGCATTCTGGAGGTGTATCCTCTGGTCTGTTTTTATCCTTTGGTAGCTCATCTTCTGGTGGCATTTAATGTAATAATTCAAGGTTCAAAATAAGATTACATAAAGTGCTTTTGTAAACATCAAAATCCTAAGTATTTAGAACCAACTTGGTTCCAACATAATCAACAAGAAGGAATAAACTATGATGAAACATTTGCACCCGTAGCAAGGTTAGAAGCAATTTGAATCCTTCTTGCATATGCATCTTACAAATTCATTAAACTCTTTCAAATGGATGTAGAAAGTGCATTCTTAAACGGTTATTTAAATGAACAAGTGTATGTTCATCAACCCCCTGGATTTGAAGATCAAAATAAACCAAATCATGTTTTTAAACTCCCTAAAGCTTTATACGGTTTAAAACATGCTCCCCGAGCTTGGTATGAACGATTAAGCGCATTCTTGATCAACAATGGATTTTCACGTGGAAAAATTGACACAACACTCTTTAAGAAAACAAACAAAGATGATTTACTCACTGTACAAGTTTATGTTGATGATATCATTTTTTGTTCAACAAATAAAAAAATGTGTGAAGATTTTTCAAATCTTATGCAAAGTGAGTTTGAGATAAGTATGATGGGTGAGTTAAGATACTTTCTTAGACTTCAAATCAAACAACACAAAGATGGAATATTCATCTGTCAAGAAAAATACACAAAGGAACTTTTGAAAAAATATAAGATGTGTGAAGCTAAAATCATGACTACTCCCATGCATCCATCATCCTCACTAGACAAAGATGAAATGGGAAAATCGATTTCTAAAAAAGAATATAGGGGAATGATTAGTTCATTACTTTATTTAACTGCAAGTAGACCAGATATTGCATTTGCAGTAGGATTGTGTGCAAGATTTAAATCTGCACCAAAAGAATCTCATCTTACTGCTGTGAAAAGAATCTTTCGATACCTTGTTGGTACTACTGATCTTGGCCTTTGGTATAGCAAAGGTTCTCACTTTGATCTTGCAGCTTACTGTGACGCGGACTATGCTGGAGATAAGGTTGAAAGAAAAAGCACAAGTGGTGCATGCCAATTCCTAGGAGAAGCCTTGATAAGCTGGTCATGCAGAAAACAAAACACGATTGCCTTATCAACCACGGAAGCTGAATACGTTTCAGCAGCAAATTGTTGTTCACAAGTCTTATGGATCAAAAATCAACTTGAAGACTTTTCTGTAAGCTATTCTAAAATTGCTATTTACTGTGATAACACAAGTGCCATAAATCTCTCAAAAAATCCTATTCAACATTCAAGATCTACGCACATTGAAATTAAACATCACTTTATTAGAGATCGTGTCAATAAAAAGGAAATAGAACTAATTTTTGTTGATCCAAAAAATCAGCTTGTTGACATCTTTACTAAGCCTCTAGTTGAAGAAAATTTCATTTATATCAAAGAAAGGCTAAAAATCATCAAAAATCCTAGTCAAAACTGAAACCAGAAGAATTCTGGACAAAACGGAGAACGTTCTCCATTTGGAATGAGTCTCTGCAAAATAGCTCCAGAACGTTATTCTCTCTTTAGAAAAATAAAAGTCTCAAAAGTCAATGAACAACTGTCACTCATCAAAAGAGTAACGGCTACTGCAACCTACTTTGCCACTTTACTGCTGCCTCCTCCTTCCCAATGTACATTCATCCCATCCATCATCATCACGCATGGCAACTGTAAAGTAAACAAATAACTTAAATGAAAAGTAAAAATTACTTCTCACTATACGACAAATTTTTAGTTTTCTGAAAAAATCTCCTCATCATTCTACTTGTCTCATATTTCTCTCTTTCACATTTAACAATGGCAAGAACAAAAAGCTCTACAAAGAAACATGCCAAATCATCATCACCATCTCCTTCACCATCTCTAACTCGCTCACCATCACCATCAACTCCACCCAAACCAACACCTCCTCATTCCTCTTCAGAAAAGACCTTTTATGATTTAATGTCCTCTTCTCGTGAATCATCTCCTATCATTCTGCCTCTCAAACCTCTCGCAAATATTCTCCCACCATTGCATCAATGTGGACATCCCTAATTTACTTTGACTCCACCACCATCAAAACAAAGATCAATTTGCGATATTGTTGGCATTGGTACCTCCAAAATGAAGAAAACAGACAACATGATCCACATAATCTCTGATAATGACTCTGACTCCACACTTGTACCAGAACATATCATCTCTGAACAAATACCACCAAACCCTAGGTCCAACAAAAAACCTTCATCCAAAAAATTGAAAAACCCTAAATCTGCAAACCCTACAAAACGTTCTCCACAAAAAGACCCAAACCATAATGTTCTTCAAAAAGACCCACAAAGCCTAAAAACAAACCATCTCCATCAAACAAACCTGTTCATCCCCTGATCTCTCTCAAAGTGAAAACAATCTACAATGACAAATGGGCTCAGCGACCCATTGGCATTGGCCGAGTCTTTGTGTTTGAAAATCTGAAAGTTGATGAAACCTATATTCAGCATCACACTGATGCCTTAGGTTGGACCAACTTTCTCAAAATCTCTGATTATTACTATGCAGAGGTAATTAGGGAATTTTGCTGCAAAGCTGAATGCTTTCCTAAGAAATCCCTTATTATATCACAAATCAAGGGAACTAAAATCCAACTAACTCCATCCATCCTTGCTGAAATTCTAAAAATACCTACTGAAGGGCCTGCAGTCTTTGGTCAAGACTGGTACTTTGCTCTTGAAGCCGGTTCCCAAAATTCTTCACAGTATCAGTCAATATTCCGTGGTACCCAAATGTGGAAGCCACAAATTTGTAATTGATAATGACGCTCTGGTCATTTGTCATCTTCTTCACAAGAAAAAGCTCAATCTGCCCCATCTGATCATGCATCATATTATCTCTACAATCTGCAAAGATTATAAGCGCAACACCATTCCCTATGGTATGGTTTTCTCTCAAATTTTTAAGTTCTTCTCTATTGATTTAAACTCTGAAATTTCAAAATTTTCCCTAAAAAATATTGCTCACATGAAACAAACCCCATCTGCTCTATCCTCCACCACACAAAAAAGGAACGCTCCTCACTCCCCACAAAAACCAGCCTCTCCTGCTTCTACTGAACCATCAACAATTCCTGATCCAAAATCAACTACTACTGCCCCAACCACTCTTCCAGCATCACCTCCTCAAAATGAATGTTCACCTCTGCCTAATCCACAATCATCCACAATGTCACCCATGTTTGTTTCCCCCAAAAAAACCTGCTCTTCAATTTTTAGCATTAGCCAATTATTGACCTTTCCAGAAGATGGCTCACCTATACCTTCAAACATCAATACTCAAAACTCTCTTCCACATGTTTCTTCCTCGTTTGCTACCATTTCCACCTTTTGTACTACTGCTGTCCTTGCACAATCAACTCCAACAGGTTCTCAGCCTCCACTGAAAAAGTCAAAAATTGATTCTAACAGCTCTAAAACCAACAGAGCCATTTTTGACTCCCTTCAGACAATCATGGCACGACAAATCCATTAGGACAAATAACAAGCTATTCTCTGTGACTGGATGACAACTCAATTGGCTCTGAAGCTAGGCCTCGAGCCACCTATGCCTAATTTGCCCCCTATATTTCCACTGATCCCACAACTGCATCTCTCGTCATCATTCGAAGGCTCCTCACCATCTCTCTCTGCTTAGTTGTTTTGATGTCTTCTGTCTCCTTTTTGCTGTGACAAAGGGGGAGAAGTAATATTTATAGTTTTTTAAGTAGATTTTTAGTTCCAAGTTTCAAACATAAAAGTTGTGTAATATCTTGCTAATTCTCGCACATTTGTTAACACATGAACTACCATTTGATACTACTTCTTGCGATATTATGTTTGATATGATGAAATCTACTATATATGATACTATGAGCCTGTTGTGATATGTTGAAATTCATGTTGTCATATGCTATCTTGAATCATATGCAAAAAACTGTTTTAAACAATCAGTATTTTTTAGCACTGTTTTATAAAAAGAACAGCACATGTTGAGGGGGAGTTTTATCTAAAAACCCCTATCGGATTATTTTAGAATCAAAATTAAAATCAAAATTAATATGCCATCATCAAAAAGGGGGAGATTGTTGAGACAAAACCCTAACTTAAATAATTTTGATGATAAACAAAGATTAATTAAGAATTTTAATTATGATTCTAAAGCATATTTTTTGTAAGACCCTTAATTTTAAATATTAATTTTGGAATTATGGTCAAGGGCATTTTGGGAATTTTGTAAATATTTAATATATGTATGTTTTGAGTGAATATATATATATATAAATATTTATTTTGAAGTATGAATTAAAATTATTGGGTGAAGAATTAAATTAATTTAATTTTAAGTAATTAAATTAATTGGACAATTAAGTAAGGATTAAGTGGCTAATTGCAAGATAATTAAAGAGCTGGAAAATCAGACAAATGGCAAGTGAGGTGGCACTTTGAGAGCCTATATATAGGAGTGAGAATGATGGTAATTTCAGAACACCATTCCTTCCACCATACTGCCCATATTTCATGTACCAACTCCATCACTCTCCCATTTTCTGTCTCTGTTTTCTGCTTTCTGCCTTTCCCGAACTGAAATTGTAGAGAGGGAAAAACCTTCAAACACCATTAACTGAAATTCCAGCCATCAAACCTGAAAACCCCCAGTAGTAAAGTTAATCCCCACTTCAATACGAAGAGAAAGAACCCAGTTTTGCAGCAGCAAACTCAGGGAACCGCTTCACCGTTTCTGGACGCAGAAAAAGGAACGCAGCAGGAACAAGAGAGATAGCAAAGCACGCTACAAGGGTAAGGGCACCTTCCATCTTTTAGCTGCATTAGGGCCATAAAGTGTGCTGTTTCAGTTTTGTTTTTAAAAGAAAAACTGTTTTCGAAAAATGACATTTTGAAAGAAAATGCATTTGGTTGATATGTGATTATCCTGACGGTTGTTGCTGGCTGTTTTTCTGATAAAACATTGTTGTTTTACTTATGGGTGAAAGCTGGAAAATGTGTGCATGTTATTTTAATGATGATTAAAATGCATATCTTAAAACTGTTTTGAAAATAGCATTAAAATGCAAAATGCATTCTGTTGGTGTTTGGTGTTCTGTGATGTTTGTTTGTCATTTTGTTGTGTTTTGAGAAAACTAAAGACATGCATGTTTGCTCTGGTGTTTTTGGGAAAACTAAATGCATGCATGTTTGCTCTGGTGTTTGAGAACTCTGAGATGTTGTATGTTGTTGTTGTTGAGTGTGAACACTGAAATGCTGCATGTTGTTCTGATGAGTGAGAAAACTGAAGTGTTACATGATATGTTGATGGTTTAAAAGCTGGACAATTCTAATTCTGTTTTGTTCTGGATAATTTTGATGATATGAATGATTCTGCTTCTGGATGTCTTGTGTGACTCTGATGATAATGATGATTCTGCTTCTGGTTGTTCTGGGTGATCTTGATGATATTGTTGATTCTAATTCTGGTTGTTTTGTGTTGATTCTGGTGGTGTTGATGGTTTTTAATGAAAAAGGGATTTTTAAAAGAGGAAAGGTTTCCTTGAGAAAGTGCAGAACCTGTTTGATGTTGGCTGTTTGTTTTAAAAGAATCAGTTTTGAAAGAGTTGAATTTTCACTGGTTTTTCGAAGGTGTATTCGACTACAGCATGTGTGTATTCGAATACAACCTTCCAGTTTTTTGTTTTATTCTAAAGTTTTCAAACCTGTGTTCGAATACGAGCCCCTGTATTCGAATACAGAGGATAGAGTTTTGCCTCTGTATTCGCATCTGTATTCGACTACGACCATGTCGTATTCGAATACAGAAGTGAAATTTTAACACTGTGTTCGCATCTGTAGTCGACTACAGACATGCTGTAGTCGAATACAGATTCAAGTTTTTCCAGAAACTCAGTTTTTAGCTTCTGTATTCGAATACAAGGAAGCTGTATTCGAATACAGATTCGTGTTTTCCAGAAAAACAAGTTTTAATCATTGTCATGTGAGTTTTGAATGTGTTGAGAAACCCTGAGAAGTTTTAAATGAATTGAAAAGAAGTCTGTGAAATGGTTTTAAAGAGGAGAGAAAGATGTTTGAAAATCTTTAAGTTACTTGGAAGAAAAGGCTGAATTTTTCAAAGGTTTAACTCCTGTATTCGACTACAGCCATGCTGTATTCGAATACATAAGGTTAAATTTCAATTCCTGCTTCTGTATTCGAATACAGGGAGTCTGTATTCGAATACAGATTCGTGTTTTCAGAAAATTTCAAGTTTAAGAATGTTTTGAAAACCCTGAGTATTTGGGGAAATACTGGGAATGTTGTGATGGATTTAAATGGATCTTTTGATGAGATTTTGAAGTAGTGGTAATGATGTTTTAAAAACTTTACTGATATAAAGAAAGAGGTTGATTTATGCACTGAAAATCTGCCTATGTATTCGAATACTAGAGGGCTGTATTCGAATACAGAGTGTGAATCTGCACTGTTTTTGGCTTCTGTATTCGAATACAGAGGAACTGTATTCGAATACAGATTCGTAAAATTCCAGAAATCCTCAGCTTTAAATTCTGTGATTGAATTTTTAAGAGTCTGGGAAAAACAGTTCAAAGTGTGAATGATTAGTTGACTGTAATCATGATTGTGATGATGTTGATTCTGACTGTGCTATTATATTTTAAACATGATGGAAAGCATAAATTTCTGAGTTTGCATTCTATTTCTAGAGAAGTGAAACACTGCATTTTCATGCATTGCATAGTCAAGTGGTACCCGCGATGGGCCACAGAGTAACACGCAACCACGTGCTGATCTGTGAGCGATTGCACGAGTGTTGGTCTATGAGCGACTGCACTAGGTACTGATCTGTGAGCGATTGTACTTTGGTATATAAGTGCTGGTCTGTGAGCGACTACACTGGTACTGGACTGTGAGCGTCTGTACCCTGAAATGCGCAACCACGTGCTGATCTGTGAGCGATTGCACGAGTGCTGGTCTGTGAGCGACTGCACGAGTGCTGGTCTATGAGCAACTGCACTGGTGCTGATCTGTGAGCGATTGCACCCTGGTCATGAGGGCCGTTAAATTGTGCTGGTCTGTGAGCGACTGCACCTTGGTGATTTCAAGAAAATTATACATGAGCATATATGCATTACATTGAGGGTTTTGACCATTGTGTCATGATTATTTATATGATGAATGTTGGAGATTAATGTGTGTGGTTGCTGTCCAGAATCTGAAATTCTGAACTGATGATTGTGTTTTGTTGATGTGTGTTTGTATTTACCGCATACTTCTTAATCATTAACTGCTGTTTTGAAAAGGCATGATTATTTCTTCATCATCATATGTTATACCATGATTATACATGTTGTTGTGCAATATATGCTATGTGATTATCTATTATTTTCGGTCGGTGACCCCTTGCTATATATTGTGGACTTTGGGCTTTGCCCTCATATGCCTCCCAAACCCGCGCCCCCCGTGGGAACCCGAACGACGGAAACGTTGTTGAATTTCCTTGACCGCTACTCGCGCACTGCTTGGGCTTTTGACCCCCTCTCAAGTAGAGCGACCTATACGGGGTGGCTAGAGTGGACTAGTAGGACGGATGGTGTTGAAGACTTCGTAGAGCGTACACCCGCGAGCATAGAGTTTCCCGTGCCTTCTCGCCTGGTGCTAGAGGCGCACAGAGTTTTTGACGACGCGGAGGATTCTGCTGAGAAGGTTGAGGCGGAGGCCACTGTAGGAGTGGTGACTCCCAACCCTGTGGTTGGAAGGGAGATACATGAGTCTGATACGGAAGAACAGCGTGATGAGCTGAGACCAGTAGCGACCGAGATTCCGGGTCCATCTAGGATTTTCGATGACTGCTACGAGATTCCGGCACCGCCAAAGCGGCCACGAGTATGTATTGACTTGACTTCGGAGGAGACCGACCCTTCTATGTATGACGAGGAAGAGGAGGCGGTTATGCGAAGCGAGCTGCAGATTCAGAGAGGACTTGTGTGGGATGCGGAGGGAATCCGTGCTACTGCAGCTTCAGCGCATGATCAGTTAGACTTATTGTATTAGGTTTTGGGGTTGAAATTGTAATTTGCCTTATTTTGGAAATTCTGTACTATTTTCCGCTGAACCATGTACTCTGATATTTACTATTGATGTATTATGACAATGATATTTTGGGATGTATTAATGTTGAAAAACTAATTTCCAAGATAAGTACTTAGTGATAATCCTGATGAAGTAATTGATTTACGTTCATCGATTAATACATAACGTACTATTTTACGAAAACTTTATTAGTATTTTCGGGAAAAACTCATCTTAATTATTAATTTCAAAAAAAAAAAATGCACCCGCGCTGTGTTTTAAACTCGGGGTGTTACATTTTTGTACCTATTAAGTGTGCTTGAGTGTATTAATCAAGATAGATACCAAGAAACTTAAACAAAATTAGTTGAGAGAAGAAAGATCGAATATGAAAATCCAAGAACATTCTAGACAACATTCTGATGTCACCAGAGGATGACGTCATCAGAGGAGGTCAGCATAGGATACCTCCAGATGACGTCACCAGAGGATACATCAAGAGGATACTAGAAAATACCTCCAGATGATATCACCAGAGGATACCTCCAGATGACGTCACCAGAGGATACCAGAAAAGTCCTCCAGATGACGTCACCAGATGATACCAAAAAATACCTCCAGAGGATATCACTAGGGATCCTTGTAATTTAAAAGTCAAGAATACGCATTAATATGATCAAGACTCATTTGCAACACAAAGGAAGAACCAATTCTGATCTTGAACATTAGAAGCAGAATGAAAAAGATTCTTGCTTTTTGGCTTGCTCTCACCTAATCACTGACAAAGTACAACCAGTCTGTTTCCAACGGGCAAATGAGCTGTCAAAAGCACTTTTTGAGTTTATAAAAGAGAACTCAAGATATAGGCAACAGGCAGAACTGAACAAAGCAATCATTCCATTATTCACAAATCAGATTCAAGAGTTTCTACATTTTTCATACATTTCGCTAAGTTCTGTCCAGCTCTTACAAACTGAAACATCCAATCACGATTGTGTTCTAAAACCACTCTCAGTTTCAAATATCATAATCAAATACTCAAACATGAGTTAAGGATATTTAGATTATATCAAAACACTTTATCACTCTATTGTAATCTCAAGACAAAGTAAGTAAAAACTAGTCTTGAGAAGTTGTGAAAATCCTTCTATGTTATAGAGAAGGTAGTGTTAGTAATCCTTGTAAAGATTGAAGGATATATCAGTGAAAAAATTCCTTTCTAGATTGAAAGGTATTGGTTGTAACAGACCGAGATAGATCTACAGAAAGTTTGTGTAAAAGTCAAGAGAGTTCTTGCCTTGGAGCATTTAGTTGAAAATCTCACAATTGTGAGGACTGGACGTAGCCCAAGTTGGGTGAACTAGGATATATCTGTGTGTTATATTCCTTCCCTTATCTATTTACTTTCAAGTCTTTAAATATCAAGTTTAATAGATTAATTAAAACTATCATTTTCAACTAACCAAGAAAGTTCTCTGTTTCTGGATCTGAACCAAGAACGTTCTCCGTTTTTCTGATTTACAACCAAGATCAATCTTGAGTTAATATTTTTTCAGGAATTTTTAAAAAGGTTAATTTACAATTCAAACCCCCTTTCTTGTAAATTGTTACTTCACCTAGCACACAAGGTGCATTATAAAGGTAAGGTGGAACATTTTTCATGTTCTCCTCTATATCACCCTACACGCCTATATTTACTAGAACACATTGGGGGAAAGATAGACACACCAGGTCTTAGCAAGTATGTTGTTGGATTAGTTGGGACAGGTGGGTATGGTTCCCATGATTGTTGTTATTGACATCCAACCCGTGGTCTTTGATTCCCTGCTACCAAGACAAATGCTTGTCCTTTAACATAAGGCATATTATAGGCTTGTGTCCCAACACTCATAGGTATGATTTGCCACATACCAATCTCCAACTTCAATTCGCCTTTTTTCCATATGTCGTTAGCCAATCGTTTCTAAAGGTGCAAACACGAGAAGGAGGTTGAATTGTGTTTGTCAAACTTGAATACTTTTGCTGTTTTGTTAAATGTTGATGTGAATTATTCGATAGATAACTAATCAGATTCAGCAGCGGATAATAATAACATAATAACACAACAATTTATACTGGTTCACCGTTAACTAGGCTACGTCCAGTCCCTTCCTCCAGAAGGCCTTTTCACTAATTTAAACTCCTTTGAATTACAACACCACTGACCCTACAAGCCAGTCTTCCCAAACAACATGACAACCCCAGACTTTTGAGGAACAACAACACCTTGACTATACCAACCAAGTCTTCTCAAACAGCCTGACAACCCCAAACTTTTGAGGAACAACAACACCTTGACTAAACCAGCCAAGTCTTCTCAAACAGCCTGACAACCCCAGACTTTTGAGGAACGATAACAACACCTTGACTCCACAAGTCAAGTCTTCTCCTACCAATCTGACAACCTCTTATTAAAGAAGGAATCTACACCACTATCGGGTTATATAATAAAGGTTTGGAACTTTGCAACGTTGCTTCTGGAAAGCTGTTTGCTGCACTGATTCTTGCACTCTTGTGTTGCTTTTGAAAAGCTGATTGTTGCACTTATTCTTGCACTCTTTTCTTGCTTCTGGAAAGATGATTATTGCACTGAATTTCTCTCTCGAAAACACTTAGAAAATATTGCTCTTGCACATTTGTGTTTCTCTATTTTGAACTCTCAGATAATGTTGAATTTAAGCTTGAGTTCTTGTCGTTTCCGATGCTCTAATCTTCAGCATTAAGTCTCTATTTATAGTTGAACTTTAGGACTTCACTGATGCTTTACTTCTGGAGTGTATTTCGATTAATCTATTTTGAGAATATTCTGGAGTAGTTTGCTCAGATTATGTTTTGAGTCTTTTGCTCAATGATGCTTTACTTATGGAGTGTATTTCAATTAATCTGTTTTGAGCATTTTGCTCTGCTTCTATTTTGAGCATGTTTTTAGCTAGATTTTGTTTCTCGAGTCTTTTGCTCCAATTCTGTTTTGAGCCTTTTTCTCAGATTCTCTTTTAAGCATATTTTTAGCTAGATTCTGTTTCTCGAGTCTTTTGCTCTAATTCTGTTTTGAGCATTTTTCTCTAACAGATTCCTCTTATGATCATCCTCTGGTGACGTCATCCTCTAATTTCTGCTTCTGGTGACATCATTCTCTGATTTATGTTTCTGGTGACGTCATCTTCTGATGACATCCTCTGGTGACGTCATCCTCTTATTTCTGCTTCTAGTAACGTCATCCTTTGATCTATTCTTCTGGTGACATTTTTCATTCTTCTTCTAAGTCAAATATGTTATTTTCATAAAATACATTTGTTAACATCAAAACTTTAATTACAAGAACCAACTTGGTTCCAACAGTTTCCCCTAGGGATAGTTGTGGAAAAAGTAATAGACTCATAATTCATAAATTATGGTCCTTGAGAGGAACTCGATTTCACTTGGGAAGGTTCTTCTATAGTGTTAGCAAGTTGACTTTGTATAAAAATGTTTACATGACCTTGGTACCCTAACTGATCATGTATGGCTGATTTAGCTGATGTATTAGTTTAGTTATTTCTCCTTGCCTTTATGTCTCTAGCTTGTTGGACCTCCTTTTGGATCATAGGCTTGACACTGTCAACAAATTGCTATGGTACAAATACTTGATACACTGTGTCATGTATGCCTATATCAACATGTTTTGTGATAAATGACATAGTCATTCCTACTTGTTGCTCAAATTGATCAACAATAGGTGATGAATCAACTTATTTAGCAGAAGCATCATTGACAAACATTCCCAAAGGGCGAGGTGGGTTATTTGGTATTAGAGGACCAAACTTCTTTAATGTTGATAGAGGATCCATGTTGTTGATACTTCCACCATAGCGTATGTACATATGCCAAATGTAACTGGGATATGGCTAACTAAATTTCTCAATTATATTTTCCTTAGGGTCCCACCAAGCGTGCCAAAATTTATTTTCAAACTTAAAAATTAGTTGATGGATTGTCTAAAGCTCTCAAACAATGATTCCCTTTTGCATCAAACAACTATGCCAAGGAATGAACTATGTTCCACATTTGTGAGTTCCTTAGCTACACTAACGAGGTTAAGTCAGACGATCTAAGAAACTACAAGCGAATGTAAGCTAAGCATAACTAAAGAAAAATAAATTATGAGTAAAAAAGACTTTGATTGATTGATGTGTGTCTAAAATGATATTTACAATAAGTATGTACTAAGTCTAAATCCCATCTGCCATGAACTTGGCCAGCTAAAGGTCATGTGTGATTTACTATATTAAGCTACACTCATGTGGTCGTGTTTGAGATTGTGGCTCGCCTAGCCTACCATGTTTTGCAGCCTATTACGTTTCTCATACGCATTCTTCTCTCTTTCTTTATGTGGTTATTGAAAAATATCCTCATGCTATTTACCCCTTTGTTTCTTGTTCGGTTTAGTTCCAAAATAACATTGAAAACTATTTACAGGGATTATATTATCAATTCACTCCATTCGTCACCTTTTGTTGACCTTAAAAATCAAATGTGACCTAGTGTAACTGTGCAAGACTTGATTCCATCATCCTCAATTATATAATAGTTCATCCTTTATGACCTCAATTGTACATAATTTGAATCACATTAGCCTATGCTGCTTGCAGTTTTCGACTAACAATTAGAATATTTTTAATGTAAACAAACATTAATTTGTGTTTGGTGGCCTTCGATCTCTCACTTTAGAGATAATAGAATTCATTTTATATTTGTAAACAAGTTTTGTAAGACTCATAATAGGTTTTAAAACCAAATGGAACATTTGCTGATTCACTTTTGTTGTGGCAAAATTGTTAAAATAGATTTAAGAATCTATTGATTTATTTATTGATATGAACTATAGTGTAATATATATATTTTTATTATGTGAGCTATTACAAATCCAACCAAGGTTGTTAGGAGCGAGCTCTAAAGTGTAACATTGTAGGATCTTATGCGTTTTTAAGTGTTAACAGTGTTAGAGTGAAAGCAAAATCGTTGGAGAACTCATATCTTTGAGCGCGCAGAGGAAGAGCGTAGGAGTGGTGCGTAGAGGAAGAGCAGTTTCGCAAAGGTCCGACCCGTTTAGTGCCATTTCAACCCGTTTCGACCCGCATGCCCAGTTTTGCGCCTCTTCACCTTCAAATTTTGTAGTTGTGTTAATTGGTCGGTATGTATCCTAGTTTTTTCAAAAATGAAGCTTCACATTAAAAAAAACCTAACAAATTATGACCTGTCATTTTGCTTACTGTGTTTTCTATTTTTTTACTAATCGTTTTGCTTACTCGTTTTTTTTATTTCCATCGTTTTGCTTACTCTATCAAATAGCATGTTTTCTTTTTTGGTTTTGAATAATTAATTAATAATAATAATTGATTACTTTATTAAATAGCTTGTTTTCTTTTTTGGTTTTGTATAGTTAATTGATAATAATAAATGTTGTTGTGATTTAAAAACTATAGACATATAATAATTTTAAATTAAATTAAAATTTGATTTTGAAGGCAACAACCTGGGACTTAGTTTTTTTTATTGATTAATTGTTTTTCAACTTTGGAATTTTTAATACTTAAATTAAATGATTTAATTGCAAATTTCCAACTTCTATTTCTCTATAAATTCTTCTCATCTCTACAATTCTTCTCAATCTCATATCTGAAACTCTTCTCAATCTCATATTTGAAACTCTCCTCAATCCTCTTCGCTGCAATCTGTAATTTCTCTCGCTACCTCACAATTTCAATCATGTCTACATCTGTTCTTGTTACCTGCAGTTCTGGTTCTGCACCTCCCAGAGTGCATAAAAATGCATTAGGAAGCATAACTGATATACCATGGAAACATGGTGTATCTGTTGATGGATGAACCAGACTGAAACACCATTTGGCTGGTACACAGTTCAACGTTGTTGCATGTGATGTTGTACCTGATGATTTGAAGAAACACATGTTTGAACTTGTAAAATCCTTGGAAGATAAGTCATTGAAGAAATCAAAAGAGAATGATACAAATAATGAAGAAAAAAAAAAAGGACAAAAGGTCATTAGAGGAGGATGAGAATGCTACCCCTGCAAAACTTTTCAAGAGAAATGTAGTAAGTACTCAAGCCACCATCAACAACATTTTTAAGAAGAATTTGAAAGAAGAAGCGTGACTAGAAATAGCTTGGTTCTTCTACAATAATGTCATAGCCTTTAATGTGGCAAAGGGTGATGAATTTAAAAGGATGTTGGAGATGGTTTCAAGACATGGCCTTGGTTTTAAGCCACCTTCCTATCATCAAATCATAACAAAGTACTTGAAGCAAAAGGTGGAGGAGACAACTAAGGTCATTGAAGAACACAAACTTACTTGGAAGAAGACAGGTTGTACTATTATGAGTGAGTGGTGGATGGACAAAAGACGGAGGACAATTTTGAATTTCTTAGTTAACAGCCCTAAAGGTACTATTTTTTAAAGTCGATAGATGTTTCTCATATAATAAAAACTGCCGATAAAATATATCAGATGATTGATCATGTAGTAGAAGAAGTTGGAGAAGAAAATGTCGTGCAAATTGTGACCGACAATGCAGCAAATTACAAAGCTACTAGTGCAATGTTAATGTTAAAAAGACAGAGGCTCTACTGGACATCGTGTGCAGCACACTGTATTGATCTCATGTTAGAGGATTTTGAGAAAAAGATAACAGTTCATCATGAAACAATTTCAAAGGGTAAGAAAATTACCAAATATATATATATATATATTCAAATGTTTCTCTAATTTCTTTATTACAACATTTCACCAAAGAAAAATATTTGGTGAGGTCAGCCGCTACTCAATTTGCAACATCTTATCTAACTTTGGGTTGTCTCATGGAGAACAAAAGATCATTGATAAGAATGTTCACATCTAATGAATGGACATCAAACAAGTTTGCTGTAACACCCCGAGTTTAAAATACAGCGCGAATGTATTTTTTTTTTATAAATAAGTAAAAGAATTTTCCAGATTTAATTCAAAAGGATTGAAATAAAATTTACTTTAATTCATTTCATAAAATAGTACGTCGTAGATTAATCAATGAACGTAATTAAATAACTTCATCGTAATATCACTAAGTACTTAATTCTGGAAATTTAATAATAAACATCAATACATTTCAAAAGATAACAGTGTCATAATCTCAAAAGAAAATATCAGAGTGCAGAACAAGTTAGCGGAAAAGTAGTACAATAATTTCCAAAATAAAACAAATTACATTTTCCAGTTCAAAATCCTATACATCAAATCTAACCGATCATGCACTAAAGCTACAGTAGCACGGATTTCCTCCGCATCCCAAACAAGTCTCATCCGACTCCGCCGCTCGCCTCGATGTAACCTCCTCCTCCTCATCATACAGAGAGGGATCAGTCTCCTCAGAAGTCAGATCAATGCACAATCTAGGTCGCTTCGGCGGTGCCGGAATCTCAGAACAGTCATCGGATATCCTAGATGGACTCGGAATATCAGTTGCTACTGGCGTCGGCCCTTTGTTCTTTTCTTCCGCCTCAAAATCTCGTACAACCCCTCCAATCACCGGGTTAGGAGTCACCACTCCTACAGTGGCCTCCGTCTCAACCCCTCTAGCTGGCTCCTCCGCATCATCAAAAATTTCGTGCGCCTCCAATACCAAACGGGAAGGCACAGGAAATTCAATCCTCGCATAGCTGTGCTCCACGTAGTGCACCACTCCGTTAGTCCTACAGGTCCTCTTCAATCTCCCCGTCTATGTAGCCCTGCTTGAGATGGGGTCGTATACCCAAGCAGTAGACACGGAGCGATAAATGAAATCAAGCGACGTTTCCGTCGTCTCGGGACCCACGGGTGGCATGGGTTTGGGGGGCATCTGAGGGCAAAGCCCAAATAGTAAAGGGTCACCGACCGAAATTAACAAATAAACAAATAGCATATATCTCATAGTAACAAATATATCAATGGCATATCATATAATGATGATGAAAAATAAAGATGCTCATTTTGAAATTTCATGACATGCATGCCTTTTCAAAACAACAACCAATTAATATGGAAATTATGTTATAAGTACAGCCAACACTTCAGCAATCACAATCATTTATCAAAAACTCATATTTTATAAAGTATTCACACACATCAATTTCCAATCATAAACATATATTCAAATCGTAACCCACCGGTCAATCACCACGATGCAATATGGATATGCTCATGTATTCAACTTCTTGGAATTATCAAGGTGCAGTCGCTCAACACACCAACACAATTTAAATATGTTTGACTTTAACGGCCCTCAAGACCAGGGTGCAATCGCTCAATAGATCAGCACTAGTGCAGTCGCTCAACAGACCAACACGTTTGACATATACCAGGGTACAATCGCTCAACAGATTAGTACTAGTGCAGTCGCTCAACAGACCAGCACTCGTGCAATCGCTCAACAAATCAGCACGTTTTTGCGCATTTCAGGGTACAGTTGCTCAATAGACCAGTACCAGTGCAGTCGCTCAACAGACCAGCACTCGTGCAATCGCTCAACAGATCAGCACATTTACACATTACTCTGTGGCCCATCGCGGGTACCACCTGACTATGCAATGCATGAATATGCAGTGTTTTCTCTTCACTGAAATAGTATGCATTATCAGGAAAATTCAACCTTTCCATCATTTTCCCAAGACATCTCAACACAATTAATTCCATCATCAACACATCAATGATTAAACATTCAAGCAATCATTATCACTTTACATTATTTCAAAATTCCATTCTTAATTATCATAAGTCTTTCCAATGTTTTCCCAACTCTTAAAATTCATAAAACAGAGTTTAAAACTGAGATTTCTGGAAAACACGAATCTGTATTCGAATACAGCTTCATTGTATTTGAATACATAAGCAAAAAACAAGGCAAAATCAACACTCTGTATTCGAATATAGCCTCAGCCTCCTTGTATTCGAATACAGAGGCTGTCACAATGCAAAAATCAGTATTTTCACAACACCAGTAAAGTCTCAAAAACTTCATCACCACCACTTCAAATTTTCACAAAACTCTATTTTAATTTGTCACAAACCTTCCCAAATGCTCCCCAACACTTAAAGTTTATAAAACAATGTTTAAAACTTGGTTTTTCTGAAAAATACGAATCTGTATTCGAATATAGCTCCCTTGTATTCGAATACAGAAGCTAAAAACTGCAAATTTAACACTCTGTATTCGAATACAGCATACTTGTATTCGAATACAGAGAACAAAAACAGTGTAACTCAGCATTTTCTCCCAGGTCATTAAAGGTTTCCAAAACATCATCATCTCTTCTTCAAAACTATTTCAAAGACTCCATTTTAAATCATTTTAACCCTTCTCAATGTTCCCCAACACTTTAAGATTCACATGACAGTGTTTAAAACTTAATTTTCTGGCAAACACGAATCTGTATTCAAATACAGCTTCCTTGTATTCGAATACAGAAGCTAAAACTTGAGTTTCTGGAAAAACCCGAATCTATATTCGAATACAGCTCCCTTGTATTCGAATACAGAAGCAAAAATTGTGAAAGTCAGCATCATGTATTCGAATACAAGACTATCATAGTCGAATACAGATACGAATACAATGTTAAAATTTTACTTCTGTATTCGAATACGACAGAGTCGTAGTCGAATACAGATGCTAAGTCAGAAGCAAAAATCCTTCCTCTGTATTCGAATACAGGGGCCCGTATTCGAATACAAGTTCGAAAACTTGAGTAAAACAGAAGCTTGGCAGGTTGTATTCGAATACACTCATGTTGTATTTGAATACACCTTCGAAATCAGTGACATTTTTCCTGAGGCTTCAACACATTTTCAAACTGTTTCCTTTGAAAAATCAACAAAAACACCAAAACAGATTCAACACTCTTTTGAACCACAAAACTCAGGCATTTTTCATCAATAACAACTTTTCCAGAAAACACTTTCATCATTTAAAATCCCTTTTCTTTTGAAAACATCAGGATCACCAGAATCACTCAAAACAGAATGTCAACCACATAGAATAGACCTTTTTCAATGTTCACATTGTTGATCATTTCTCAAAACAACATGCAAGGTATTTCCAGCATTCTTACACAACCAATCATAACATGCAAAGCATTTTCAGCTTTCTCACACAAGCAGAACAACATTAATACATTCAGCCATACAACAACCATCACATAGCAGCAAAACACCAACAGAATGCATTTTCGCATTTTATAACAACCGGCACAATAGTTTTAAAAATATGCATTTTGATCATCTTCAAAATAACATGCAAGACATTTTTCAGTTTTCCCACACACAAACAAAACAACATTACTGCATTCAACCAAATAGCAACCATCACAGAATCATTACACATCAACAGAATCCATTTTCTTCATTTTTCAAAATGTCATTGCAAAAACAGTTTTTCTTTAAACAATGATGAAAACATCAGTAATGTCATGACAGTTATGCATTTACAGCCCTAATGCAACTAGAAAGTGGAAGGTGCCCTTACTCTTGTTGCGTTTCTACTACTGCTCACGTTTCTGTTTTCGTTCCCGTTTACGCGTCAAAAATCGGCGAAACTCCCGCTTGCGTTTGCTGCTACGAAAATAGGTTCTCTAGCTCCAGAATGACGAGGGGAACGGCTTTTGTACTGGGGGTTTTCTGGTTTGGTGCTTGGATTTCCAAGTAATATCACTTTTGAGGAACTGCCCCGTTTTTTTTTTTGAACGAACTGGAAACAGAAAACAAAATGGGAGGGAAGGAGAAGGTGGGTTCTGTTACGTGCAGTAAGGGCAGTATGGGAGGAGGAATGGTGTTCTGATTTTACCCATCCTTCTCACTCCTATATATAGGCTTGTGTCGGTGCCACCTCACCCGACACTTGTCTGATCCTCAACACTTAACCAGTCTCGTCGCAATTAGCCGATAATCCCTTAATTAACTGTCCGTTAATTTAATTACTCGTAATTAAATTAATTTATTCTTCATCCAATAATCTTAATTCATCTTCCAAAATAAATATTTATATATATATATTCACTCAAAACATATATATATTAGATATTTTACAAATATCCACCAAAATACACTTAAAATTAATTCCATAAATTAATTCTTAAATTTAAGGGTCTTACATTTGCAAAATAAATAACATATTATATAACAAAGACCATTAAAATAAATAAATGATGAAATCGAGAAAAATTCAAAGATTGTGTTCCCCAAATTTTTAAATAAATACTTCAAAATAGAAAACGAGTAAAATAATAATTATACCAAAAATAAAAATATGACAATGACCGTCGTCTACTCACAACTATGAAGAATCGACTAAGTTTGTTCTCCAACAACTCTTAGAGTAGCAGACAGGACCTCACCTGACAAATCTGAGAATAAAAAAAATATTCTCAAGGCCTTAGAAAAATTATTCTAAGGTTTAGCTAACTCTAGAAAACCATAAAAAAATCCTTTAAATCTACTCTAAACACAAAAATAAGATTTTTAACCAAATTTACATTTTTTTAGAGATTCATACTAGCATTAGATTTGTGTATTTATCTCAAAGAGTCTCAATGAACACCTTTCAAAGAATAGTTACTCTTCTCCTTTCTTGACTTACTAACCCTAACCCCCAAAAATCATAACCATGAGTATTTGTAGGAGTATGAGAAGTTATGCTCTTGGGGATGTTAAATTCATTATAAGGGTTGAGGGTTTAGGTGTACAATTGGTGTTGTGGAGTTAGAAGAAGCAAGGAGAAAAAGAAAAGAAAAAAAAGGGAGAAGATGGATGTTGTTGCCGAGAGAAGAAGAATAAGGGAAAATGTGACGTGGAAGAATGAAGTGGAGTGAAGTTGGTTTGGTTTTAATTATTTAATATTAATAATAAATAAAAATTATATTAATGAAACGAAGCGTTTTAATCTCCTCCCCTTATGAAAATTCGTTCTCGAATTTATTTGATTTTTTTTAATCTAATACTGACCTTTAGTTTCAAAATAATTGTGGGTACTTTACATGTATGACTTCTTTGGGTTCCCAAGTTGTTTCTTCACTGGATGGACTATGCCAAAGAACTTTTATTGAAACAATGTCCTTCAAGCGTAAACGCCTCACTTGGTAACCTAACATAGCTACCAGATGCTCAACGTATGATAGACTATCATCTAACTGCAGGTCTTCATGATTAATCACATGAGAAGGTTCATGAAGATACTTCTGAAACATCAAAATATGAAAGACCAGATGAACTCGAGAGAGATCCAGTGGAAGTGCCAAGCGATACACTACCGCTCTGACCCTTTCTATAATTTCAAATGGTTCAATGAACCTTGGACTTAGTTTCCCCTTATTACAAAACCGCCAAACTCTTTTCATTGGTCAAACTCGTAGGAATACATGTACTCCCATTGAAAACTCTAAGGGACGTGCCTCTTATCATAATAAGATTTTTGTCTACTATGAGCTGCCACTAAGCAATCTCGAATCAACTTAACCTTTTCAATGGCATCTTGAATCAACTCTGGACCGACTAGTTTAGCTTCTCCAACTTCAAACCATCTTATTAGAGACCTACACTGTATTCCGTACAAAGCCTCAAACAGAGCCATCTAAATACTAGATTGATAACTATTATTGTATGCAAATTCCATCAAGGACAAATGTTGATCCCAACTACCTCCAAGATCCATAACACAAGCACGAAGCATATCCTCTAATATTTGTATAGTCCTTTTAGACTAGCCATATGTTTGAGGATGAAAAGTCATGCTAAGCTTCAAACGAGTCCCTAATGAAGTTTGGAATGACTTCCAAAATTGAGCAGTAAATTGGGCCCCATGGTTAGAAATAAACATCGGTACACCATGCAAAGAGACAATTTCATCTAAATAATGTTTATCATATTGAGATGCAGTATAAGTAGTCTTCACATGCAAGAAATGTGCAGATTTGGTCAACTGATCTACAATCACCCACACCGAGTCATACCCCTTTTAGGTTCGTGGCAATCCTGTGAAAAAATCCATAGCGATACCTTCCCACTTCCATTTAGGTATTTCAACATGTTGAAGTAATCTTGTAGGCTTATGGTGCTCAGTCTTTACTTGTTGACACACTAAGCACTTAGAGACAAAATCTGCTACATCTCTATTCATCCCCTCCCACCAATACAATTCTCCTAAGTCTTGGTACATCTTGTTAGATCCTGGGTGAATAGTATAAGAAAAATGATGAGTCTCTTGTAAAAATTTACTCCTTAAGCCACCAACATTTGGAACACACAATCGAGACTTCAACCTCATCACACCATCAAAATCAACTGAAAAATCAGAAATTTTACCACTCTAAACATTATTTACCATATTCACTAAGTATGAGTCTTGACTTTGAGCTTCCTTGATATCATCAATTATGGTAAAAAATAACTTTGAGCTTCCTTAACGAATTTGTACATGAGCTAAAAATAACCTCGAATGATCAAGTTCAAATTGAATTCAACTGTCAACAATTTCTTGAAATTCCTTAACTATTAGCCTTTTTACTTCTACTATATGAGCGAGACTACCAATGGATTTCCTACTCAAAGCAATTGCAACATTTGCCTTCCCTGGGTGGTATAAGATTGTGCAATCATAATCTTTCAAGAGTTCCATCTATCTTCTTTCTCTTAAATTTAAATCTCGTTGTTGAAAGATATACTTAAGACTTTTATGGTCGATATAAATCTCACAAGTTTCACCATATAGATAGTGCCTCCAAATCTTAAGAGCGAAAATCGCTGCAGCCATTTCCAAATGATGTGTGGGATAGTTTACCTCATGCCTCTTGAGTTATCTAGATGCATAGGCAATAACCTTACCTTTTCGCATAAGTACACAATCGAGACTAACTCTAGAAGCATCACAATAAACTGCATAACTTTCACCACCTAGGGGTAATGCCAAAATAGGTGCTAACGTCAAATACTCCTTTAATTTTCCAAAGTTCGCCTCACATGCATCAATCCATTGAAACTCAACCTTCTTCTGGGTCAACCTAGTCAACGAAGATGCGATTTTAGAGAAATCCTTCACAAAATGTCGATAATAACCAGCTAAACAAAGGAAACTTCGAATCTCCTTTACTGTGGTAGGTCTGGGCCCATTCTACACTGCTTCCACCTAACCTGGATCAACACTTATTCCATTCTTTAACACAACATGACCTAAAAATTGTTGGAACCAAGTTGGCTCTTGCAATTAAAGTTTTGATGTTAACAAATGTATTTTATGAAAATCGTATTTTGACTTAGAAGGAAAAATCAGATAATGACACCACCAGAGGATGACGTCACCAGAAGATAATAAATGCCACCAGAAAGTTCGGCCAGAGGATGCCAGAGGAAACATCTAGAAGATACCAGAGGATGTCATCAAAGGCAAACATCAGAGGATAGCATCAATCAAGGATATCATCAAAGGGAAGGAAAAGTAACATCATCAGAGGATATCTTTCTTGGCCCATATCAGAAGGAAGCAGAGTCTAGAAGGAGTCCTGGTCCAGACCAAAAAGAAGCTTGTCAGAGGGAGACTTGGTCCAGACCAGAAGGAAACATAAGTCAGACTTAGTCCAGACTTAATCCTAACTAGAAGATAGCATGGTCGTGAATATAAGACTCAGTCCAGACTTGGTCCAGAGCAGAAGATAACTGGTCCAGAACAAAGACTTGGTCCAAACTTGGTCCAGACCAGAAGTTAGCATGGTCCAGAACATAAAACTTAGTCCAGATCAGAAGATATAATTGTCCAGAACATAAGACTTAGTCCAGATTTAATTCAGACTCATGGTCCAGATCAAAGGATAAATGTCCAGATTAAAAGATCAATGGTCCATACTAGAAGATAAATGGTCTAGTTGAAAAGATCAATGGTTCATATTAAAATATCAATGGTCCAGATTAGAAGATCAATAGTCCAGATCACAGAATGGTACAAATCAGATCACATTGTCCAGAATTGGCCGAGATCAAAGGATCAAAGAATGGTACAGATCATATCACATGGTCCAGAATTGGTCGAGATCAAAGGATCACATAATTGGTACAGATCAGATTACATGGTCCAGAGTTGGCCGAGATCAGAAGATCGTACGGTCCAGAATTTAAACCATGATGCAAATCAGTGAAAACTTGATTAAAATTCGAAGAAGACTTGGTTAAATTTTGATAGAAATTTGATCAAAGTATTAAGGGGATTTGATCAAAGTATTAAATGGTGTAGATTCCTTCTTCAATCTGGCGTTGTCAGATTGGTAGGTGAAGACTTGACTTGTAGAGTCAAGGTGTTGTTTTCGTTCTTCAAAAGTCTGGGGTTGTCAGGATGTTTGAGAAGACTGGCTTGGAGGGTTAGGTGCTGTAATTCAAAGATTTGAATTAGTGGATTAAAGCCTTCAGGATGAAGGGACTGGATGTAGCCAAGTTAATGGTGAACCAGGATAAATTGTTGTGTTCTTATGCTGTTATTTTCCGCTGCTAAGTCTTATTATTTATTCATCAAGTAAATCACATCAACATTCAACAAAACAGCAAAAAGATTCAAAGTTTGGCAAACACAATTCAACCCCCCTTCTCGTGTTTGCACCTTAAAAAATGTCAACTGTCCAGCCAAACCTCACATTTAGAGAATTTGGCATATAATTGTTTATCTCTTAAAGTTTGCAAAACCAACCTCAATTTTCGCTCGTGTTCTTCTTTACTCTTGGAATAAGCACCAAAAATAAGATTTTTAAACAAAACTTCATTTTCCTAGAGATTCATTGTTAACATTAGAGTTGTGTATTTACCTCAAAAGGTCTCAATAAACAACTTTTAAAGAATGGTACTTTTCTCCTTCCTTAGAGCACAAATCCTAACCCCAAAAATTCAATCCAAAGAACTTGTGAAAACATGAGATGGTTTGCTAAGGAAATGAATACCCTTTCTCTATGGATTTATGGTTTAGGGAGGCAAGCTTGTGACCTTAAGTGAGAAGAAGAAAAAAGGAAAAGAAAAAAAAAACATGAAAATGAGGGTGAGGAGTTGTAGCCGATAAACAAGAAAGAGAGAAAGAGTGAGGTGGAAAATCAATGGTTCGTGACAATGAAAGTAATATGCTACTTTTTCGATTCATGTTCTACCTTTAATCTCTAAAATGTCTTGACCTTTCATTTGGTCAATATGGATGCATAGTAATACTTCCACAAACTATAGATCTTCCTAAGTTGGTAAATTGTCAATTAAGACATGTAGCAATTACTTCAAGTGATGACAATGGTTGTGCTAACCCCTTCTTGAAATGTAAGAAAGTTAGTATTTTAGTCATTAGTGAAGGTGCAAACACGAGAAGGGAGGTTGAATTGTGTTTGTCAAACTTGATTTCTTTTGCTGTTTTGTTGAATGTTGATGTGAATTATTAGATGAATAATTGATCAGACTTAGCAGTGGATAATAACAACATAAGAACACAACAATTTATCCTGGTTCACTATTAACTTGGCTACATCCAGTCCCTTCATCCTGAAGGCTTTAATCCACTAATTCAAAACCTTTGAATTACAACACCTGACCCTTCAAGCCAGTCTTCTCAAACAGCCTGACAACCTCAGACTTTTGAGGAACGAAAACAACACCTTGACTCTACAAGTCATGTCTTCTCCTACCAATCTAACAACCCCAGATTGAAGAAGGAATCTACACCACTATCGGGTTTGACTACAAGGGTTTGGAACTCTGCAAAATTGCTTCTGGTAAGCTGATTGCTGCACTGAATTTCTCTCTCGAAAACACTTAGAAAATTTTTCTTTTGCACTTTAGTGATTCTCTCTTTTGAACTCTCGGATTGTGTTGAATATGAAGCTTGAGTTCTTGTGTTTTTCGATACATGATGCTGCTGCCTGAAGACTCCTTTTATAGCTGCAGATAGGGCTTTGTCTAAGCTTAAATTTGAAATAAATCTTGCTCATATTTCCTTCAAAAATTCTATTAGCCAATCCTGTTTCACTTAAATTAAAACCGTATCTTTTTAGCTTCAGATTGCACTTGAAAATTCTGTTGACCAATCTTGTTTCTTTTAATTTCAAAGCATATCTTTTTAAGCTTCAGATTGCATTCGAATTTCTTCAAGTCTTTAGTGATTTTTTGAATCAAATCCCCTTAATACTTTGACCAAATATCTATCAAATTTTAATCAAGTCTTCACTGATTTGCATCATGATTTAAATTATGGACCGTATGATCTTCTGATCTCGACCAACTCTAGACCATGTAATATGATCTGTACCAATTATGTGATCTTCTGATCTCGACCAACTCTGGACCATGTCTGATTTGTACTAATTCTATGATCCTCTTATTTCGACCAATTCTGGACCAAGTTTTATTTATACCATTCTGTGGTACTCTGATCTAGACCATTGATCTTCTAATCTGAACCATTGATATTTTAATCTAGACCATTGATCTTTTAATCTAGACAATTTATCTTCTGATCTAAACCATTGACCTTTTAATTTGGACATTTATCCTCTGATCTAGACCTAGTCTGGATTAAGTCTGGACTAAGTCTTATGTTTTGGACAATTATATCTTCTGGTCTGGACCAAGTCTAGATTAAGTCTGAACTGAGTTTTATATTCACGATCATGCTATCTTCTGGTCTGGAATAAGTTTGGACCAAGTCTGACTTATGTTTCGTTCTGGTTTAGACCAAGTCTCCCTCTGACAAGCTTCCTTCTGGTCTGGACCAAGTCTCCTTCTGGACTCTGCTTCCTTCTGATCTGGGCCAAGAAAGATATCCTCTGATGATGTTATTTTTCCTTCCCTTTGATGATATCCTCTGATTGATGCTATCCTCTGATGTTTGCCTTTGATGACATCCTCTGATATCCTTTGAAGGTGTATCCTTTGGTGACATCCTCTGATATCCTCTGGATGCATCCTCTGGTACCCTCTGGATGTATCCTCTGGCCGAAACTTCTGGTGACATTTTTATCGTTTGGTTGCTTCCTCTGGATGTATCCTCTGATATTGCACATCCTCTGATTTGTTCTTCTAAGTCAAAATACAATTTACATAAAATAATTTTGTTAACATCAAAACTTTGATTGAAAGAACCAACTTGGTTCCAACAATTAGCAATTGCAAACTAATAGGAGAGGCAAAAATGCTTTGTATATCGAGTGATAAACTTGTTAACCTAACCATTAGATTTTGCCTACATAATTTTGACCCTTTCAAAGTTTTGATATCTGCTCCAAATCTAAAAGCACTCACTTTTAAGGGTCCTCTTCTATTAACAATCATCAAATTTTTTAGAACAACTTGATTTTATTGAAGAAGTTGTGGAGGCCTTGAAGAATTGTTTAAAAATGATCACTAATGTACACTCCTTGGAACTTTCATCAGAAACTCTTAAGGTATTTGAAATTAGTATACGTATATGATTTGTCTAATGTTTTTTCTAGGTTACTTTTAAAATTGTGGATAATTTATCTACTATCCAATAAAAATTAACCATATATATATATATATATATATATATATATATATATATATATATATATATATATATATATATGTATGAATTTTAAAGTGCGGTAAACATTAGTTTATAAACACCACTCACAAATTTATTTAAATTGTTAATTTTTTATTGATTGTTGGATAAATTACGCATAATTATTCCAAGCCAACTTAGGCCTCACCTTTGTCAAATCAATCATTTTAAAAATTCTTATTTACTTCAAATATTTACTAATTAATGTGTGCAAATATTTACTAATTAATGTGTGCATTACCCTTAACATGTGCAGGGTCTTTCTTCAGTTTTCGATTTTCCTAATATAGAACCAATTGGTTTTGATAACTTGAAGTCATTGACCATAAAACTTATTGAAATTGATATACCAAATGGTATAATTAAATACTTACTTCAAGTTTCTCTCCACATGCAGTAACGACAATTGTTCAAGGTAATGTTGCATTATTGTATTACAATTTCTTTGTTGCGAGTTAACATGATTTAGCTGTTGTTTTTATGCTTTTATTTTCTTTAATATTTCATTTATCGTATGCAAACAGATTATAATATTTAATCTATTTGTAATATTTCTTTGGTTATACCCACCTTATTTTGTAAAATTTGTATTAATGTGGTCTTTTTCTAACACAATTTAAAGAAAAAGGACCACATTGCTTACTTAAAAAAGAAGAAAAAAATGATGAAATAGAAAGGAAAATATATATAAAGATCATTTTATGCAACTATTACAAGTTAAAACAAAAACAAAAACCAATTTAAAACTACAAAATAATATAAGGGACAAAAGATTAATATTTACCAAAGAAAAAAATATATCTTGAAGATTAATCTGTACGATTGCAATAGTAGTAAGATGTAGCATTGTATTAGCAATTTAGCATTGTATTAAGGGAACTTATATTTATTTGTTTTTATCGGTAAATAGTATATTAATAGGTAGATTAATTTTTTTGGATTTTGAACTCGAGATTTCCTTTTTGTAATTGATTTGGTGTTTCTTAATTCACCAATCAAATATAAAATATGATATTAAGGGTCTGTTTGGCATAACAAAGAACGAGTTTATAGATGATATGCTATAATAGTCATTTATAAATTTATAGTTAATAGTTTATAGCATTTTTTTTATAATCTAATTCAAGTAGCTTATCAGTTTATAACTTTTTTTTTCCTTCCAATTTTACCTTTATTATTGTAACTAAAATATGTTTTTACCTTTTATAATTTAAAATAAATAATTTAAAAAATTTATAATACTTTAAACATATAATTTATTTATAAATAATTTATATAAAATTTAAAATAATTTTAATAAATAATATTTTAAATTAAATAATTTATTTATTATAATTTAAAATAAATAAACTAGCTAAATAAATAAAAATATACACGAGATTAATAAATTTTAAATTAATAAAAAAAATCAAATTTTAAATTACTACTTTTAGAATATTTTAAGCATTACTTGGTAAAGTTTATTTTTAATTAAGAATGTCCTTTTATATTTTTAAACTAATTGAATTCCTAATTTTATTAAAAACTTCAATTAACTTAAAGGCTATCCGCTACCAACTATCATCTAATTTATCCAAAACATAGCCTAAGGGAACTTATATGATGTGAGTTATGATTTATAAAATGTATGGAGAAAATGTTTTGTTGAATTGTTGTTTTGATATATAAAATGTTTTGTTGAATTAACTTATATGATGTGAGTTATGATATATAAAATCATATTAAAATTATTTAGCCTAAGGGTTCTTTAATTTATTTTTAAATTTCATTTTAATTCCTTAAATAGTTTTTATTCCATTTTAGTAGCTTGACTTACAAACTTTATGCATTTTTGTCCATGCTTATAAAAAACAATACATTTTGGTCTCTTGAAATTGTTTCGTTTCGTTTTGGTCATTCAAATTACGAACTTTAAACACTTTAGTAATTTTTTTTCTAGTTTTCCGTTTGAGTCATTTAAATGTTTTCTATATTTCTTTCTTCTTCTTATTAAGTCAGAAACCTATTTCACCAAAATATAATATCATCATTGAAAATATTTTGACATACTCAAATGGAAAATTGATATAAAGGATAAAGTTTGTAATTTAAGGAATCATAATAAAACGAAAAAATTTAAGAGATCAAAATTTCTAATATTTGTAATTTAAAGGGTAATGAGTGTAATTTAGTAAAAAAAATTGATAGATGGTAAATGTAGTATAGTTAGTATTTAGTTGGGTGATGATCAAATCACCTCTTTTTATCACATCATTTTTTAACTCTCATTTAAATCATCAACTCAACCTTATTATTAGAAATATAAAAGTTGTTGAAGTTTGTTAGTAGTAATTATATTTGTTAACTCCTCACAATCTTTATATATAGATTATATATAGAGCATGAATATTCATCTCTTTAATCTTGAGATTTGTAACACCTATATCTCCCAATTCAACGAGAAAACTAAGTTTCCATTTTTGTGGATAGAAAAACAAAATGGGGTCAAATTATCATAAAGACATATTGCTAATCACACTTAAAAAGATCAAGTCAATTGGAGCTTTTTGAATTTCAAAGACTCAAGGCATGGCCATTTGATACATTTTTCTCTTGGTGAAAGAATGTGTGTTACTTGCACGATTGGTTAGAGTTTTTAACAAACCAACCTGAGTTTTTTTAGTGTGTTTTGTCTCGATTGCACACATTTTATAAAACTTTCTTATAATGTCACTCAACACACAAGTACTTAAGTGATTTATGTTTAATTATAGATGTATTGTGTTATGAACTCTTGAAAACTAGATGTAAATTATTTTTTATAGCCTAAAACATAATAACTTTTAGAAAAAATGCTTGATTTAAATGTAAGTTTGTGGGGACAATACTAAGTCTCCATTTGGAAGATTATGAGGGAAGAGGAGGAAAGAGAGCTTTGGATAATAGAAAATAATAAGGGAAATAGAGGAAGGATAGTCTGCCAACTTGATTAAAGGGTTTAATTTTCTTCATGATAAAATTACCCTTAATTGTGAGTACTAAAAAAAAAAGGATTGGAAGAATTTAAATAAATTCTTCAAAAAAAATTCTATCACTTTATAAAAATAATTTCAAAATTAAAAATAAATTAATTTATGCATCTAATTTTTGTTCCCTACAAAAATACTTTCTCAGATAAGGTAGGAAGATTCCTTTCTTTCTTTTGTTCTCCTACCCTCTTCCAAAGCCCTCTCCTTCATACTCTGATACATAATCTAATCAATCTTACGAGCAGTCCTAGGATAATAATAGAAATTTGTTCTAGTGAAATGTAATTAGTCCTGCATGATAACTGTTTAGATTCTTATTATAATTTTCTAAACAATTATTGTCCGTGATTAATAGCAAAATGTATGAATCTTGTAAGGATAAATTTATGAAATGATAGTTCATTGTTATTCATGAGATAGTTTAGATGATAATATTTCTATTAAATATTATTATTATTATTATTATTATTATTATTATTATTATTATTATTATTTCAGGAAGAAGTCTTACTGCTAACGGCTTGCTGCTTTACTATGAAGGATATACTTTAAAGTTCGAAGATTCTACTTTGAGAATGATTAAAATCATTTGATTTTAATTATAATAAATTTTTAATGAAGGGGAGGAAACCTTTGTTTTAAAATAAGAGATACGATGACTTTTTAATAATTTTGTGTTTGGTTAAAGAAGAAGGGAAGAATTTTAAATGGTTTTTATGTTGTATTGGTTTTCTCCCTTCCCCTCCCATCTAAATCCCACCACAATGGAGTGAAAGCAAAATAAACTCTAGGAGAGATTTTTTGCAACATCTCCTCCCCACACAAATTGAATCAAATACAAAAACTTAAAAATATTTCTTCTTCTCTCCTCCTCTCTATCTACTTACAACCAAACACACGCTTAGTAGATGATTCAATGGAATTTAGATAAACTTTTAAAATTTAGATTAGATCTAACTAAATTCTACAAAATCGAATTTTAAGATGTTAGATGTCTCCTATTTATTATTATTTTTTAGTCAAATCTCGTGAGATTGAAAACTTACAATAAATTATCGTATTATTCAATATGTGAATTGGGCAGACATTATTAGAGGAAGGAAACATTTTCTAATAGAGAACTAATAATTTTGCTTGATGTTAAATGTCAAGTACAAATACGTATTTATAGGTACATATAGATAACGCTATACATATTTCAAGGATCTTTCTAATTAATATACACTTCTAGATACATTCTACATTTTTTATACTTAAAGCACTTTTAGATTTTTACATAAAAAATTTAAGTAGTTTTAGACTTATCTAATTTCAAAATTTTAATAACATTGCTCCCGCTAAATTTAAGGATTTCTTCTTCACTCCAAGTCTTGCTCTTAGTTCTTGAAAGTCTTCAAATTTCAACGACTTTGTGAAAATATTTGCAACTTGTTCTTGATTCTTCACATATTTAAAGTTCATCTTTCTTGAAAATGTATTCTCTTATGAGACGGCACTTTGTGTGTATGTGTTTGTTGCAATCATAAAATGTTGGATTATTTGCAAGTGTTTGTGCAGACTTATTATCATTACAAATCTTTGTAGCTTCCTCTTGTGGCATATTAAGTTCCTTCAACAATCTCCTTAGCCAAATGGTTTGGCAAGTGCAAGTTGTTGTTGCCACAAACTTTGACTCACATGTTGAAAGTGTGACAATAGATTGTTTCTTTGAACTCCACAAAAAAGCATCATTACTCATGAAAAATATAAAGTCACTAATGCTCTTTTATCAACAATATCTCATGCAAAGTCATTGTCACACAATCCTAAGAGTTTAAAATCATTACAAAAATAGTAAAATAGCCTGTAATCAAGCATATCTTTTAGGTAGTGGAATATCCTCTTAGCAAATTTATGTGTGTAGAAGTAGGAGCTTCCATGAAATGACTCACTACTCCCACCACAAAGAGAATATCAGGCCTTGTACTTGTTAAGTATTTTAGGCTTTTCACGAGACTTTCGTTGTCTATTGATTTGTTTGTCGAATTGCATTCAAACATTTTAAATTCTTTAAAACTTCAGTTGCATATTTTTTTAAAAATAAAAATACATTTTTCAATTGATTTACCTCTAGGCTCAAGTAGTATGACATGAATTTATTATCAATCATCTCAAACTCAAGCACTATGGCCTTTTTGAATTATCCAAATAAGTTTGGATTGTTCCCAATGAATATAAGATCATTTACACAAAGACAAACAATCAAAATATAACTATTATCACGAAATTTGATATAAAGAACATATTCATTAACCCAATGAGCAAACTCACTGTCTTGGAAGTACTTGTTGATGTGACTATCTCATGTTTTTTATGCTTGCTTCAACCCACCTTAATCTCATAACTTTATCTTCATGTCTTTTATTCATGTACACCCATTTGTTGCTCAATATATAGACAACTTCTTTAAAATAGCCATTTAGAAATGCCAACTTTATATGAAGTTGATAAAGTTTTCACTTTATTTGAGCTACTATAAATATTAGCAAATGAATAGTGTACATGTGAGCGACTGATGCAAATACTTCTTCATAGTCAATTACAGGTTTCACCTCTCCATTAGCATTATTTTTTTGCTTAGTACACCTATTTAACTCTAATTGCTTTATGACCTTTTGGAAGAGTTGTTAATTCTCAAATGTTGTTCTTCACAGTTGATTTATCTCCTTATCCATGATTTGTCTTCAAATTTTATATTTTACTACTTCCCCAAAATTTAATAGCTCATCTTGCCTTCTCTTCATTCTTGTTTTGTGAGCTTGTAAAGAATCTTCTAATTTTTAATAGACATTTAGTCAAGATCTTTTGATTCGTTGTCTCTATGATTGTAAAAGAAAAGGAAGTGGTTCAAATAGAAAACACACGATTTTGCTTGATGCCGAATACCAAATACAAGAAATTATTATAGATAAATTACTCTAAACACCCTTCTAGTTAAGAATTTCCTGATTACTATACATTTCTAAATACATTTCACATTTTTCTGCAATTAAAACACTTATAGATTCTTAATAGACATTCTAAATAGTTATAGATTTATCTACTTTCAAATTATTTACAACATATATAAGTCTTTCTACAAGTTTAAGCTTTCAATATTGTAAGACTAACCTAATTAATTTGGTGGCATATGATGCACTTGGACATATATTTTTACCTTTGCCCCATTTTATGGACATGATAGTCTTTTTCTTCATATTGTGCTATATTTTAGAGTAATTTTTTACTTTGAGATGCATGGAGGGACTAAAAAATCAGTTTATGCTTTGTGTTTTTATCCTATTTTGTTCCATCTCAATTATTTTTTTGCTTTTCTAACCATTCTTTTCAATTGACATTTTCAATTAATAAAATATGTATATTAGGTTTTGTTATCAAACTCGGTATTGTTGAATTTTTAGAAAAAATATAGTTGATATGATTCAATAATAATAATGATGTGGATGGTTAAAGCCAACTATTTTAAATATATGAAGTCAAGGAATATTTTAAGACTAATTAATTTTCGACCAATTAATAATTTTGCTAAAAAATACACACACAATGTTATGTATTTGGATCTTTCACAACTGCAGGATGGTGCAGTAGACTATAAAATCATTTGATTTCAAAAAGAGAAATTTATATTGTGCAGTAGATGATTCCTACACTTTGTAAAAGAATATTTTCAACACTCAAGTTTATTAAATACAGAAGACACAATTCTATTCATACACATTTAACAAAATACAGACATATAAACACTATGATGATAAACTGTGAAGAAATATAGAAGTTTCTTAGCTCTCTTTCTTTCTAATCCAAGAGGATATTAGTCATAAAGCACTCATGTGTAAAAAGTAATAAGTTTAAAAATAACATTCAAATGCGCGAGAAAAATAAAGAATAAAAATGGCGTTTAAATTTCTTTTTTTCTATCTCTATATTTCATTGACTTTCTATTATAGATCCATCTTCTTGCGGTTGGGACATTCCTAAATTTTTGCATTCAAAATATTAGTAATTATCAGACGATCCAAATTTAACATTAATATTTTAACTTATATTATATATATAAATTAAAATCAACCTTTTAAAGATCGACACCAAATACGTAAACGTGAGACTAACTAAAAACAGAATTCCTCTTTCTATCCATCAAAAGTGTAAAATAACACACAAGAAAAAGAAAGAAAAAAAAAAGAGAACCAATAAAACACTTTTCTTTGTTGTGTCGTTATGTTTGAAAGGTTCTTCTTTTTCTACGTCTCTCCTCATTGAGCTAAAGAAAGGGATGCAACAATGTGAAAGAATTGAAGCTTCTCCAACAAGTCTTTTCCATGATTTGTGGCTCTTTTTTCCACTCTAAGAAAAAGTTCTTCACTAAGCTTATCACCAATATGAGCATCAACAAGAACACCAGACACACTTCTACAACTGTTGGCTAATGCCTTTCCTACTTCACTTGCATCATCTGGTTGGTTCACAACAAGAGGGCTTCCTCCTTTGAAAACTTCAAGTTTGTTTATTGAAAATGAACCATCAGCTTCAACAACTTCCTTGAAGTCTTGTAGGCTTGGTGCATACACTGGAATGTTGAAATTGTCTCTTTTTTCATGGCTAATTAAGCCCTGTATATGATTTAATTCATAAACAATAGACATAACAGTTAGATAAAGTTTATATTATTTAATTGGTTGGACAACTTTTAAGGAGAGAATAATTGACTATTCAAACACAAGTTTGAAACAATGTACTTATGACCTCACACTAAGTTTATACTTTTAGTGAAAGAGGTTTTTTGACTAATAAAAGTGACTAAATGTGTTTGGTTTTTAGTGTTTATTAAAATTGAGATTGACATAAAAGTGATTTGCATTTGATTGTTTTCACTTTGAAAAAAAGTTTGAAACTACAGAGTGTATAGTTTTTTTTTTTTTTTTTATAAAACTAGTTAAATTTGATGAAATTGTAATGACACTATGATTTTATTGAAACTACAAAATATAAATTTTTGTCAAATTCACAATAATTCATAATGATTTTGTTAAACTAATGACAAATCCTAACTCGTATTTAGTGTAGATTTCTCAACAAAGTGCAAAAAATTACTTTTACTAAAAAGTAATGTAATCAAAAGCAAAATTGATATTTACTAACGTCAACTAAACATTTATATTTTTACTAAATTCATGTTTGATAGAGATAAAATTATTTCTAGTGATATCCACCTTAAAACCAAACACTATGAAATACAAAATAATATGACTCATATTATGAAGATGTTATTACAATTGTACTCTCTTAATTACACTATATTGGATGCCTAACATGTTATGATATACATTACTAGTTCAGTTCAAAGAAAACTTTTGGGCCCTTAGCCTCCAAAATTCCAAATCATTAGAAGCAAATGGATCAGAAAAGAAGAGAAAACATTATTTTTTGTCTTGTTTTAAGACATAATGATGATTTTTTGTAAAACATCCAAAAACCTAATTGTTGGTTAATATTAGTGTCTGGCTGCCAGCCAGCATTTAATTATTATTTTCTATTGTCATGATGTAGCAATAGCATGATGAATAGATGGCTAGATCAAATTTGTGGTGGCCATCAAATGGCTAGGATCAACTTGTTTAAATCATAGCAATTTAAGTGAAAAATAAAGTGTAAGTGATCATTTTACTTGCTAAGGTTGAGTTTAGAGGAAGATTTTGAAGAGTTAATTTTATATTTTAATATATATATATATATTTGAAAATTTTAAAATATAAGATTTTAATTATATTTCATTCAGTAAAAAAATTTATAATTTGTTTAATTTCAAAAAGAAAAATAAGTTTATTGTGTTCCTTCAAAATCCTTCTCCCACAAAGACTTTAAATAAGTCACTAAATGTATCAAAATTATAAATATATTTTTATTTTTTATTAATAATTTTATAAATTAAATTGACTTACTAAAATTATACTTGAGAATCAAATTAACTTAAAAATAACATATTTAAGAATCAAAATTGACAAAAGAAAAATACATATAAATATAATTTTATAATTTTGATAAATTTACGAACTTATTATACAACTTTTCACACATTTAAGAATAATACCACTCTTTACTCAAAAAATTAATGTGACACCTAAAACAATGTATCATTTATGTTTTTATCCAAAGTCCTTTTTGGTCTGCCAATAACAAACATAAAAATGCAGTTGAGGTGTGCACTATTTAACACACAAGCACTCATAAAAATGTTTTTTTTTTTTAATATTGATAATAATTACCTCTTGGACAAGATCATCCCAAGCATCCTGAAAATGGGTCCCAAAGAGGAGACCAGCCCCACCTTGGTCTGTGGGGTCCACTGAAGTTCTGCCTAAACAAACCAAGAACATGATTGACCCTTTACTTTTCATCTCTACTGACCTTGAGCTAAGGAACCCTGCCAAGTCAGTTTGGAATTGTTTCTTGTATGCATTTGCTGTTATGTCACTAGCACCATGAATAAATACCCTTCCTTTGTTGTATGCAATTGATCTCTTTTCCTCAACAGATTCTGGTACCTGGAATGATGGGTCCCAAGTCAAAGGAACATATTTTAGTCAAATTCAACATATGTATCTCACCATATCTCCCTTTTGGACTTTTAGTTTTGGTGGTAATTCAATATTTTATGGCCATATACTAACATAAATAAAGGTATAAATATGGTTTTATTTTATATAGTTATTGTGTTTTTTTATTTTAATCTTTGTAGATTTTGTTGTTTGAGTTTAATATCTGCAAATACAATAATAGCTATTTTTAGTTATTAACGATATATATAATTCAATAAAATTATGTTACGTGGTTCAATAAATTGTCGACAAAGACTAAAAATAACAACATTTGAATTTATAAGAATAAAATCTAAAAAAAAATAATTAATTTATAGAAATTAAAATCAATAAACACTATAATTGTAGAGACTAAAATTATATTTAAATTATAAATAAATAATACACAAAATTCTTTTTCTAGAGATCAGCTAATAATTTTCAATAGTCAATAAAATTTAAATTTAAATCAAGTTTTAATATATGTGATCTTTTTGTGTGCATATATAGTTTTCTTTTATCTTAAAATTTAATAACAAATATATATTTATAAAAGTTTGGTAACTTTATCCATAAATTGTCCTTGTATGTGATATCTTGTATTCAAAGTTGCATCTATCAAAATGATAAATTTCTATAGGAAAAAGGTCTAAAACTTGAATCTTTAATCATATGCTTAAAGAGCTCAAATTGCTACTATTTCGAGTACACTAGAATGATTAAGAATATATGAAGTTGAGTAAGTGCTTAATTACTATGGATATATTAATCAAAAAATAGTCCAAATACGTGTCACTATGACCCTAAAGTAAGGTCTTTTTTCAACTAATCTAGAGACTTTGATAGTTGCATAACTTTTGACCATAATTTATGATTTAGGCTTCAAACTAATGCATTAATTATACATCTAGACGATTTATTATATTATTGGCAAATATTTCTTCATTTCTTGGTATTTTGTGGAGGAAATTATTATTTCATAATAAAATAAAAATAAAAAGTAGTAAAAAAATATATTTAATTTAATTTTAAATTAAATATATTATTTTTTAAATTATTTTTATTTATATTTTATTTCAGAGTCAATTAATAATTGATAGACACTACACATATTCTTTGATGGTGGGGTAGGGGTGACCATAAGAAAGTCATAAACGGAAGAAAACGGTGAAAAGTTCATAGAAAACTACTTAATCCTTATTGACCAAAAGTTTTCAAGAAATGTATGATACCTTGAAGTTGAAATTCAATCAAAAGTTTTGTAAAAGATAGAAAGTCATGGCATGATTTGAAAATGTTGTTCTTGAAAAGTATTTAAAACTAAAACTAACCATAACTATATACTAATATAATAAAATTAAATTACAAGAAATGTAAGTTTTTCATATGGAAGAATATTAATATTTAATATACTCTCTTCGCATTTTTAGTTATCGTTTTGAGATTATTTACACATATAAAAAAAATCAATAAATTTATTTATATTTAATAAAATTATTTATCATTTTTTTATAACACTATTATTTTAAAACTACTTATTTCTCTATTTATTTCTCTCTTCTTAATAAATACTTAAAGGTATTAATGAGAAGTAAATAGGAACTTTTCTTTACAAGAACAAATTAATGGGGTATATATTAGGGGGAAGGGGAGATGTTATAGTAGCTGAGAAAGAATCTTGAACTTCCTATTTATAACTCAACTAGGCTAAAAATCCTTTTAATTTTATGATTAATATCTTTAATTATTATTTTTCTGTGTTTTTACATATATTTTATGTTCATATATACAAATTGGTATTATATATAAGTAGTGTGGTCATGTACTTTTTCCCTTAAATAACAATTTTCAAATAAATACAGTTAAAAACAAGAATAATTTTTTTAAAAAAAAAAAAACAAGATAATGAAATATTATACAACAAAAATTGATATATTATAATTACCTGAGACAACCAATGCAAAGAAAATGCTGAGTGAAAAACATCAACGGACCTAGCCGGAAAAAGTCTCCGGTAGAAAGAACCGGGGACACCGGCGGCGAAGTAAGAGCGGTGGTTATCAGCAGCAAGACACTCTTCCATACTAACACCATAATTGGCCAATGGTGGAAGAAGTTGAAAAAGGGTATTAAAGTCATTACTTGGAAGGTCAGAGAAGAAAGCAGAGAATTCAGGTGGATTGAATCCTAATGCTTCATAACGTTTGATGATGTGTTTTATTATCACATCAACAACATTAATTGTGTTGCTTCCACATGAACATCCCAAATCCACTACAACAAATGGAATTTTTGGACCATCAAGCTTAACTCCATCTAGTGCTTCTTTTAGAAGGTGAAACATGGACTTTGCATGTATGGCCTACAAAAATTATATTAATTTCATATATAATTCAATTTGTGTTCTTTTCTTGTATTTAACATTAATAAAATTCATGTCATTATAAATAAAAAATGCATATATTAGTATCATATTTACATTATGGAGACATGTTCATGTGAAGTTCAAATTTTTAATTATATGATTTTTTTTTCCACTTAATTTTGTGTTTTCTATCTCTTAGTAGATAATAAATAAGTAGAATACCATTTTGTTAACATTTACCGAAAAAATCTATTTATTTTGTGAAATCGTTTTTTTTTAAATAAGTTTATTTTAATTTGTTAATAAAAAGAAACGAGACTTTTGAAGTAATAACTGTTATAATAGAGAGAAGATGGAATATAAATTAAAAATGTTCCATTTTTAAAAAATAAAAAAAATTATTTTAACAACTTCATTATTCCTTTCAAGAGTCTCTTATTTATTTGTTAACAAATTAATTTAACACAAATTTTAAAAAATAAAAATACAAAATATTTTCATAAAGTAAACATAGTCTAAATTTAGTGACGGATTTTATTTTTTCTATTTCTAATTTTGATGACACATTTTATCTTAATATCTTTAGTGGTCTTCTCTTTTTGATTGAAAAATGAGTTTGGAGGATTTATTTTTGTTTGTAAATGGAGAGAGACAAAAGGGAATGGGGAAGATGAAGTAGTTCAATGGAAAATTATATATAAATTAAGAATCAAATGAAAAGAAGAGGGTACCTGTGCTTGTGAATTGTTGGCATAGCTAGATTCTCCTTTGCCACCTTTCATGCTAAGCAACCTTTCTAGCTCCATATGGGACACTACAACATTGTCTCCCATGACACAATGTTATGTGATGAAGTAAACTAAGTAGAAACTAAATGGAGGAAGAGTGTGTGTGTATACCAAAAAATATATAGATATTTGTGGGGTTTTCAAGGTCTCTATGATAGCTAAAATGAGAGCCAAGAGAGTTATATATATAGACAACAAAGGAGGAGAATAGTATATAATCAATTATGTTGGCTACTATATTCTATAGGCCCCTCTCTGTATCAAAGGGGAATTAATTATGTAGCAAGAAGCAAAAGCATCAATTATTATGCATTTACACTAATCCAATTAATCCAAAAGGGTAAAAAAAAATTATTAAAATTTAAATGGTAAAACACACACATAATATCTGTAAAGTGTTACAAATTCAAACTCGTGTCTCAGTATATGTCTCTATTAATGTGAATTGCATTCACATATCGTAAAAGAGTTAAATCTATGTATTAGATAAAAATAATGAATAAAAGCAAGCATCATTGTGCATTAACATAAATGCAAAAAGAGGGAAATGAAGTATAAGAAAATATAACAAATAAGTTTAATGAATAAAAATATGGGCCTCACATGGAAAAGGGAAGGCCCAAGATTGGCGCCGGATTTTGATTTTAACAGCCACCAAACAAGTTCTGCGATTTGCTGCGGTTGAATTAAGCTGTTCTCACCTTTACCACACTCAAAAGTGAAAAGTAAATGAATATAAATCACTTGTCTTTGTGTGTGCTTTGCAGTTTCCACCACTCCTATTCAGTTATTCAGCTTTTCTCAATTTATTTTGAGGTTAGAAGGTATATGGATTTAATTGATATGAATTAATGTAATTATTTCTACATAGTCAATTAATTACTCTAAATTGTTATGTTATTATTTTTTTCATATATAACTATTTTTGTTATATTTCATCAACAAAAATTAAAATACTTTTGTATTTTTATCGTGATTTTGTATTGTAAATTAAATAATTTAACTATTTTAATTAAACTATTTTTTTGTTATTAACTTACTCATACTCTATTCTTTTCTTAAATACCTTCTCGTATACTCCATATCAATACCATACCCATATCTATAGTCAGAGCCAATAGTACTGTTAAGTTATACCAAAATAATAGATTCTATTCAAAATGTATATATTTTTTATAGATTATTATTGACAATACAATTGCGTTAGCTGAAAAAAGTTTTATGAAATTCAAATTGTTTAAAACGAATTTAAAATCAACAATGGTGTAAGATAGATCAAACGAATTGGTCATCTTATACGTTAAGAGTAAAGTGTTAGAATTGATTGATTACAAAATTTTAATAAATGATTTATGAACTCAAAAACCTTAAAGATTACAAAAATCGATAATTATATAGATTGTACTTAGAAGAATATAATGCAAAAACTTTCTTACTTTTTCGGCTATCTTTTTGTCTTATTTTTATTAATCTTCTCTATTTTAGAATATATTTGAATCTTGTTTTGATACTTTTCATAATATTTAGGTTGTATTAATTGCTTCTCAGCTTTATGCATTTTTATTTGATAAAACTATTTCTATGTTGATAAGATCCATGCGTTGCGTAGACTAGGTTAAGAATTTTTTGTGGTTTTTTTTAAAATAATTTTTTTTATTATTTAAAATCTATATATTGTTTGTGTATCTAATTTATAATTATTGAGTCAAGAAAATTTATAATTATTAAATATAATTTATAGAAATATAATATTTATAATGGTAAATTGCAATCAGCAAAATCCGTCAATTTGATTTTTGTTGCAATGAAGAACCAAACAAAATATATATATAAATTATATTATTATGAAATTTCATAAACTTTTTTTGGAACTAATACTAATACATGTTCATATTAGTTAAGATCAAATTATACTTCTTTTTTTGTTTTTACTATACTGAGACTCAATTGAAAAAAAACTAAGCATAAAATATATACAAACTCACGTATATAATGACGAAATAGAATATATATATATATATATATATATATATATATATATATATATATAAAAAACAATGAAAATGATATCATTTAAATTTTTAATTCCATTTTAGTATTTCATTCTATTGGTGTCAAAGAAAATTCTAAAGTTTACATGAGAATTACAAATAAATTCAATGTGTTCGATTTTAATATTATAAGAAACATGTAAATATATATGTTTAATTAATCGGGTAAATTTTTAAATAAACTATATTTGTGAGGTCCAGGTTTCTTGCTTGAATAAGATAAAGACACAAATCAATCTATAAATGTACAAAAATAGACATAACAACTTCAAATAAACTATTTTGTTGGAAAAAAAATTTACTAATAAATTATTTAAGTTAGAATGTACATAATGAATTATGAAACACATAGAATTATCAAACATAGTTCATTTATCCTATATTTTTCTTTTCACTGCGAACTTTTGTCTCAACTCTTCATTTTCATTTTTCTTCATCATCTAAACTTCTAAGAAAAAAGTAGAGTTAACTGAGCAAAACAACTATATAATTAAAGAATAATGATTTTCTTTAACATCATAAATAACTTATTTTCTTTGATTTGAGTTAGCATACCTAATCATGAGTATTTCCCTTAATTATAGTTTTTATAGATTATAAAATATTCAATGTAAAGAACGTTACTTAGAAAATCTACGATACAAATATTTCAAATCAAACACATAAATATTAAACAAAAAATTTCAAATCAAACACACAAATATTAAACAAAAAGAATATGAAGATAAGGGCACTTCTCCTCCTCCAACAATAATTAAGCTGAATGTTTAGAATTAAGTGTAGTTAATATTATGTTTGAAATATGCAGTAAAAATGAAACAACAAAATAATTATTTATTTTTAAATTGACAACTCAACATATAGTTGAAGGTTGCATAATTGTGATTATGTTGCACATAGAATGTTGTGTCATGACCAAACTCAAGAAACTATTTTAATATATTATAATAGATAATTAGTAATATTAAATTTGTTAATAATTGTTATTTTATTCCCAAAGAGATTTAATTTATGTTTGTATATTGTATTTAATATTTATTACATATTCCAGAAAAAGATGTAATGTACTACTTCATGATTGAAATATAAGTAAAATTAGTATTTAAAAAGTTAATATATTTTGTTTAATTATATTTTATGACAAATACATTAATTTTTTAATTATTTTTTTTATTTATATTTTATTTTTGATGGACTAATTAAGAGTATTATAGATACTTCAAAACATAACTAATGCAATTTAAAAGTTGAAAAAAAAATTATATAAAGAGGAAAAAATATTATACTGGAATAAAGTAAAAATTATTTAGAATTTATGAAAATGATATATCGTGGGTCCTAACGATAATTTTGTTTATAATGGTTATTAGTTTGCAGGATCCAAATAATAATAGTAGTTTAATCCAATAAAAATCTAACAAACATTCATCATTCAAAATTAATAGATCACTAACGTTAGGATAGACATTTAACGTGTACAACTAGATCATTAATACATACTCTTCAGTCAACTTTTTTTATGTAATATCCTTAATTTTTTACATCATGACTCCTTTAAAGGATTAAGAGTTAAAAATTGCATTGAAAAATCGAAATATGTGCCACCATCACCACCCACCACTTTGTAGCCGCACTTATTTGGAGTTAGTTATTTGTGATGTATTTGTATATTTACGGATTAATCTTTATTATTTGTTTTATAAATGTTGATATTAAAAATAAAAAATAAAAAAATATTTGTATGAATGCGTATAAAATGGCTAAATGCATAGAAACAATTCAATTTTATAAACAAAAAATATTTATATTAAAAAATAATTGTGGTTTGTGTAGTTTGTTAATAGATAGGCTAATTAATATAAATATTTGTAATTTTGGGTTTCATAATATGTTATGAGTAGTATTGTGGTTGTTGTATTATTGTTGTAGAAATGTTACATGCACATATTTTTTTATTACATGAATTAACTTAACTAAATGACATGCATCATATAAATTAATATCTTTACAACCTTCGTAAATTGATACGTATATAAAGACTAAAATTTATTTTACCATTTTTTTAATTATTAAAATTGTACTTTTTTATTTATTACGGATTTTTAAGATTAAAACAAGTGATCCAAAATCTTTAAGATGGACATATTAATAAATGTGTTTTTCATCTTCATGAAAAGTAAATGATAAGAACATCACATTTTAATTTTAATGGACAAATTCAAATTTTATATGAGATAATTATAAATATTATTAAACACATTAATTACTTGAATTCAACGACGTAATTAAACTATTACAATACTTTAATTTTCGTTAATTCACTTATATTTATATTTAAAGTTACAGAGAGTAACATATATAAACAGGATCTAACTATCTATATTAATCGTAATTAATAATGACACTCAATATATGAGTTTTGTTAACAAAACATTTGTTAAGATATCATTAAAAATTGTGTATCGAAAAGAACAAATTTAATTTCTAAGCTTATGAAAAACTGAAAAATTTCAATATAAAATTTATATATTTAGTTTTTAAACACTATAAAATTTGCCATTATACGCTTCTAAAAAAACATTTGTCATCATATATAATTCATATGATACAAAAATGCTGCCAACAAACTTAGCAATATAAACAACAACCATATCCACCACTACACCTAGAGGTAGCTAATCCCATAAACCATAAAATACTAATTCAGTACAAGATACCACAGCATAATATTCACCCAACAAAAGACAAAAGACACACAAACATTATCTCCAGTACAAGGAAAGGTGCCTAGCTACTAAACCCATTTTCTAGGGGCAAAAATTTGTTTGAGCTATAATTATTTTGCTTAGCTTTAAATTCTTTATCCTATTTATAATATTCTTTTGAAACCCACTTTTCAATTTTGAATAGACTGTATGTGTGCTATAATTAATGTAACTAACTTTGTGGAAAAACCTGCCTTTTTCAAAAGCCAACATATGTAGATCGTGCTTTTGTATCTATCTTAATTTGGTTTCCATATACTTTGTTATAAGCATATGTGATATTAATTAATTATGTAATGCAAATCATTAGACCATAATTAAGTGTCATTTACATGGATTTTCATTCTATACTATATTATACTTTTAGCCTTTTCGCCATATATAAAATAAGATTAGTTCAATGCATCATTATACAATTAAGTATAATTAATTATTGTAATTAAAAGTATAATTTGTTGACCAGCTCGCTACAGCTAATTATAATGGTAGAGAACTTTAGATTGAGATAATGGAATCATCAAGTAATGAAAGAGAACTAAAATACTCAATTTTATTCAATTTTACACTTCATTTTAACTAGTTTATAAATTTATCATTCTTCACTCAATTAAATAACATGATTATTTTATAAATATCTATATTTAGGGAATATCTTCACTCATTTTTTTGTGGAAAAAAAACTTTGGTCTAGTTATTTTTTTCTTTCAATTTTAATCTTCATTTATACTATTTTATATACAATTTTAGTCTTCTTTACAGCATGAAATAACTAAATTTTTAAAAAATAATTATATAAAATTTGTAGAAAAAAACTGGAATACAGGATCGTTAATGGCAACTTATATACTAGAATATAATACAATAGATTAGAAAGTGGAATTGAGTGAAATTTGAATGATTCTAAAAAAATACTTTGTACAATATGATAGTAACAGAATACAACGGGCTTCACCAAAAAACAAAATTAGTGTATCCACTTTATACATAGGAATAGATGATTAATCAAACAAAATTTCATATAAATAGAAAACTTGTAGCTATTCTATCCAACAACAAATATTTTCTTTTAATTCAAATAAAATTGCATTTGTGGTTTTTTTAAGTTTGACTTTTTTATCATATAAATGTTTTAAATATATTTTTGGTTAAATAGCACATGTGGTCCCTTAACTTAATTTCAGTTAACATTTGAGTCATTTATCTTTTTTTGTTCTTCCCGATTTGGTCATTTATTTTAATTTTAAGTGACAATTTGATATTTTATGTTTTAAAATGTCAACAATATTATTATTTTTTTTACAAAAATTCAAAAAACTCATCAAAATTTTCAACCAAAACCTATAAAATTAATTATATTATTTAATATAATACAAATTTCATCAAATTCGTAACTTAAATCTTCAAATAAACTCATACAAAAATTTCATCAAATTCCATTCTTTATTTAATGTTGTTAGAGATGGAAATATGAGTTTATTTAAAGATTTGAGTTTCGAATATGCTGAAATTTGTATTATATTGAAGAATATAATTAATTTTATGGGTTTTGGTTGAAAATTTTGATAAATTTTTTGAATTTTTGTAAAAAAAAAAAAAGGATAACATTGTTGACATTTTAAAATATAAAAGATCAAATTGTCACTTAAAATTAAAATAAAGAACTAAAACGGGAAAAAAAAAGATAAAGAACTAAAACGTTAACTGAAATTAAGTTAAGGGACCAATTAAGTTAAGGGACCACGGATGCTATTTAGCTTATATTTTTTTATTAATCTTTTAAGAATCAAAACTTACAATTTGTAGTCTTTTATGAATTTCTATTTAACTCCGTTAAAAAAAAAACTCATGTAATTATTACCATATTAATGTGTTTATAATATTGTTACGGTGGCAAGTTTAAATCAATAAACTATATTTTTTTATTATTTTTTATTAAAATAAAAATATCATAGTTATTCTTTGAGTAATTCCATCTTTTCTCACATGTGAAATTGAATTCGAATTACTTACGCAGAATCTCACATTCAAAATTTTTTATTAGAAAATATCTCACTAAATGTGATAAACTAGATTCTCTTAGTTGCTGGATAATTTAATTTCCCATCAATATAATGTCTAGAAATATTTTACAAAAAACAAAAGAAGATAATTTGATATGTAGTCTCCTTATCAGGAGCTCCTTTAAAAATGGACTTAATTGTAATTTTAGTTCTTCTATTTTTACCAATTTATAAAATTGGTCATGCTATATAAAAGTTAATAGTTTTAGTCTTTCCATAAGATTTTCAAACAAAAAAAAAGATGATTTGACATATTTAATATGTAGCATACGATTTTATAATATAGAACCATCTAAATTCATTAATTATTCACATGTTATTAATTAAATTATAAAAATAAAAATAAAAATTCAAATTGAAAGTTAAATTTTTAGAAGGTTTTATTGTGATTTTAAGGTTGTTAATTATTCTAGATTGTCATACCATATACTACATTTTAAAGCATGTCACATCGTCATTTTTTAGGTAAATAATCAAAATGAAGAATCAAAACTGTTAAATTTTAAAATGAAATACTAATTTCATGAATTGATAAAAATAAGTGACTAAAACTACAGCTAAACTTTAAACGTTCAAAACTAAAAAACTGTAACATTCAACAACTCGTGTGAATCTGTGCCGCACCATTTTCTTACGGATTTAATGGGGCATTATACTGTCCGTGCAAACTATTCTACACTGGTAGCAAATAAAAAATGTGGATTTTGTAGTTTTTTAAGATGACATTTATCAATTATGAGGTGAGAAGATAGAATTAAGGGTTGTTATTAGTTGTCGGTGTAAAATTAATTTAAATTGTAGTATTAATTTAAACTGTTGTGTATGATGTATTTTCTTTTTCTTATTCTTTCATTTATTACCTTTATTTGCAATACCTAACCTAACTAACCTTTTACATATGTCGGAATAAACAAAAATATACCCATATAATTACATGTATGCTTATACTTTTCACCATTATCTACATAGGCACTATATATAATTTTAAAAATATATGTTTTTTATAAGTAATATATGGCTACTAAATTATTAAAACCAAAATACTCCATATTTCCACTTATAGCCATGCATACTTTAAAGCGAACGCCTCATATGTAATCTCTTTGTTTTGTTATGATGGCTTTTTCAGGGTAAGTGGATGTTCATAGTTTGAATATTTTAGTGGTGGGTGGATCAATTAGAATAATTAGTGCATTAGTATCATAAATTATTAACTTCATAGGTTTTTTTAGATAAGTAAAATTTATTAAAAGGAGTACAAGGGACACTCCAACTCATATACAAAAAATAGGACTGACTCAACATCATAGTGAAAAAACAACTATCCACCTTTTATGAAAAGTTGTAGGAGACCCACCAAATCATGTGTTCAAAAATCGTCCAAAATACAAAGACACATAAGTCACCCTAAGCTTACTTGCTCCACCTAAGATCAAAACTAAACAACCAGCAATACACTAACACAAACAAAATAGCCTCTTGAGAAACCCAAAACTAACTTCAAGCCAACAAAAAACCAACCTAAATGATTACATATCAGCCTTAATGCCTTCATCATGCAACCATTCAAAAAAATAGCTACACATAAGCCCAATCAGCAAAAAAATAAATAAATAACAACCATCTCCATGACATATGTTTTATGTGATTTACTATATCAGAGACATTTCCTCTAATTCATTTTAAAAACAATGCCATTTCTATACCCCAAATCGACCAAACTGTGGCCAGCCAAATAATAAATCTTACCTTCTTATTCACTCTAGTACTGAGTAGCCCTCCAAGTTGTGTCAAAATGGTGTATGCACGTACCATGAAGAGGTCCATGCATCCCAAACCACCCACACACACCAGACCAAACAACATATGCAACATTACATTAAATAAAAGATTATCCGCATAATTAATTTTATCAACACAAATAGACGAGTATCTCTGGTGCAAAATTCGAGGTGGCAAGGTTTGATGGTACGTGCAACTTTGCATTATGGAAAAGAAGGGTTAAGGATCTGTTGACACAATAAGGTCTTCAAAAGGCATTGCATGAGGAGAAACCAATATACATGACATAAGTTAATTGGACGAAGATGAAGGATAAGGCCGCATGGGTGATTCGTATGTGTGTATTAGATGAGGTGATGTATCATATCTTAGACCTAACATCTCCAAATGAGGTATGGGAGAAATTAGAAAGTCAGTATTTATGCAAAACACTCATGAACAAACTGTTCACGGAACAACAATTGTATAGGTTGAAGATGCATGAAAGATCCAGTTTGCAACATGTCAATACCTTCATTAAAATAATCATCAATTTAGTGAGGCTTGGGGTGACGATTGATGACATATACAAGGTTATTATTATGTTTTGCTCGTTACCAAGTTCGTTCGATCACCTAATGACAATTCTTACATACGGGAAATACTCTATCAAACTAGATGATATTACTATTGGACTTTAGTCTCACTCTCAAAGGAGAAAAAATGTAGAGGAATGATCTTCCGGCGAAATTTTGTATGTAAAAGAATGTCAAGATCGTGGGAGGAACTGTGACATCATAAACCCCAAAATAATATATAATAACTTATATCATATTTTTAAAAAAATAGCAGTGGATAAATAAAAACTCTTTTAGAGGAAAAAAAAAACTTTTACAAGTTATTTAGGATATCACATTTCTCAATATTCAAAATGATCACTTTAAACTTTTTTTTTCCTCCTATAAAACAGGACAATCTTCATAAACTTGATTTAACTAGAATTTCTTAATTTAATTCCAACAACTTACTAGTACTTATATTGTTTTCATACAAAAAAATGTTTCTAATTAAATAAACAAAAATACAACTTTATGACTCTCATTCCCGATATCATCTATCATAGCGGAGTTTCTCAAAAACTTGAACTTCAAGACTTATTAACCCGTAATAACTGCAATTTTGCAAACACATAGCCAAACCAGTAAAACAGAAACGACAACGAGTCTGGACCAGAGTCTGGAATCTGGAAAACATTGCTACAATGTCTTCATCTTCTTCCATCTTGAATAACTCGTGCTTCTTGACTAGAATGCTGGCCTTTGCTTCTTGAACTTGCTTGCTGCCTTCGTAAGTCAGAATCAGACTATCATAGATGCTCTTCGTTGTTTCTCTGTTAGTGCACTTGTCGAACTCCTTGAATGTGATTGCATTGATCATGAATGTAACACATCGAGTTTAAAACACAGCTCGAGTGTATTTTTTTTTACCAAAATAAATAAAAGAATTTTCAGATTAATTCAAAAGAATTAAAAGAAAATTAAATTAATTCATTTCATAAAAAAGTACGTCGTAATTCAATCGGTGAACGTAATTAAATAATTTCATCATAATATCACTAAGTGCTTAAACTTTGGGAATTAATACTGCAATATAATAAAAGTCAATACATTTCAAAAAGACGGCGTCATATCATCTCAAAAAAAACACCCGGCCTGCGGCTCACTAAACAGTATCAGAGTACGGAAAAGTTATACAATAATTCCCAAAATAAATGATTACATCCACCGGAATCAAGACCCTATACAAAAAATTTAAACTGATCATGCACTAAAGCTACAGTAGCAAGGATTCCCTCCGCAGCTCATGCAAGTCTCGTCTGACTCTGCAGCTCGCCTCGACGTAATGTCCTCCTCCTCATCGTACAAGGAAGAATCAATCTCCTCTGAAGTCAAATCAATACACAAGCGGGGTCGCTTCGGCGGTGCCGGAATCTCAAAGTAATCATCGGATGTCCTAGATGGACCCGGAATATCATCTGTTACTAGCGTCCGTCTTTGATTCTTCTCTTCCACCTCGGGTTCACGTACTACCCCTCCAGCCACCGGGTTAGGAGTCACCACACCTACCGTGGCCTCCGTCTCAACCCCTCCAGTCGGCTCCTCCGTGTCCTCAAAAACTCTGTACGCCTCCAATACCAATTTGGAAGGTACCGGAAAGTCAATCCTCGTATGGGTGTGCTCCACGTAATCCACTACCCCGTTAGTCCTGCAGGTCTTCGCTAGTCTCCCCGTGTACGTCGCCCTGCTTGAGACAGGGTCGTATACCCAAGCAGTAGGCAAAAGACGGTCAATGAAATCGAGCGACGTTTCTGCCGTCTGGGTACCCACTGGTGATATGGGTTTGGGGGGCATCTGAGGGCAAAACCCAATTTTCCACAATAATAGTAAAGGGTCACCGACCGAAATTAACAAATACCATATAGCATTTATGTCAATAATAACCAGCATATTCATGACATGTTATATAACAATGATGATAATAAGGATGCTCATTTTGAAATTTCATGACATATATATATATATATATATATATATATATATATATATATATATATATATCTTTTCAAACAGCAACCAATTTGATATAAAAATCAAGTTTTAAGTACAAATATCAATTCAGCAATCACACCAATTCATCAGAAATTCAAAATTTCATAAGGTACTTACACACATCGATTTTCACCCGTCAACATCATATCCAATCATAATTCACCGGTCAACCACCCCGATGCAATATGTATATGCTCATGTACTCAACTTCTTGGAATTACCAAGGTGCAGTCGCTCACAGACCAGCACACGTGCAGTCTCTCACGGACCAGCACGATTTATATAAGTTAGACTTTAATGGCCAACATGACCATGGTGCAATCTCTCACAGATCGGCACCAGTGCAGTCGCTCACAGACCAGCACTTGTGCAATCGCTCACAGACCAGCACGTTTCACGTATACCAAGGTACAGTCGCTCTCACACTAGTACCAGTGCAGTCGCTCACAGACCAGCACTCGTGCAGTCACTCACAGACCAACACTCGTGCAGTCGCTTACAGACCATCACGTTTTACGCATATCAAGGTACAGTCGCTCACAGACCAGTACCAGTGCAGTCGCTCACAGACCAGCACTCGTGCAGTCGCTCACAGACCAACACGTTTTACGCATTACTCTGTGGCCCATCGCGGTCACCACCTGACTATGTAATGCATGGACATGCAATGTTTTCTCTTCATTGAAAACAGTATGCAAACATGAGCAAAATCAGCCTTTCCATCACTTCCCCAAAACCATCTCAACCTAAACAATTTCATTATCATCACATCAACAAAAACATTCAAGCACCTCATCATTACCACCTCACACTATCTCAAAAAAACTCCATTTTAATTCATCACAAGTCTTCCCAATGTTTCCCCAACTCTTAAAGTTTATAAACACATGTTTAAAAATTGAGATTTCTGAAAAGAACAGTCTGTATTCGAATACATCATCCTTGTATTTGAATACAGAAGATAAAACAGTGCAAGATCAGCATTTATCACAACATCAATAAAGATCTCAAGAACCTCGTCATCTCCACTTCAAAATTATCTCAAAACTCCATTTTAATTCATCACAAGCCTTCCCAACATTTCCCAACTCTTTAAGTTCATATAACAGTGTTTAAAACTTGAATTTCTGAAGAAAAAAAAACGAATCTGTATTCGAATACAGCTCCCTTGTATTCGAATATAGAAGCTAAAATAGTGAAAAATCAGCATTCTGTATTCAAATACGAGGGTGTTGTATTTGAATACAGATGCGAATACAGTGGCAAAAATGGCAATCCTGTATTCGAATACGACAGGGTCGTAGCCGAATACAGATGCTAAGTTAGAAGCAAAAATCCCTTATCTGTATTCGAATACAAAGGCCCGTATTCGAATACAAGTTAAAAAATTTAAGTAAAACAGAAGCTTTGTAAGCTGTATTCGAATACACTCATGCTGTATTCGAATACACCTTCGAATTCAGTGAAATTTTCCTGAAACTTCAACACATTTTCAAACTTTTTCCTTTGAAAAACCAACACAACACCAAAACAGATTCACCATTCTTTTGAACCACAAAACTCAGGACATTTTTCATCAATAACAGATTTTCCAGAAACATCTCCACCCATTTTAAATCCTTTTCTTTGAAAACCACTATCAACCCAGAATTTTAATAACTCAGCAGAAGAAAAACATGATCACCATTCTTTTGAAAAGAAAACACAAAACACAAAACCCAGAAACATTTTGCATCAACACAACCACAACAGATTTTTCCAGAACACCTCCACCCATCTTAAAATCCTTTATATTTTGAAAATCATCATCAACACCAAATTGTTATCAACACAACAGCAAACAGAATCACCAACACCAGAATAACCTCACAGTTTTGCTTCAACCACCAAAACAGAAGGTCAACCACAAAACAGAACAGACATTTTCAAATGTTTGCATTTTGATCATTCCCAAAACAACATGCAAAGTATTTTCCAGTATTCCCACACAACCAAAACAACATGCAAAGCATTTTCCAGTATTCCCACACAACCAAAACAGCAATGTTGTATCAGCCAACACAGCAAACATCACAGATCATTAAAACATCAACATAATGCATTTTTCGCATTTAATAACAACATGCACAACAGTTTTGTTTTTCAAACCAGAAACTCAAATATGATCACACATCAAACATGCATTTACAGCTCTAAAATGCAATCTAGAAAGTGGAAGGTGCCCCTTACCTCTGTTACATTTTCTGCTCTCGTTTATGCTACCACGACAATGTCGGAGAAACTCCTTCGCGTTCGCCGCTACGAAAGTTAGTTCCCTAGCTCCATAACGATGAGGGGAACAACTTTTGTACTGGACACTTTCTGGTTTGGTGCTTGAGTTTCCAAGTAATCTCACTTTTGAGGATGCTCTTTTTTTTTCTACCAACAGCAAAACAGAAACGAGCAGAAGGAAAATGGTTGCATGCAGTGAGGAAGGAGGGAAAATGGGTTTTCTCCCTTTGTTCTTGCCACTCCCTCATATATATAGGCACATATATGTGCCACCTAATCCAACAATAATATTATAATATTGTTTGATCATCATGTACTTAACCACTCTCGTCGTAATTAACAGATACATCTTAATTAACTGCTCGATAGTTAATTACTCGTAATTAAATTTAATTTATCCTTCATCCAATAATTTTAATTCAACCTTCAAAATAAATATTTATATATATATTTTTACATAAAATATACATATATCCAATATTTTACAATATCCCCAAAATACACTTAATATTAAATCCATAATTTAATTTTAAATTTAAGGGTCTTACAATGAACGTTATGGATTTGTGATGCAACTTGAACATCTTCTTCTGGCCAGTATCCATATCTTTTTTGGAAAATTTAACACCATCAGCATCTTCTAGAGCAGTATAACCATCTTCCACCAAGTCCCAAAGTTCAGGATCTTGTGAAATAAAAAAACTTCTTAGCCTATCCTTCCAATACCTCCAAGGTCTATCAATATTAACTTAAGGCTCAACAGTAGACCACCACGATCAGGCTCATTCAGTTGTACTTTCCCGAAATCACTAGGCTTGTTAGGCCCTACCCATACGATGACAAAATAATCTCCACTTCAAAAATATCATATACCACACAATTATCGAAAATTAAATCAATCAACACCTTATAAACATTTCTATTTCACATTTTAATCTCACAGTTCTCATATTTTCACATTAATTAATTTATCTCTCAAAGGACTATTGTCGCACGTAGTGAGTCCCGGATGAATCGTTGGAAAATACGATTTTCCCGTTCATCTCACAATATATTTTACTAATGAATTCAAACGCTCTCTTACCCTTACCTTATTTTGACGTTTTCACATGCGAATATGAGTCCACGAGAAAATAACCTTTGTTCTTTGACACCTTGTCGTTCAATCGATCTAACTCGACAATGTATGGTAAACGTCAAAAATAAATTATGAGAACATACTCTAAAAGGGTCAATTTGGAAATTGAGTCAAGTAAACTTACTCTAAATCAGAAAATAATCAGTGGATAATATAACCATTGTTCACACGGTCGTCTTGGCATTGGTTTCACTCAAATCGGACTTACGATGAAGAAAAACGGTGCAAAATAATGAATTTCATAAACGGAGAAGTCGGGTATTTAGAGAGAAATTAGAATGATTAAAAATTTGAGAAAATGTATTTAATCGACTAGCTAAATGAATGAAACAACATACTAAAATTTAGACGAAACAGAAAAAGTTTTATGCAATAGTTATCTATACTGGTGCCAATTTTCTTGCTTTTTCCTCAAAGTGCATCTGCTTTATGTTATGAGGTGTTGTCCGCTCTCTTCTCTTTCTCATATTCCTTCTTTTCTTGTTATTTTCAATCAATTTTTTTTATTTAATTAGGTTTTATTATATGGATCTAACCCATAAAATATATTTTACTCATTTTTTTTTAAATAAAATCAACAATCATTAGAACTAATTTTTTTAACACTTCTTTAAACACAATTTCATTATTAAAATATTGCTAATATTTTAAAATTAATATTTTATAAAACAAAAAAAATTAACCTTTTAAAATACATTAATAACCAAAACTCTCATATTTAAAATAATAACTATAATTATTACTATAATATTTATAAAATAATCACATAAAAATACTACCATCTTTATAGAATAGTAAAAATGATAAAATAAATAAATATAACATCAACAATTTATATTAATTACTAAATCACAATAAATATGTATAAAATCAACATTCTATATGAAGTATATAAAAACAAATGAAATCAATCACAATATTACTAATATCTCAAGATAATTATTTGTAAAATAAATAACTAAAATTATGAAATACTTGAAAATAATTAAAATATAAATATGTACACACTTAATATTAGTCCAACATACAAGAAAATATCACATTAATTACAAACGCATGTATACATGTAAAATCGCCTAAAATTTTATTCTTTAAAATATGTACACTAAATACTATTATTTTTAAAAAATGTATAAAATAATAAAATATAATATTTGTTATTTATATCATTTATTTAGTCAAATATGTACAAGATTAGCACATAATAGAAAATACACATATTAAGAAAATTAATCATAGAATTACTCATCATATATTCTAAAATAATTTTTAACACCAAATTAGTTATTTAAATCATATTTCATTAGTAAAATAATATATTATAAAATTTGGGGTGTTACAAGAACAAACGTAAAACATATTCTGAGAGGAAGAAGAAGAAGAAGAAGAAGAAGAAAAAGTCTAAGAAACAGAAAAACGGCATAGTGCTTTAGTTGCAAATAGATCGGGTCTTGTCCAAACAAATACCAGGGTTCATCTAGGTTTGTAAATGTGGTTTACACTGACGACTCTAGCAGTGAAGGAAATGTTCTTCGTGTTTCATCTAGCAAGTGTACAGAAATGTGAATTCTTGACTCTGGTTGTTCTTATCACATGACACCATAGGGAATGATTTACCATATTCAGGTTAGAGAATTTTGATTGGGTCTATTTAGGTGATGATAAAGTGTATGCCATCACTAGAATGAGACAAATTAAAATTTCCATCAACGAGGATGGCGTGCGAACGTTGAATGATGTCAGATATATTCAGAATTGAGAAAAAATTCGATCTCCCTCGATACTCTATAGGAAAATGATTTCTCATATAGGTCTAATGGAGATAGGGACATTTTGAAGGTTACCAATGGTGCATTGATTATGATGAGATCAAAGAGGACTGTAGTAACATCTACAAACTCTTGGGTTGTGCTGTTGTAGGCGATGTTGCTCAGTTGAGTTCGATGATGATGTAACGAACCTGTGGCACATGCAGAAAGTAGAGGTAGAAAATTAAGTATTTGCGGACAGATAATGGGATATAGTACATTGACTCAAATTTTCATAAAATTTGTGCAGAACACGATATTCAGAGGCATTTTTTCAGTTCGAAAGACACGAAAGCAAAATGGTGTAGCAAAAAGAATGAACAAATCTCTAACTGAAAGGGCAAGACGTCTTCGGTTAAATGGTTGACTTGAAGGTGCTGGAAAACACACGAAATAAGGGGGTTGGAATTGCGTTATGCTTTTTAAATCATACTTCAATCCTATATCTGTTCAAGTGTATGAAAACACTTTGACTGATTTACATAAATTATAATAACTCTCTATTGAGAGGATTTTTCATTCATGCCTTTTTTATGGTTTTACTTGTTATGTTGTGTTTTTTTCTTTTAAAATGTTGCAAGTTGTTGTCTCAACTTTTCAACTCAAAATGCATGTTCTTTTATAGAAGTAGTTACATCATTGCCTTCGTCCTTCAAGGTATGGTTGTGTGTCCTTCATGGTATGATGTTGTGTCCTTCTTGCTATGGTCTTGTTTTCCTTTAGCATGGTGTTGTTGCCTTTCAGCATGGTGCTGCAATGTCTTCAAAAATAGACCCGTTGAGATCAATTTTAACCGTTGAGCATATAAAACTGAAACTTAAGAAATTTTCTAAGTACTTTGATTTTCAGTTTGGTTGAAGCAGAATATTCTTGATTAGAAGCATAAAACAATCAAAGTAGTAGAAGTCCTTAATCATGGGTACAGAGCAACCAGAAGCTTGATTTCTTGACCAGAGGCAAGAACATCAAAAACATGATTTTTTCACTAGAGGAAGGAATACCAGAATCGTGATTTCTTGACCAGAAGCAAGAACATCAGAAGCATGATTTCTTGATTAGAGGTAGGAACACCAGAATCATGATTTCTTGACTAGAGGAAATGACCAAAAGAATGGACCAGAAGTAGTTTTACTTGACCAAAAACATGAAGCAACCAGAGGCAAAATTATGGACTAGAAGCAATGACCAAAGGCAGTGCTGATAATCAGAGGCAATGAATTCCTTCTCTTTGTCATAGCGTTGACTTTTACTATAGGACATTTACTTTTCTTGACCATAGGCATTGACTTTTTCTTTACGATAGGCAATGATTTCTTGACCAGTGACATTGACTTTGTCATAGCGTTGACTTTAATCATAGGCATTGACTTTTTCCAACGTTGATTTTTTACCAGATACATTGACTTTTTCCAACATTTGACTTTTCACCAAAGACGTTTGACTTTTCTAAACGTTGACTTTTCTCTAGGTGTTGAGTTTTACCAAAACATTGACTTTTCTCTGTATGTTGACTTTCCCAAATCTTTGACTGTCACCAGAGGCAGAGGAAGTCAGACTGACGCAGTCGGAATCACAAAAGATTAGCAATCGCTAAATCCGAAAGAACAAACAAGTTCTGGAATCCACTAGAAAAGAGAAAACTCTTGAAATCAATTATTCAATTAAAAGGTACCTCCCGTTACAACATAGAAAGTCTTTAAATACTTAATGGAAACCCTAGCGCGAAAATTAGGCAAAACTGAAAAAGTCTGAAATTACATGAAAAACTTAAAATGCTGTTTTGAGGCCCAAGACGAGCCCAAAACGGATCTGGAGCCCATATCACACAGCAAAGCAGTGACATGTGTCTGTGGCGCGATTCCCTTTTCGGAAAGGTATAATAATAGGCAATCTGACATCGGACGATCGTTTTCCGCATTCCCCGCCGCGTTTGTCCGCAAAGTCGTTTCTTCCTCGATCCTGGCCACGAACCTTCCTACATCATAGACGCTTGCTTCATCTCCAGAGGAAGATTTAGAATAGTCTTGCTTGCTTCATCAAAGGCAGACTTAACAAAGTATGAGTTTCTTCATCAGAGGCAGACTTAGTAGAGTTTGGGTTTCTTCATTAGAGACAGACTTAGTAGAGTTTGGTTTTCTCCATCAGAGGCAGACTTAGCAGAGTTTGATTTTCATCATTAGAGGCAAACTTAGTAGGGTCTGGTTTTCATCATCAGAGGCAAACTTTAGCAGAGTCAATTTGGTTGCTTTACCAAAGGCAGATTCAATAGAGAAAATTTTGAGCATAACTGAATAAGAGGCAAAGGCAGAAGAATTCTTGTTACGCTTGTCAGAGTCATAGGTAGAAAAATTCTTGTTACACTTGTCAAAGTCAGAAGCAGAAGAACATAATCCAGTAGGGTTTATTAGAGACAATCGAGGTACTACATTGCTCGCATCCAGAGTCAACTTTACAACAACACAGACGTGTGTCACCAACATTTACCAAACTTCGTTACCAAATATATTGAGTTACTATTTTTAATTTCTCTTTTTACTCTTGAAATCGTACTGTATTTCTAATAATTGATATATATTGGGTGGTCATTCCTAAGTGGGCCACACCAAATAAAATAAGAAAAGAATGAAAAATAAGGAACAGATGTTTTTGTGTCTTTTTGAGCTGGGCCATGACAAGATAAAGGGATAAATCCCTAGTTTCTAAAAGATTGTGTTGTAGCACTAATGGTGTGAGAGGAAAAGAAAAGTGCCTAAAGCAAAGGCCGAGAGAAACTAAAGCAGCGGGGGCCACGGTGAAGAGAAGAAGAAATTTAAATTATGGTGGCAATGGACGTGTAGCAAATTTGTTATGTTTAGTCTACAATTGAAGTATTTTATTTTTATATATTGTTAGTAATTTTATTTACTCTAATAGTTAGTTTGAAATACACACTTTTTATAAAAAGTTGTTTGTTATTTGTTTGATTTTCAATTTTTTTTGTGATGATTATTATTGTTGATTGATATTCCTTAGTGTTATTAAAAAAACTCTGATAGACCTCTTAATTATTATAGTAGAAACGAGGTGTATGATTTTTATTCTCTCACTTTGAGGAAAAAATTTCAAGTTAAAAAATTGTTTCGTGGGAAGCAAGAATGGATCTTGGTGTTGGATACTTGTATCGAAAGTCTTTCAGGTGTGTAGTTAGGAGGCGAGTCTCGTTGGTAATAATGGTTGTACAAGTATATGATGTGAGAGACTTACACTTAAAAGAAAGATTGTTGGGTTCAAGTGTTGGTAGTTAAGTCTCACATCGACTAAAAATATGATAAATATTAAATATATATGTGTCCTGCTCATATATCTAATGCCTTAAAGTTTTTGGTATGAGCATTTGGCTCATTACTGTCGTGCTCCTCTGAACTCTCCAACAATATATATGGTAGTTTTTTTTTTTTTTTACAAAGTCTTATTTTTTATTTAAACTATTTTATTTATAATTTTATATTTTTTTATCCAATTAAATAAATAAATCTTTTTAAATACCATAAAGCAGGATACCAAGTTTCTTCTAATTTTATCATATTATTCTATTTTTTACCCTCGATTTAAATTATGTTATGTATAATTTTATTTTAAATTTTTAACCAATCATATGAGTTTTTGTAACACTTTTATCCTCAAATTAATTAATTTTCATTTTCATTTCAATTATTTTATTTATAATTTTAACCTTGTTTATCCAATCAAATAACATATTTATTTGGGTACAAAATAACATATTTTTGTAAATAAACATAAAAGAAATTGTAACTCAAATGATTTTCATCGAGAGCAAACACTCATAGGTTTGTTGTTTGATAAACATGATATGACACAGTAAAAATAGATAGAATAATATAATCAAATACAAGATAATATATATAATTATAGAAAAAACAAGTTTTTTTTTATGGTATCTTATATTTGAGTGAATTGGATGCTAAAAAATTTAATAATATAATATACAATATTATCTTATTATATATTGTTTTTAGATAAATCAAATAATAAAATTACAGACAGTAGCGTATATATATCATATGAAATACAATTGTAAGAACATTACAAATTGATTTGGTCAATGGTAGCCGTGACAGTTTTTAATTGTTGACAATGAGGGGTGAAAGTATGGCAGAGCAACTTTCGACGGAGTGTACTTACGATCACTCTGACGTTCAAGTCAGTGAGAGTTGAAGGAAGTGAAACGTAAAAAATAAGTATGTACCTAGTATTTAAAGAGTGTGACCCTTTTATGAAATAGTCTTTAAAATGAATAACCATTGAAACAGTTATCCTTTTGTGGCATTTGTGGATCACTGTGTAATGTTGATCGATTTATGACCATCGGATCCTAAGGTCGTACTAGACTGGCCGTCTCTGTATGATGAGGTGGAAGTATTGAATGAGTATTATAAATGAGGTTGAAGGTTTAATCTCTACTACTACTATTTTATAACAAATTAACTAATGACTTTTGCCCATAAATATTTTATAGAAAATTATTTTAATGAAAACATTATTAAAATGTATTTTTGAAAAAAGTAATTAGAACTTACTTTTATTTGAGATCACCCGATTTATAACAATGAATGAAGAACTCTATGAAACTTTACATTGAAGGCAAAAAGCCTGCATGAGTGCTTGTGGTACTCAATCATGTACTATCAACAATATGATTTTTGTTGTCTCTTTTACCTTTCCTTTTTGGGGACATACTCCTACACTAATTGTGCACCTAGAGTGATGGGAATGATCTCAATAGTCATAGGATGTCGATTGTCCTATTATATAGCTAGGCCTTGTCTTTTTATTTGAATTTAACAAACCCCATATGATATGGTGCATATATTGAACCATGCTTAATATGAAATATTGATATTATGTAACTCATTAAAGGAACACAGTTCCTAAAATTATGGTATTTGTCACCTGTTACAAATAAAAATATAAAATATAAGTTTTGAATTTTGACTCTTCAAACTTTTTATGAGATTGTAATTTCTCTCGGTTCTAAATTTAAAATTAAACTCGTGCGATTGTAAAGTGTTTTTGGTGTGGCGGAGAATGATGGCAAGATCTCCTCGACGTGAGTATTGTACTTCCAAGTACTTAGACATTTAAGTCAGTAAAAGATTGAGGTGAGTGTGAGATAATAACAAAATGAATATTCGATAATACATACTTGTATTACATTCTCTTTTTAGTTCGCTCGCTCGAACCATTTAATATAAAAACCATTTAAAATCTCTCCCCTCCCATTGAACCAAACACAAAACCATTAAAAACTTCTTTCTCTCTTCTTTTGAACTTTGAACCAAACATATAACTATGTATAAACAAGCATGCACTTAATTTGCAACTGTCATAGTGTAAATGTTAAAAAAAATTACGACCCTTATTTGACTAATAGTGATTCATATATTTAACAAGTAACCTTCATGGTACCATCATGATGCCTGTATACTACTAAGGAGTTCGAGAATGAGGTCCAAAGTTCAAACTCAGACTAACATAACATATTAACAACTAACATTTGCCAATAAAAAATTGGTAATATTTACAAAAGTAGCCTAAAGGTAGATTTCTTATGTCTACATACATTATACATATTCTTCAGACTTTACAGATATCTTACCACAAAAATTACAAAAGACAGAATCTTTAGAATAGTTTTATGATAGATAAGTTGAACGTTGAATAAGATAGTAGTCTTCTTCTATAAACCAAACATCACTACACACTGAAATCCATGGATGGTTGCACAAGATAACAGTATTCTGAAATTCAAAACCATCAATAATTGGCAATGGGAATCCCCTCTTTAACTGGAGGTTCAAGTATGGTAGGACAACTGTTTTGAGGACACTTGATATCAGTGACTGCAAATATTGAGAGTTGAAAGGTAAGATTCTTGTTGGTGAGATAGAAAATTATTAAGGCTTACCAATAGCATATAATCAAAAATAGAAAATATAAAAAATGGGAAGGTCCATGTACAAGGCTCCCAACAGGTTGGGTTTGGGGAGGGTAGATGTACGCAGCTTTACTCCTACTAGTGGAGAGGCTGTTCCCATGATTTGAACCTATGACCTCCAGGTTACAAGGCAACAACCTTATTGGTGTGCTAAGGCTCGCCGTTCTAACTACTATACTATGTACAAAATTATAAATGAATCCATAAAGTGAAACATGAACTTAGCACTTTGGGCATGTATTTTACCATAATTCAAGGCCAGTTATCTAGTGCACATGGTTAACAGATGAGTCATGTTCACAATTCATGTTAACTAAAATCAAGGATTTTTTTTTATACCGGAAAGTTTAGGTGTGTTGGATCCTAGGGGTTTACTAGAGTCAGGGCATGCCTGAAGGCTCAGAGAGTGCTAACAAAGTACTTACAGAAAAAATCAAAGATTTTACACTACTACCGATTATGGTAAACCAATGAATAATTAAAAGAAATTTTGATCCAACGGTTCAGTTTCATACAATTTTGAATAGAATGCATACATGACAGCAAGCTGGAAAAATTAATACTACTTATATTCTGATTTACCTGAATAAGATGTATGTGCAGTTTACCAATTTTGCTCCATTTTAAGTATGCGGAAAATTCTTGTAACGTAAGCCTACCTGCAATATTGTTTCCTGAAATTTCCACAGCACATGAAGCACTAACATCCTGCAGCATAAGCGAAAATGATTGATTGTGTTATACAGAATAATGATAATGGCGACACCAATTGGTAAATGAGATAACAGACATGCAGAGGCACAAAACTCATTGGCAATTTTGAAAATTTAGTCTAAAGATCAAATGATGTGCATGTTTTGTACAAGACAGTATGAATAGAAGCCCTTAAAGCATAAACGTTTATCATAAAAGCTATAACAAAAGATAAAATAAGGTCAAACTATTTTCATATAAGCTATAAGCTGATTTCATAAGCTATCCTGAAGAGCTTATGGAAATATGTTGAAAACAGCTTATGAACATATCAAAAGTTGTTTCTATAAGTTATCTCAAACAATCTCAGAAGTGCTTCTGTCAGAAGATAAGCTCAAATAAGTCAATCAAGCACATTAGTTTTCACTCAAAGATTTGAGCAAGCTTACCACTGAGATACATGTAACAGGTATGACTTCACCGACTTGTAGAACATCAATTGTTATATCTACAGAAACAGTAGCACCAATACCTTGGTAGGTCACTTGTATAACTGGTGGAGAAGATACAGAGATATTAATCTGCATGTCATCGTTTGGATATCGCTTGTATAATTGAGGAACAATGAATCTCCATTCAGCAGTGTTCAGAAGAGCCTGATCGGGTAGTTCATCGATAATCAATTGCATTTTACCTGCCTGAGCCCAAAAACAACACAAACTATTAAACAACTTTTCCTTACATAATAACATAATAATGAAAGAATTAAGACTTTTAGAAACTTACATTGAAGTAAACTAGGGAAGCTGATTTGAACACATTTTCGTGTATCGAAACCTTTAACATCTTTGGTAAACCACCACAAGCAGAAGAAACCTCGTATCCTTTCTTGTAACTTTGAGGCACTAAAATTTCACTTGTTCTTGTGAATAAACCATTAATTGCAATTGCAATAGAGGAATTAGTCAACACAGGATTGCCCACAAAAGAAACATTTAGTGCAGCAGTTTCGTCTAGTGAGATTTGAGTTGGAAGATCTTGCAAAAAATTATCAAGATTTGATATCCCTTCTGTTATTTTCTCTGAAATGGCTTCTTCTACTGAAGATGCTATATTTTCTTCAAAAGCATCTATTAGCCTGTTACAAGCATAAAGAAGTTAATGACATAATATGTATTATCGACACTTCAAATTTTAGTTGTGTCTAGTGTTCGACATATATCAGTGTCCGACATTGATACGACACCTACACATATAATTATATTCCATCACTTCCACTTTCATAAATTATTGGTGCCTATGTATCAATCTCAGTGTCATGTTTGGTGTCCGTGTCATAGATGACATAACATCTTCATTAAATTTATTATCAACCCTAATCTGAAACAAGTCAATAACATCATGAAAGAAAAATGATTGTATTTTATCCAAAAAAATGATTGTATATTTTCAATTAGCAGATATTTGAAAAGGATCATGTTAGGATAGAAGATAAGGACAAGTTAGTCAGCGACAGTTAGAGTAGTTAGTTGATTAGTTAGAGGAAACTATTCTTTTCTACTTTTAAGGTTTCGCGTTACACATCACTAGAGAACAAAGTAGTAGCCAATAAAACTATGAAATATACATTTAGTATTATAGTTCTCTATGAAAGAGCCTATGAACAGTATCATTTATCAGAAACATGGCTTAAGAAGATTGCTTACAATTGGTAAAGCCAAGCTGCACCACCATCCAACTTAATGGATAAATCTCCAACATAGCATCCATGATCTAAGAGACTCAACTTAAGAGTTCCTTCTTGGTTCCTTAAATTTAATGTAAGCCCCACTTGCATGCCTTCAACCTTCCAAACATGGCACAACAGAACTGAGTAGAGATGTTATTGATTGAAATTTGTCTATCAGATACTAAAACTGAATACACTTGTTTAGTTTTTTACCTATTTACCACAATTTTTTATTCCTTTCTTTCTTTCATTTTATTTTTTTCTCCAATTTAAGTTATAGTGACTTATGAGCCCCATCACATTCTTTTTTTGTATATGATTTGCATTTTAGCTTCAACCTTCCAAAGAGGAAGAAATAAGTCTAGATATTTCTTCATTCTTCCTTTTGCAATCTTCTATTAAATTCAACTTAGATGCACATGATTATGAATTAAGCAATCAAGATACCTTTTTACTAGTCCCATGAACTTGACAGCTACAATTCAAATCACTTGTTGTAAGAATAAGAATTGGTTGAGTTTTACCAAATTGATTTTAATTCCAATTTCAAGAAGTAAAAATTTCACTCCAATCTCCTCTTCATAATTCCCTAGGACAACCTGGCTAACTAATTTTGAAAATTATAATAAACTTTAGGGAAGTATTTGTATTTTTTTCAAAATCAAACCTTCTGAATCAAGGCTTAACAAAATCAATTACTACAATTCAAGAAAACTCTTACAATTTGGATTTAGTTAACTCAACTCTACAAAATCAGCTTTGTAAAGTGAGGAATGACACCCACTTATTTATATAAACACTTTTAAGGTCATACCTTATCCTATGCAAAACTCTTAGCACACCCCCTCGCGTCCTAGATTGGACATCTAGAGTGTGAACCAAGTGACTTGATAGTGGGTAGTCCAACCGATCTTCAATAGACTCTGATCGGAGTTTCTTCTCCCACCCTTTACATTAACTTTGAAAGTATATTTCCGGAACCAAAAACATATTTTTTCCTGTCCGAAAGTATATCTCAGGACACAAGTGTGATTTTTTAGGATAAAAGTAGCTCTTCGCTTTGATACCGTCTTAGAATTTAAGTTGACCTAACTCAACCCTACAAAATCGACGTTGTAGAATTAGGGATATCTACTACTTGTAAACACTTATTCAGACAAGCTCATTCAATGTAACACTCTCAACAAAAACAAAACTCCAAAACTGCAGCTATAGAAAAAGATCAAACACTAATACAAACATGAGTAAAATTTCAATTTTCATACCACAACTGAAGCATTCCCACCATCAGAAATTCCAAATGGAATCAACCAAGAGCTCACAGTATACTTCCACTTCATACTCAAATTAACAGTGGCACCTGAAACAACTATAACTATACCACTCTCTCCAACCACAATAGATGAAGAATTAACTTGAATATCCTTAATTGTGATATCAGAAAGAACCACCTTAGCATTTCCAACAAGTGCTACTTGTGCAGAATTCTCAATCTCCGGAAGCTTAAGAAGAACAATAGAAGCAATACCTATTTAGAAGCATAATTGAACCCAAGAAAAAGAAAAATAATTGAGACAAATATTGAATTTATTGATAGTACAGAGAATATTATACAATTAGAATAGGATACACTCTATGAAGCACTAATAGTGACACAAACAACATACACGACACTGATAATAATTTGAGAAAATGAATTAACTGAATATAATCGATGTGTCGGTGTCGTGTTAGTGTCAGACACCGACATATGTCAGAATACCCAAACAAGTCTAAAATTAGAAGTGTTGGTGCTTTATATAGTGCTTTATATTAGTTACCTATATATAGTGCTTGTAAGGTAACTATTATAACAAACTTCCGCGTAATCATAACTATGTAACTACCTTGAAAAAACTAATTCTAACACATATTTAACAAGACTAATTCTAACACATATCTATCTGTAACTAACAATACCTTTCTCTATCAACAAATCCTTTGCAAAATCAAGACCCTTATTAGATATAACACCAGAGATGAAATAATTTTCATGGGGTTGGACGTAATAAGCATTTGTCGGAATCAACAGAAGGTATAGAAGAAATAAGAAATTAAAGGGTGCCATGAATTTTTAGAAAGAAGGTTGTGAGAGAGGGGTAAAGTTGAGAACTTTGAAAGTTGAGAGTTGAAAGTGATTAAGAATTGGGAAGAGCATGTCTTTTTGATGGTTTGAGAGTGAAAGATGAAAAATTTGAGAGACCCATTTGATGAAACATAACGGGTTGATTGTTATTGGAGATTGGCTTGTGGAATCGAAGACAGTGAACTAAGAATGGAGTCGTAGGTAGAAGGAATTGGTTGGTGTTGGAATCTATTTTAGATATGTGATGTTGAGTTGGAGTTAGTTGGGACGGCACTCATCAATTATTACTACTTTGTGAGCTCGTGAACCACGCAATGTGTAGTTTTTTAAGTACTACTATGTTCTTCCGAGGAGGTATTCAAAAAGTTACTAGTCAATTTATTATAAATAAAGTTGATTTTGTTATAATTTTTTTTTAGTAAAATTAATTTTATTTTTATAATTAATTTTAATTTAAAATTAATATTTTTTTTAAATGTAAGCCTGAAATTTATATATAGTATTAAATTTTTATTACATAAATATATCTAAATATATATATATATATTTTAAAATTCAACTTACTTTTAAGTAAAATTAATTTTATAAAATTATTTATTTAAAATTAATTTATAGTACTGCAGAATGGTTTAATTATAATTATAATTTTTTTTAAAATTTAAGATTATAATTTACTATTTTATCTATAAAAAAATATATCTTTATAAAAAAAATATATTTCATTAATAATAATGTATATTTTAAATATTTTTATAAGAAAATTTTTAAAAACATTAAATAAAAATTATTATATATTAATTATAATGTATTTTATAAACATATCCGAGATAAGTAATTATTTATGTTATAAAAATTAGAAAAATGTTATAATAGTATATAATATTATATCACGTTTTTATTTTAGAAAGTTATATCAAACTATAATATTTACTGTTTTCAATTATAAATTATGGTTGTTAGGAAATAATAATAGTATTCTGTTAAAACTAAATAAAAAAGTTTTCCTCTAAATTTTAAATTTAATTTGAGAATAATAATAATAGACAGATAACTGAATCACTAGAATAAATACTACTCCAGGTTGAAAGTCTGACACTTTTTACCTGTCAGAGAGATAGACGAAAAAACAAGAAAATAACCCGCGTAGGCGTAGCACAAGGTACACCCATAAACGACGCTGCACATAACGACTTTTTCCATCCCATTCAAATTTCGTAAACGACCACACGCTCAGACAAACGGTGCTGCTCGGTGGTGCCGTCGTTACGTTGCTTCCTTCTTAAAACGACATCGTATCGATCAATCTCATCGAAGATCATCTTTTCTGACATTCACGAAACCCTAATTCAGAGAAAGTTATTTTCTCCTAAATTAGCAGGTTAGAAATGATTCCTCTTTACGATCTGTTCCCTTTTCGTATCATTTGAATTGTTTTCAGTTTTTTTGGTCGGAATTGTAATTCTGTAGCTGCCGAGTTGTGTTTTTGTGGCTGACTTTGATTTATTTATTTTTTTAATATTGTTTTTGGGGAATTATGTGTTTTGTGTCTGATTTTGATGTTAAAGGTGGTTGATTTTTTGGGGATTTCATGATGGTGGGAATTTCGTAATTTTTCATTGTTGTTGTGATCATGATAAGCATGAGGGGACTCTTTGTACTGTTTTTTTTTTCACTTTGTTGTTCTTAGCGATTTTGGTGTAGTGTGGAATAGAGGAATTTTTTGTTGAGGCAATTAGTCTGGCTCCCTGGGTTTTGAGGGGATATATTCATATTTGGCATTGTTGTCAATCACAGTGGTTGGTCCAAATTCTGCTATGCTATAGACTACAGTGTTATAGGGCCACTATAGCCACTATTTAACAACACTTTGTACTAAATAGTATATCGTGAAACAACATTGGTTTGTTCAAATTCTACTATGTTGTAGTGCTGATATAGCTGCTATTTGACAACATGGATTTTGGGTATGAAGTATGTGGATGCAATTTTATCAATATCGCGATTTAAATCGCAAGATCCTACGATATCACCCAACTCCTACGATCCAGATCCTACGTAAAATCGCGTTTGAAGCAATATCGCAGGCGTAATCATAGCAGGATCATAGAATCGCATGAATTGAAGCAAGATCATAGGCTCCATTTCGGATTTTGGACTCGAGTCATGCGCGACCCGGTTGCATTTAAAGGGGAGAAACTCTATTTTTTTATTTTGGACTCAAGGTTCCCCCCTCTCTCCCTTGTTGTAATTTTTTCAGTTTCTTTCCTCTCCGACATCTCTCTGCCATTGAACCAGACAAAGAAGAAGAAGGCTGTTGCCACACGAGGGAGAAGAAGAAAAAGAAACGGTGCTCTGCTGAAAGGGATAGAAAGCTAACACATTAATTAGGGTTACTTTTAAATGGCCAAGGCCCAATTACAAATAAATGTGGTGTAAGTTGCAATTAATAGTTTCTTACTATGTTGTCAGTATCAGATAGCGGCGCTCTCCGCGCCGAACCTTTAAAATGGGATAGTGGGATGACCGCTATTGCGAAGGCCAAAAAACAGTATGTAAACTAAACATAAAATACAAACAATATACAAAAATATAAAAAAAATAGCAAAATACACAAAATTAAAGGGGTAATCATACTTAACCAAAATCTAACATCAAAATCGAATTCTAATAGTAATCGTAATCCACAAAACAGAGAACGGAGCAGAAGAAACAAAACAGAGTCACAAAAAGAACGAAAACAACAGAGGAAAAACATAATGATGCTGAACAGAGCAAGAATGGGACTGAACGATGCGGAACACAGCAAGAACAGAACGAAAACGACAGAGAAAGAATGATGGCAACAGAGCAAGAACGAAATGGAGGAAGAACGAAAACGGTTTCTTTTTCACATGCTGAACCAACCCCTTCACGGGCTTATAATAATAAAAACTTAAGGGCTTTAGTGAGTGCAAAATGACCCGGATACCCTTAACGAAGAATAAAAAAACTTCTATTGATTATTTCTTCTATATAATCCCCATAATTTGGCTCTCATTTCTCCCCCTTTTTTCACCTTATTTCAGGTCAATGGCATCTTCTTCAGACTCATGGATGAAGGAATATAATGAAGCAATGAAACTCGCTGATGATATCAGTGGCATGATTTCTGAACGTACATCATTTCCTACATCTGGACCAGACACCCAGCGTCATGCATCTGCTATAAGAAGGAAGATCACAATATTGGGAACCAGACTGGATAGCTTGCAATCCCTTTTGTCAAAGCTCCCTGTAAAGTGAGTATTCAGTTGATGTTTACTCTGATTAAGTAAGGGCCGTGCTATTACAGCAGAGCAATGAGGACCTGAACGCCATGTCCTGTAGTAATATGAAGTTTTTTATTTTTAAAAATGTTTTGTGGAATCCTTCTGATCTATCTACTTCTTAGCATTTTCTTATCAGTGCAATATAGAACTTTTGTGGTACTAACAAGGAAATATGTTATCAATATAATAGTCACTGTTTTCTTTTGAGCTGCAAAAGTTTGTGATGTAATGCATTACATATTTCTTTGTCAATGATGAACAGGTCTGAAAAGGAGATGAATCGTCGCAAGGACAACCTTGCAAATTTGAGTTTAAAGGTTAACCAAATGGCTTCAACGTTGAACATGTCAAACTTTGCAAATAGGGATAGTTTGCTTGGGCCAGAAATTAAACCTGATGCAATGAGCAGAACCGTTGGTTTGGATAACAGTGGACTTGTTGGTCTGCAACGGCAAGTCATGAAAGGTCACTTAATTTTGAATTGTTTGAACATTGAAATATATAACTTGTAATTTATGCCTTGGATATTGATTTGGGAGAGTGTTTTTCAAGCAGAGCAAGATGAGGGCCTTGAGAAATTGGAGGAGACTGTATTAAGTACGAAACATATTGCATTGGCTGTGAATGAAGAGCTGAGTCTACACACTAGACTCATTGTATGTTCCCTTCCTATCTATGTTAACTTTCATTGTTCATATTTTCCTGTCCATTTTTATGAAAGTTGAATTCTCTTTTTTTTTTTTCCTTCTAGGATGACTTGGATGAACATGTAGATGTTACAGATTCTCAACTGAGGGTAACACTCTTATCACAACTTCTATATTAGGGCCATTATTCCTGTTTAGGCATATATGAAAAATAAACTTTTTGAGATTGCAAAAGCTTACAATGTGCTTAATTAGTCTTCATCATGTAAAATCTTTTTTGAATTCTACTGTTTCTTTTCTTAGTTTCTAAGTTCGTTAATTCTGATTGGTATTTTGCCAATGAATTAAGATGCCCCAAGAACTCACCAATTTTACATTTCAAATTGATGTACAATATTTTTGGTTAGTTGGTCTTTTTCGCGGCACAGTATTTTGGAATAGAAACAAATTTATTTGGGAATAAGATATACTTACATTATTGTATGCCCTGTCATATGTGGATCTGTGGGAATTTCTGCTATTGATGTTACTTTTTTTATAAGGAGATATAATTTAAGTAAACTTACTGCAAACATACATAATACATCTCCGTTGTCTTGATTTAATATATAAATCGTTGAATATTTGTGGATGCTTTGCAAGAAAACATTTATAAGTATGTCTAAAATTGTCACTTAGGTAGGTGGTGATGTTATCTTTGACCTTTTAAATTTTAACTCTTGAGCTGAGATATGTTAATATTGTAGAAGTTCCTAGGCAACTAACTTTTTCTGTTTCTGTGGTGATAACAGCGGGTGCAGAAGAACTTGGCAATTTTAAACAAACGTACAAAGGGTGGTTGCTCATGTTTGTGCATGTTATTATCAGTGATTGGTATAGTGGTTTTGGTTGTTGTCATATGGCTTCTGGTCAAATATTTGTAGTTATGAAAATACCAAGCTCGTGAACTTTGTCCCTTTTGTTTATGTTTCTGAATATGTGCCTTTAAACATCATATATAACCAAGTTTCTTTGATTGTTCTTGGTGCTTTGCCAATGACATGGAATTTATTGTGGTTTGGAAAAGCTATGATTTGTAATTGTCAGATCATGTTTAAGTGTTTATATATTTGTGCTTTCTTTTGTTAATGTATGAATTTTTTAGTGATTTATGATAATGCCTTAGATCATCTATTAATGAGTTGTCGTTCAAGCAGCAATAGGTTGTACCCTTACTGCACTGTCATAGACCTATCTTTTTTTGTTTTGGTGAACTTTATGTACCTATCTTTTTTATTCTGAACCTTTGATAAAATGTTGCTTGAATATGCATATATTCAAAGTTCTGGAGCAGGTTCTAACTAAAAATATACAAACAATTTTTTGTTTACATTTTTATTAATTTTTCAATTTTAATCACTCAAATTTCATACATCATGTGATAAAAATACTAACCTTAAATTTTTTACTTTAGAAATCATATATCTATTGATGAGAATGTAAAATATAATGGTAAAACAAACAGCTTATGAGAGTGAATAAATGATTAAAAATGTAAATGAACTTTTTTGTTTTGTTGTATTTTCTGATTTTGAGAAAACAATACTATCCAGAATAGTTTCTAGGGGAGAGAAGTGCCTTCAAGTTTAAGGATAATTTCCGAAGGAAACTATTAAACATGTTTATAAGCTTTTACTGGACTGGTGGATTAATATGAAATTTGTGTTTGAATAATTTCTTACATACTTTGATAAACTATAGTTCAAGATATGCAAGTACTTGATAAAAACTTGAACATTTGTTGACAAAATGAAGCAAAAGAACCTAACTATTGTATAATGAAAATTGTTAAAATTGCTTGCTTTGTAAGGTTTCCTAATGATACCGTAACTGTTATAAAATAAGTGGTATCTTATAAATCATTACTAGCTATGAGACTAATTAAAAATAAAATAACTTTAAAAGTTGACTAATTAAAAATAAAACTAATTTAAAAGTTACAATCAAAACATGCCAGGAAAATTGATTTTTATTCTCACATTAACTTTATATGAAATTTATAATTGTATCTGATTATAAGCAAAAATTATTCATTGTTCTTTAGTGATTCTAATCAGTAATTGAATTAAATTTATTTTGTTACAAGTAATTTAATTAATTTTTAGTTGTTAGTATTTTCTATTAGTATTCACAGTTTAAATTTTAAATCTTCTCAAACGTTTTATTATGATTTTACCTATCTCATTAATTTCATTTATCGAAATGTACGACGATAAAGTCAAAAACATTTTAATTTTGTCAAAAACATGAGTTAGAACATTTTACTCAATTTTATTATAAAACTAAAAGCAGTTGTTTTGAAAATGTCGGAAATCAATAAGAAAAAAATGGTAGAGACTAAAAGCAGAAGTTCCTATATTTTGTATGAAAAACTATTTGAAGTTTAACCATAGGTGTTTTCATGAAACAAACTCACCAAAACTTGTATAGTTGTACAAAAATTCATTATGAATATAAGCTCAAAGGACCTGCATATTACAAAAACATTGCAATAATATTATACTTTTTTTTTTGTTGTGATTAACACTTGAATAGTGTGCATGTGACACCGGTACCTTAAGGTTTTATTTGGGAGTTTGAAGGAGAGGAACATAGAAAAGTTTAGGAAAAAGAGAAGAAAGTGTAGAGAAATCTTTTCACCTCTTAATATAAAATAGGAATTAAGTCAGTTATGATAAAGTAATTTTTTAACAATAAAAAAATATTTTTGATTAATATAACTTTTTATTTTTAGTGTTACAACATGTAAAAGATTTGAATATTAGAGGAATTTTGTAATATGAAGAAAAATAAGTCCTCTAGATCCTTCCCCTCCCAAAATCAAATTTTTCTTCCATTATCTCCATCTATTTTTCAAAGTTCTCTCCTTCCCTTCCCTCCTAAATTCCCAAACAAAGTCTAGGAATGATCTATATTAAGAATTATATGCAAGGGAGCTTCATTTAGGCAAATAGGTAACTCAACCCATGCATAACACTATCCTTTAAAACTATAATTACTACTTCATGGATACACTCTTAAATAGGAGAAAAATTAGGCTTCTCTAACTAGGATTTGAACCCACGAGCACATATAGTTTTGAAGTGTTTTTTGGTGTATTAAAAATATTTGGGGCTACCAAATTAATATATTTATATTTCCAAAAGTATGGTAATAAAATAAATAAATAAAATTAGAAATAGAGAGGATCTTAACTCAACCAGCACATGTAGAAATCGAGCCGATAGAGTTCCACTAAAACCAATTTCAATTGCATATGTATTCCTTACATTTGTGGCACCTCCAAATAAAATAATCAAGCTCTGCCAGTGTCATTGCCAAGGATGAAACTCCTTGCCAAACCACCAAACCTTACCAATTTTGGATTAGACATAGCATTCTCATCAACATTCAGATAACTTTATCACATTTTCCTCACTAACGAGATAACATACAGACCTGTTTCTGGATATCAAGCACCAATCACTATCTGGATCTGACTACCGTACATGCTTTAGATTATTGAAAAAATTAACAAGTGGATGATTTTACAGTGTAGAAAATGTAATATGCTTATAATAGTAACAAAATTTTTGTTTTAAGTTTACTTTAATTATCATAATCCAAAGCATACACTCATTAAATAAAAAACTAAAAAAATCTAAAGCATATAAATTAGTATAGTTCAAAATTTAAGAGAAATTCAAATATGATGGAAAGTGGAAATTTAAGAATGGAATCTTTAATTTCATCATTAATTATGTTGTCCTCTTTATTTTCTTCTTTAAATTATAATGGTTAGCATAAAATGATGAGTAAATCTCTTAACAGTAAATGATTCAATTTATTTCATTCAAAATTAACTAGGCAATATAAAGTGGTACCTAGTAAAAAATTTAGAGATTAGTTGAAAATGTTGTCGTCTTTACCAATTTCAAAGACATGATCAAGAGCTCCACGTAAACAATAAACAATTTCAAAGACATGATCAAGAGCTCCACGTAAACAATAAACAATTTCTTGATTATCAAACTCTAAAAAAACTATAAATCAATTACATAAACGTCGCTTGTTATAGATTTTTTAATTAATATGATTTTTTTTTAAATATATACTTTTAAGAATTTTCATTTATTTATTAAGGCTTTTAAAAAAATCATAATATAGAAAATAATTTAAAAACTACATAAATTGTTTTGAATAGTTACTCATAAAAATATTTTTTTTTATTAATGATTATTTTTATAAAAAAATAATTTTCATTACATTAAATAAACACAAACTAATTTCTGTTTTTATAAAAAAAGACTCTAATAAATAGTTTCTAAATTATTAAATATGAATTTTTTTTTTATATAACTAGTAACAAATGAACATAAGTCAATTCTTATGAATATGCAACAAAGAAATCATTAAACAACATGTCAAGTTAAAAATTTAATCATCTTAGATGATAGAGATACTAAATTGATTGTCAATATTTATTTCTATAAATTAATTTTCAAATTTATAAATTTAAAGAGATTAAACAACAAGTTACATTTTCAAAAGTATCAAATGATTAAACATTTAAAAGACAAATCATTCAAGACACCGTGAATTTGAATTTTAATTAGAATAATTCTTGGTAACATTTTAGTTACTTTCTGGTTGAACTACAAGTTATCACGACTTCCTTCCTTGAGTACGAAAGGCTTAAAACATTAAAAAAAAAGAAATTGTGTAACAAAAATGTAAGCTTAAATATTTATTTTAATCTTTTATGTTTTTATTGATTATTTTTTGTAATTTATCTATTATAAGTGATGTATTTTAGATCTTGTCATAATTAGAGGTTGAAATAGGTTAGGCTGTCTATGTCATGGCCTAGTCTGATCTGTTTAATAAAAATGTTAGGAACAATCTACCCATATGCCCACAAATTTTTAAAAATGTCAAATATACTCTTGATTAATTGTTACTATTTTACCAATTCAAATTCACTTTTTTCTTTTACCTTCCAAAGATTTTAGGGCAAAAAAAAAAGATTTCCGGTACAGAAGGTTCTACCAGAAAACTATTTTCAAGTTTTCCAGTAAAGAAATGTAAATTTAACACTATCAAAAAACTTGTGAGGAAGTTTTCCGGTAACTACCGGAAACATTCATCACAAGTTTTCCTATAGTGGTCCAAATTTTTATTTATTTATTTTTTAAAAATTTTGACAGATATGGATAAACTACTAGTATTACATGATAAAACATGTGTCGATACTACCAATATTTTTAACACAGATCAGGTATGAATAATTATAATTACTATCATAAAAATATATTATTGTGATTAATTATTATAATTTATTTTATATTTTATTTCAGATATTTGATACACGGGAAGTTATTGTAAATTGGGTTAGAAAAATTGGTATAAACACAAAGTGACCGTTATCATCACAAGATCAAATAAAAAGACAGGAGAGAGAGGGAGGAGAAATAAATTAATATTAGGTTGTGATAAAGGAGGAAAATACAAGGGTGTTGATAGTTTAACTCGAAGTTCAACAAAAAAGTGTGGTTGTCCTTTCAACCTTAGATCAAAACCATTGAAAGATTGTTCATGATGGATAGTAAAACTAATTTGTGGAGTTCACAACCATGAATTACCTGATACTTTGGAGGGACGTGCATTTGTTGGATGTTTAGATGAAGAAGAGAAAAAATATGTACACGACTTAACAAAATATAATGTTGCACTGAGGCACATATTACTCTCATTGCAAGACTGAGATAAGAACAATGTTACTCAGATCTCACAAATATATAAACAGAGGAGTATGATTCGATTGCACATTAGAGGTCATAAGACAGAGATGCAACATTTATTCAAGTTAATTGAAGATACAAAATATGTGTTTTGGAATAGAAAGTAGGAAGACTCATATGTTATGAGAGATTTTTTTTGGCTCATCCAGATTCAGTGAAGTTGTTGAATTTGTTTCCTATTGTGTTGATTATGAACAACAGCTACAAAACCAATAAATACAGAATGCCATTACTTGAAATTGTTGGTATGACATCAACAGAGATGACATTTGTAGTTGGATTTGCTTATTTAGAATGTGAGCGGGAAGAAAACTTTTGTTGGGCATTAGAGAGGCTAAGAGAATTGTTTGTTACACAAAATAATTTTCCTCATGTAATTGTTAATGAAAGTAGTTGGTATTGTATTTCCACATGTTGTTAATTTGCTTTGTCGATTTCATATCGACAAAAATGTTGGAGCAAAATGCAAGCAATATGTCTTAAAGGATAGACAATAGTTAGTATTGAATATGTGGAAAGACGTTATGTATTGCAGTGATCAAAAAGAGTATATAGTGCGCTTGCACATGTTTGAGCAATCATGTGTCGATAATAAAGTGTTTGTTGATTATGTGAAAGAAATTTGGTTGACTCCTTATAAGCAAAGGTTTGTTGAAACATGGACAAATCGAGTCATGCATTTGGGGAACACAACGACTAACAGGTATGACATCTCACTATAAAACTTCGATTTTGTAATTTTACTATATATTGTTGGATTGCTCCATGGTGACAATTTACATGTAATGATAGGGTTGAGTCAGCTCATTGGAAACTGAAGTTAATGTTGGAAAACAGCATGGGTGACATGTGTAGATGTTGGGAGGCTATGAACAACTTGATAAGGTTGCAACATAAAAGAATCAGGGCCTTATTTCATAAAAGTTTTTATTAGAGATTGAATACATTTGTATCAAGAGAAACTCAGAGACGTATTGCTGAAGAATACAAGAAAGTTGAGTGGGTGGATACCGACAAATTTGTATGTGGGTGTTCTCTCAGAAGAACATATGAGTTACCTTGTGCTTGTGAATTGGCACAATATAAATTGATAGGTGAACCAATTCCTTTAGATTATGTGCATATTCAATGGAGGAAATTAAGCATGGAATGTGAACTCACCCAAGACACAGAAGATGGATCAGAGTTAGATATGTCTGTTGCGATGGATACCTTGTGGAAACGCTTTCGATCACTTGATGTTATAGGAAAAAGATTGTTGAAGAGTAAGGTGCGTGAACTTGCTTTTCCAACTACAAGTTCAACGTGTCCACCACCTGAAAATGTTCAAACCAAAGTACATGTGAAAAAGAGGAAGTCTAAGAAGTCGGATGAATATGATGTTTATCGAGACCCTTCTTACTTTGAGCATGTTAATGCAACATATTGTGAAGATCCTGGTTCCCAACCATCTCAATCATCAAAGAAGAGTCATTCTCTTTCATCAAAGAAACAACCTTCTCAATCATCTCAATCCTCAATACCTTTGTTCTTGAGACAATTTCTTGATGTTATTCAATCATACATCGATAACATATTTAATGTGATAGTAGATGGAAATTGTGGTTATCACGCTATTGCATCACTGCTTGGACACAGTGAGGAATCTTGGTCTTTGGTCCGCCATAGTTTGGACTAGGAGATTACTTCTCATATAAGTCCATATGATAGACTGTTCTCAGGACGCATTAAAAAAATCAGAGATTCATTGAAGATAACAAGCTTAGGTGTTCAACACATAGATAAATGAATGTTCATACATGATATGCTTTCTCGTCACGTTTGATCAGACATTTTCTTTGAATTTCTTTTGTATTAGGGGTTTACATTCAGGATCGACAAAAAATGATCGTATCATATGTATTGGTTTTGTCAACGCAATTCACTGGGTTCAACCGTCTAAGGGTGACCCATAATCAATCCATTTTCTCTATTTCTTTATCTCTGCATGAATCGTATGTTTGCAACAAAAAGGACAAAATTTTCTCAATTCCAATCGACTAGGCGTATTATGTCGATTCTTTTGAGTAATATATCTAGAAATACCCCTTGATTCCTTATTAACACTCTTTTTATCACAACTGGTACATTCCAAAATAACAGTTATTCGGATATCTTTACCCTTGGCCATGAACCTCCTTTGGTTTTTTTTGATTCACTTAACTAAGGTAAAATTATATTATTTTCTTAAGTAATGCTTTTTTTAAATAATAAAATTATTTATCATTTCAATGTATTTTGCAGTTAAAGATGAAAGATGGATTTCCAATGCCAGAAATTGCACCAGGTTGGAAGCAATATCGCACTGATGAGGCAACTTCTTGGGCAAGAGGCCATATGCTACGTGTTAGACAAGATCCACTGAAAGAACCTGTAGATGTCATGTCATTAGATGATGATTGATTTTGTATGAACTACAATACTTTAAAACATATATAAAATCACTTGTTATTAGTTCATTTTAGTTTTTTGTCGTTATACTTTATCTTGTATTTTATTTAGTTTACTTTCGTTATAGCTCATCATAAATAATATAAAACTAACGACATAAATAAATAATGTATAACATAATGAAATAAAAACAAAACTAACATTAAAATTTACAAATACAAGATTTACAAGTCATCTACTAATTATCGTGATGACGTGTTAAATACAAAGCTCTATAAAAGTAAGAATATAATTCATCATCTGGGTGAGCTTCATGTACCTCCAAGTCCTGCTGTATAAGATCACCGACCTGCTGTGGAATAGATGGATGTGAACTAGTAGCATCTGCAGCGGTGGTCAGTGCACTAGCAGTGGATAAGACACCCAATAGAGCCACTCCAAATATCTCTCCTGACACTCGAATGGATATGTAGCTGGATGGATCATGTGATATATCTCGGTGACAGGAGTTACATATCCCATCCATTCCACATCTCCATCAGATAATCTAGAAAGAGCTGTAAGTGGCGGTGGTGGAATATGTTGGATATATCCAAACTATCTCAAACACCTCTCTGGCATATACGCCTTGACAACATAGTCAAATGTCTATGTTGAGCATTGGCTCATTCAACCAATCCAGTTTGTAGTGCGCCCCTCTGGTCTTTCTGGTCTCCTCCCAGATCTCTTCCGCAGGAACTCCTAATAAAATAATGGCAAGATTACGTGTCATTGCTCTATCTACATCGGGTGGACTGTAGAACTCACCCTTGAGAGGCAATCCAAGAAGATTGGCAACATCATCCAAAGTAACCGTCATTTCACCGAATGGCATGTGAAATGACGATGTCTCAAAATGCCATTTTTCCACAAATGCATAAATCAAGTTGTTGTCAATCATTTTCAAACTACCCCGTTGTAATGAGGCCAATCCTGACAAGTTTACCCAGTTCTCGATGACTTGCGGGAGTACCTGTGGCGTAAATTGTTGTCGTTTCTTTCCATGTGCAACAATTTTCAGCATTGGTCGCTCCTGTATACAAAGAAAATATATGACATTAAAATTAAATATAGAACACAAATAATAATTAATTAAAATATTTTTAATGCACCATAAATAATAATTAATTTAACATACCTGACCAAACAATAATCTAGCTGAAACATGTTGTTGGTATCGTGTAAGGACAGACAAATCATATGGTCCTCCAAGATACCGGTCAGCTCATCGGGTCCCTGAGGTCCATCATGTCCCTCCTCCATATGCTCTTCATCCTCCTCCTCATGTACTATAGGAGGGTCCTCATGCTGATGTATAGTAACATCAGCCTCCGGGATAACAATATGATCCTGGTCTCCCTCGTCATCTTCTTCTACTATCATATGTCGTCTTTTCCTCGTCGATGCTGTCGGCCGAATCCTCTTCGGAGGATGCATCATGGATGATTAAGAAGTATCAGTGTCGCATGATGGTGAGATTATTTTTCCGTCTCTACCTCGTGCACCAGCGCCCGCTAAAAATTAAAAAATAAGAAGAAAAAAATCAATTAAATAAATCATAATTAAATTAATATTTTTTTAATGATTTCCAAAACAGAAATGAACTACTGGAAATCTTTTTTTAAGTTTTCCGGTACCGGAAAACTTTTTTCAAGTTTTCCGAAATAAATATGAACTACCGGAAAATTGGAAAAAAAATTTCCGAAAAACACATGAACTAACGGAAAACTTGAATGAAGTTTTCCATAACACAAATGAACTACCGGAAAACTTCATTCAAGTTTTCCGGTTGGGTTTTTCAAAATTCACTCACTTTTTCTGGAAATGTTAAATGATAAAATGGTAAATTTTTTCAAATTTTATGCTTTATACGAGGACAAAAACGTCATTTCCTTGCAATTGTGTGGATAAAGGTAAAATGTGGGGGCATGGGGTAAAATTTTTAAAGGTTAGATTCATGCTTTTTTTAAAAGCTTATTAATTTAAATAGATCAGACTCAAGCTTATAAAAAAAATCTATTTAGTTTGATAGGACGACATATATTGTTATTTTTACTATCATTTATTAATATTAGTATTTTTTATTTTAAAGTCTATCAGTGTCAATCGTCTTGCCGACTTGCCGTTCATTTTGTTTTATTTGTACTTTTTTGAAGGATTTTTTGCGGTTTGTTAATTATTGGTTCATTTAGTTTCTTTATTTTTTTGGAAGGTTGTTGTAAACTTGCTAGTTATAATTTTATTATATTTGGTCATACTTTTATTAGTTTTCTTTATTTTAATATTTTATTAGTTTTCCTTATATATAAAGACTTATTTTCGCCTATTTCAAAGAAAATGTAAAAAATACTATTAAATACTTTGATGTGAAATAGGTTTTCAAGTCAAATCAAGACTTTTAAAAAAGGCAAGGCCATGCCGAAAAAAAGTCTGGGATAAACCGTAGATCAAACTCAAACTTAAAAAATTAATCGTAAGTCTATTCCCACCCCTAGTCACAATCACAACAAAAGTTATAAGTCATTAGAATCTCTTCTAACATTTGTCAACATGAATCCGCTATAATATTATTTCAAAAAAATATTCATTCCCAATAATAGACTTGCACTTGAAAAAAAAAAAATTTGCATGCTTTGAAATATATATAAACTCTTTTAAATGAAAGACATTTATTGCACATTTAGTTTTACAACTGATCCAAGATTAGAAATCAACCGTTCATGACAATTATCATACGCTTGTTTAAAAGAAGTACGATGAAAAAGACTAACATTTATCATATTGCACATTTAGTTATACAACTGATCCAAGATTAGAATACGCTTGTTTAAAAGAAGTACGATGAAAAAAACTAACATTCATCATTTGTATTTATAAAAAAAATAAAAGACAAAAATAAATTAAAAATATATATAAAAAGTCAAAACGAATATTTAATAAAAGATTAAAAATTAAAATTAATTTAAATAAAAAATGTAATCACTCCATTCCAAAACAAATCCAGAAGTTACAAACTCGTTCATGCATCAAAATACTTGCCTTACAATCTCCCCTTTGACATGCGTCGTGAACGAACAATCTCAACTCTGTCCCTCAAAACGCGGTTTGGTAACTCTTTCATTTTCCTCATCAAATTTTATTCCTGTTAGAGATGCACTTTAGATGTTTGATAAAAAGATTTCAAAATTAACCATGCAATTAAGGTAGGGTGTTCATGGTGCAAAACCTCTTGGTTCACATCAAGTTCAGTGCAGTTTTGAATCGATTTGAAACTGGTTTATAAATATAAATCAGTTTAATATTTTCAACAACTTTTTAATTAAAATATAGGCATATAAAGAAATATTTAAAATATTTTGCACCTCCAAGAATTACAAACAGAAATGCATATAACAACTCAATGACATGCAGTCACTTGATTTTTTAAATAAAAAAAAAACTAATATGTATAATCATAGTAGAATAAGACCAATGTTTTCACATATAGTTTCAAACACATTCAAAGTCTAGATTAATTTTGAAGTCCTATAAACAAAATTCATTTATAGAATTCCTACGATAGTTTTAGGTCCTAAAAAAATACAATATACAAAATATTAAATACTAACACAAAAGACTTATTTATTTTTAGCACGTTAGTTAAAAGATCAAATATACTTAATTGAATGTATAATTTAAGCACACATCTCATATCAATCCACACCACAGATTGATGCCACTTAGGACTTATAATCACTCAAAATTGTGTAAGACATGAACATAGTTTTTAACTATTTCAAATAATAAAATTAACAAGTATTTCTAATAATAATAACAATGGATTATTGTTGTCTCTTTTATCAACAATGAGTTATGAGGGTAGCTAGTCCCTCTTACTCGTGTAGTCAACTACTACTTAAGGTAACCATAAATCCAAATTCAAACTTGGGTAATAAAAGGCTCTTTCACATGGTTCAAAAATACGAAGACGGCGCCACAACTTCTACTTCTTTCTTCAAGTTAAAAACTCTCTTAATTGTATATCTACAATAATTTATTTGTAACTTACAAGTAATAACAATGACACTGACATCAATATATAATCAATAATCCGATTGAAGAAATATAGAACTAATTCACTTTTAGATGCTCTCCACTACTCTAAACTCTATACATTAATCTGCAACAATTAGAACATTTTAAACACAAACAATTCCATATTTATCTAATGATATACACACTCACATAACTAATCTAACAATTAGCACCACGATTTTACGTTCATATCATAACTCAAATGACATAAGAGATTAACACACTTTTCAACTATTTCAATAAATCACGTCTAAATAAAAATAAATAAAATAAATCACATTTCTAAAAAAAATTAAAATAAAGCACATGGATTTTTAAAATCTATAAGATTTCTAAAATTTCACTCGTACTTTAATCATCAAAAACACATTTCTAAATAATTAAGCACCATAAAAACTATTATTTTCAACTTATATTTTGAAAAAAATTTAAACTATATATATACATTGATAGAAAATTTTCCAATAAATTAACACTTCCAAAATAATTCTAATTTATTTTCTTATTTTCTCAAAACTTACAAAAAATAAAATTGTATATTTATATACATTAAAGTAGTACACATAACACAAAACATAAGAATACTTGGTAATCATAATGATTACACTAATTTATAGGTCTATAGATACATCCACATTTTCTATCAAAGCCACAAAATTGGACTAAAGCATAACCCATCAGTCCTCTAAACCAATAAAACATTACCATAACTAGACTAACGTAGCAACAAATCTTTTTTATTTTCTTAAAAACAACACAGTAAAACTAGGTATAAATTTTCAGCTATTTTAAACTTTAAATAAAATCAGTAGTATAAAATTATTTTTATTTTAGAAATCAACATAAGTCCAACTTAATTTGATTCTTTAAAATAAATCAGGAGCAATTCAAGCAAAAGTTATTCTCATTTTACAAAATAAATCAACTTTAACTCCTTCAAAATGTCTATTTAAAAATTCTAAGTTTAAAATTCTACCAACCTCTAATATTCAAGAATCATTATTACTAATAATATGAATTTTCTAATGTTTCAAAACTACAACTAACGTTCTAAATTGATTTCATTAACAAGATCAAAACTTTAATCATCGTGTACGACCATAAAAAGGCAAGGTCTATCAATCCATAAGTAGTATTACCTCGATGAAATTAATAATTTCAAAGATATAGCTAGTCAATCAAAAAATTTATTTCTATCTATCCACTACAACAAAGAGAGCAGATAATCATAGTTAGAAACTGAAGTCATAGGTCCAGTCAATAGATAATTAACTAAAACTGTGACAACAATTCAAATTAACTCAAATTTTAACAAATAATTTTATGGTTTATTTAGTCGCTTAGATAGGAACTCATAATCCACAATGCAATTAAAGTGAGCAAACAATAAATAGTTAATTAGTAACTTCAAAAACATGTATAAATTTACAAAAGCATATAGCACATAATACAATAATATAACAAGAGAAAAAACATGATAGTGAAAATAATTAATACACAAGAAAACACAATTGACACGAGTGACATTTGACTAACACTGAACCTCGACACTTGAACCACTCAGCCTGATTGGACCTGCACTGGTACCACCAATGTGACACCCTAAACTCCAAAATAACATATATAATAATTTATACTATATTTTTAAAACAAAATTCGCAGCGGATAAAGAAAATCTGATTACAAGGAAATAAAAACTTTTGTAACTAATTTAGGATATTGAAGTAGCAATGTCAATTTACAACAAATGGGGGTTTGAATTGTAAATTTGTCTATTTAAAAATTCTCTGTTAAAAATTAAGAAAATAACTCAAGATTGATCTTGGTTGTAAAAATAGAAAACGGAGGACGTTGTTGGTTCTAGAAGCAGAAAACGAAGAACGTTCTTGATTAGTGAAAAACATAAATCAACTTGTCTATTTAAATTTAATAATCGAAATACTGAAAGTAAATAGAGATAGGCAAAAAATATCACACAATGATGTATCATGTTTCACCCAACCCAGGTCACCTATCAATCTTGAGAGGATTTTACACTTCACATTTTAACCATAAAAGGACTTTCTAACAAACTACTTGAAACAGACTCTTCAAACACACACACACACATATATATAATTATGAAATCGTTGTTATAATTATGAAATCATTAATGGCGGTAGGTGCACCTAGTTACATCATTTTGATTATGGAGAGCTACCCGTTAGATAGAGCCGCCCCTATGAGAGATGTCACCCGTATGAGGAGAGGGCTATCAACGTGAGCTCCCTAATTGATTCGTGATGATGTGTTGCGGGATTGAGACGAGAGGGCTATCCGTTAGATGGAGCCACCTCTAAGGGAAATGCCACCCTTAGGAGGAAAGGGCAATCAAAGAATGAAGTCGCCTATTAGTTCTCAAGAATTTATATTTTTACTTGTTTGATTTCATATGATTCTTTAGGTTGCTCATTGTGATTTCACTTTTCTACAAATTGGATTTTAAATTAATGGTTTTATTGTGTGTATACTTTACTTGAGATTTATCTATATATTTTGCAGTAGTATAATTGCCACAAGTTTGTAAAACAACTATTCGTGCCTTTTTGTGTTTCCCTTCTAGTTGGTGGTTGTTGTTGTCTCCTAACTAAGTCTTTGTGACTTACCCCTTCATGTTGTTCTTTTTTTCATATTCACAGACAGCTGAGTAGCAAGCTGTTAGTAGATTCAAGTCACAATCATATGTTTTTTTGTAGGCCTCTTTGATTGAAGACCCTTTTTTTTTGTAAAGTCTGTTGAGTCAGGATGTATTTTGTAGCTATTTTGAGTCTAGAAAGTCTTTTGGGAAATGTATTAAATATTTAGATTATGTTATTTGAAATTGACTGAGTTAGAAATTTAAACAGTGATTTTGGAAATTTGGGAATGTTGAAGTTACAGAGGATACTCTGTTGAAATTTCGAGAAAAATTATATATATTTTTAAATGGTTATTGAGAAAGGTGCAAACACGAGAAGGGGGGTTGAATTGTGTTTGTTAAACTTGAATCTTTTTGTTGTTTGTTGAGTGTTGATGCGAATTATTTGATGAATAATTGATCAGAGTTAGCAGCGGATAATAACAACTTAAGAACACAACAATTTATCCTGGTACACCATTAACTTGGCTACATCCAGTCCCTTCATCCTGAAGGCTTTAATCCACTAATTCAAAACACTTTGAATTACAGCACCTGACTCTCCAAGCCAGTCTTCTCAAATAGCCTGGCAACCCTAGACTTTTGAGGAACGAAAACAACACCTTGACTCTTCAAGTCAAGTCTTCTCCTACCAATCTGACAACCCCAGATTGAAGAAGGAATCTACACCACTATCGGGTTAGATTACAAGGGTTTGGAACTCTGCAATGTTGCTTCTGGAAAGCTGATTGTTGCAATGACGTTCACACTCTTTAGTTGCTTCTGGAAAGCTGATTATAACAATGCTTCTCTTAAGTAGTTGCTTCTGGAAAGCTGATTATAACATTGACTCTCACTATCTGAAAACACTTAGAGCATATTTATTTTTCGCACAAGTATTTCTCTCTTTTGAACTCTTGGATAACTTTGAATTGTAAGCTTGGGTTCTTGTGTTTTTAGATGCTTGATGCTGCTGCCTACAGCCTCCTTTTATAGCTGAGATATGGGCTTTGTCCAAGCTTAAATTCGAAATAAATCTTGCTCAGATTTCCTTCGAAAATACTGTTGGCCAATCCTGTTTCACTTAAATAAAAATCGTATCTTTTTAGCTTCAGATTGCATTTGAAAATTCTGTTGACCAATCTTGTTTCTTTTAATTTCAAACCATATCTTTTTAAGCTTCAGATTACATTCGAATTTCTTCAAGTCTTTAGTGATTTTTTGAATCAAATCCCCTTAATACTTTGATCAAATTTCTATCAAAATTTAATCAAGTCTTCTTCGAATTTTAATCAAGTCATCACTGATTTTCATCATGATTAAAATCTGGACCGTATGATCTTCTGATCTCGACCAACTCTGGACTTATGTGATCTTGTGATCCTCTGTTCTCGGCCAACACTGGACCATATGATCTGATCTTCGGATCTCGGCCAACACTGGACCATATGATCTGATCTTCTGATCTCATCCAACATTGGGCCATATGATTTGATCTTCTGATCTCAGCCAACACTGGGCCATGATACTTAAATCTGGACCATTGATCTGAACATTTTCCCTCTGATCTGGACCAAGTCTGGACTGAGTCTGGATTGAATCTGAATTAAATATGGACTTATGATATTTTAATCTGGACCATTGATCTTTTAATCTGGACATTTATCTTCTGATTTGGATCAAGTCTGGACTGAGTCAGGATTGAATCTGAATTAAATCTGGACTTATAATATTTTAATCTAGACATTTATCCTTTGATCTGGATCAAGTCTGGATTAAATCTGGACACATTTCTTCTGATCTGAACTGAGTTTTATGTTTTGGACCATGTTATCTTCTGGTCTAGACCAAGTTTGGACCAAGTCATTTGTTCTGGACCAATTATCTTCTGCTCTGGATCAAGACTGGATTAAGTCTGGACTGATTCATATATTCCCGACCAAGCTATCTTCTGGTCAGGATTAAGTCTGGACCAAGTCTGACTTATGATTCCTTCTAGTCTGGACCAAGTCTCCCTTTGACAAGCTTCCTTCTAGTTTGGACCAGGTCTCTTTCTGGACTCTGCTTCCATTTGATCTAGGCCAAGAAAGATATCCTATGATGATGTTATTTGTCCTTTGATATTTTGCCTTTGATGACATCCTCTGATATCCTCTAGAGGTGTATCCTCTGGTGCCTTCAGGATGCATCCTCAAGTCCCCTCTAGATGTTTCCTCTAGCCGACCCTTCTGGTGACATTTCTATCCTCTGGTTGCTTCCTCTGGATGTATCCTCTGGTGGTGTCATTCTCTGATTTTGCACAGCTTCTGATTTATTCTTCTAAGTCAAAATACTATTTACATAAAATACTTTTGTTAACATAAAAACTTTGATTGATCGAACCAACTTGGTTCCAACAATCTCCCCCTTTTTGATGATGACAAAACTTTGTATTTATGATAGCTATTTTTCTTTCTTTTGACTTTGACTCCCCCTATGACTATGCTTTATTTTGACTTTTTCTCCCCCTAAGTCTAATGCCCTAGATTCTCTATCAAATACATCTTCTCCCCCTTTGTCATCAGACAAAAAGGATTAAAGGAAGAAAGGAGATCTTCTGAATATTTTTTTTTTCATCTTCTGACCTTTTTTGTTTTTTTGTTTTTGAAAAACAATACATGATAATAACAGTAAAATAACATACATAAAAGAAATTAAATTGAGCTATTTTTCAGGAATGAAAGTAAGATTGATGTTCTTCTTGATGAAGTCAAACTTATCTTCAGGCAGTGGTTTAGTGAATATGTCAGCCCATTGATGGTTAGTGTCTACAAACTGGATGTTGAGTGTTCCTTTTTGAACGTAATCTCTGATGAAGTGGTGTTTGATTTCTATGTGCTTGACTCTATAATGAATGATAGGGTTTTTGGTTAGGTTGATGGCTGAAGTGTTGTCACAGTATAAAGGGATGTTGGTTTCCATGATTTTGTAGTCTTCCAGCTGATGTTTCATCCAAATGAATTGAGAGCTGCATCCGGCTGCTGAGATGTATTCAGCTTCTACTGTTGACATGGCAATGGTGTTTTGTCTCTTGCTTGACCAGGATATTAAATTGTCTCCTAAGAATGTGTAGTTTCCACTTGTACTCTTTATTTCGAGTTTATCTCCAGCATAATCAGAGTCACAGTATCCACTCAGTTTGTATGTACGAGTTTTTTTGTAGAACAATGTGAGGTTGGTAGTCCCTTTTAGGTATCTAAGGATTAACGACAATTAAATGGGATTTCCTATGGTCATATTGAAATCTAGCACATACACATACATTGTACATAATATCAGGTCTTGAAGCAATGAGATAGAGTAGAGATCTATCATACCTCTGTAGGAATGTTGATCAACGTTTTGGCCTGAGTCATCCTTTTCAAGTGAGCAGGTAGGGTGCATTGGGGTAGCCATAGGTTTGCAGTCACTCATCTTAAACTTCTTGAGAACTTCTTTTGGATATTTTGATTGATGAATGTATATACCTTTTTGACTTTGCTGAATTTGAATTCCGAGGAAGAACTTGAGTTCTCCCATCATGCTCATTTGAAATTCTTGCTGCATCAATTTAGAAAATTCTTGGCAGAGAGTGCCATTAGTAGATCCAAAGATAATATCATCAACATAAACTTGAATAATCAGAATATCATCTTTTATTGATTTTCTAAAAAGAGTATTGTCTACTTGTCCTCTTTCAAAGTCATTTTTAAGTAAAAAGTTACTAAGTCTATCATACCATGCCCTATGTGCTTGTTGTAAACCATACAAAGATTTTTTAAGTTTAAAAACATGGTTTGGAAATTCAGAACTTTCAAAACCCGGGGGTTGTTTAACATAGACTTCTTCACTTATATAACCATTTAAAAATGCACTTTTAACATCCATTTGAAATAATGACATATTATTAGCAGCAAAGGAAAGTAGGATACGTATAGCTTCTAACCTGGCCACTGGAGCAAAAGTCTCAATGTAGTCAATTCCATCCTGCTGACTGTAGCCTTGTGCAACAAGTCGTGCCTTGTTCCTGACAACTTCTCCTTTTTCATTCAGCTTGTTTCCGAAAACCCACTTGGTTCCAATAATGTTCTTTTCTAGTCTTGGAACTAGATCCCAAACATCATTCCTTTCAAATTCATTTAACTCCTTTTGCATGGCAAGCATCCATCCATCTTCCTTAAGTGCTTCATCAACAGAAGTAGGCTCAATGGATGAGAGTAAGCCAAACAAACTGGTTTCTTTAAGTGATGATCTTGTCCTTAAGGGATCACTTGCATCCCAATGATTAAAGTCTCAGGATGTGAAGACTTGTACTTCCATCCATATCTTCCTTCTGACTTATCTTCATATTCATCCTTTGAAGATTTGTCGGGTTCTTCTGTTTTTCTTTCATTCTCCACCTTTTCAAGCTCTCTTGACTTGTCTGCATCAACTTCCTTTGATTCTGGTAAACCTGCACTATCATCATCTTGCTTTGACTTTTTAAGGTCAAGCTTCTTGTCATCAAATTTAACATGTATGGATTCTTCCACAGTATTTGTTTCTCTGTTAAACACTCTATATGCTTTGGATCTTTCAGAGTAACCAATGAAGGTACACTTTTGAGATCGAGAATCAAATTTTCCAAGATTGTCTTTAGTGTTCAACATATAACAAGTACAACCAAATTGTTTAAAATAGAGATGTTAGGCTTTTTACCTTTCCACAGTTCATAAGTTGTTTTATTCAAAACAGATCTAATATAGATTCTATTTTGAATATAACATGTGGTATTAACTTCTTCTGCCCAAAAGTGTTTTGCAACATTCATATCATTTAGCATTGTTCTGGCTATTTCTTGGAGTGATCTATTTTTTCTTTCTACAACTCCATTTTGTTTAGGTGTTCTAGGAGAAGAAAAGTTGTGAGAGATTCCATTCTTATCACAGAAATTTTCAAAAAATTTGTTCTCAAATTCTCCTCCATGATCACTTCTGATTGTTATAATTTTAAGACCTTTTTCATTCATTATTTGTTTGCAAAAGGTGATAAATACTTTGTGGGATTCGTCCTTACTTCTTAAAAATCTTACCCATGTCCACCTAGTGTAGTCATCTACAATAACAAAACCATATTTCTTTCTCACTCAGAGAAGCTGTTTTTACTGGCCCAAATAGATCTATGTGTAATAGCTCAATGGGCTTTGAGGTAGATATTGAGTTTTTAGAATTGAAAGAATTTTTTGTTTGTTTTCCCTTTTGACAAGCTTCACACATAATTTTAGTTTTAGGAGCTTAGCTTAGGTAGACCTCTCACCAGTTGAAGTTTATTTAGTTTTGAAACTAATCTATGGTTAGCATGACCTAATCTTTTGTGCCAAATTAGTTTTTCCTCATTTACTAACACTAGACACTTAACCTGTGGTTTCTCTAGACTAAACAGATTTATCTTGTAAATATTGTTTTGCCTATAACCTGTGAAGAGTATTGATCCATCCTTCTAACTAATAGCTTTGCATGTCTTTTGATTAAATATAATATCATAATTATTATCACTTAATTGACTAATACGTAATAAATTGTGCCTAAGACCTTTGACTAGTAGTACATCTTTAATAGAGGAAGAAGTACCATTACCAACCATGCCTCGACCAATGATTTGGCCTTTTTGCTTTCCTCCAAAAGCCACTGTCCCTTCTTTGCTCAAGGTTAATTCTTGGAACATAGACTTTTCTCCTGTCATATGTCGTGAGCATCCACTGATCAGGTACCATGACTGGTGTTTCAACTTGATTGCTGAGGACATCTGCAACAAAGATAATTTTGTTTTTAGGTACCCAAATCTGGTTGGGTCCAGGTTTATTAGTCTTGAAAGGTTTCTTGTGTTTCCTTGATTTTATCATGGGACAAGACAATTTGGAGTGACCTTTCTTAGCACAAACAACACATAAAACATCAGACGAAATATGTTTAGTTACAGTTACAGTTTCATCAAATCCTATGCCTCTTTTACCATTGTTACTAACTCCATAGATCATAGAAGCATATTTGCTTCTTTCCATACCATTAACAATAAAATCTTGTAAAATTTGTTCATGCATATCAAAATTACATACAGTATTTGATGATGAACAAATATTACTTTTTAGAGTTAGGTTTTCATATTTAAGCTCAGCAATTTCAGTTTTAAGAGTTGCATTTTCTGTTTTACATTCTGCATTTTGATTCTTTAAAACATCAATTTCTTTGGTTAGAGTCTTATTATCTTCCCTAAGTTTTTTTAGTTTTAAAGACTGTTTGTTATTGATAGTTAGAATATAATTCATTGCAGTAGTTAAATCAGATCGAGTGAGGTCAGAAAATACCTATTTTTCATCTTCTGATGATTCTCTTTCAGAATCAGATTATGTATCAGATCTAGAGGCAGTGTCTGTGTGAGCCATCAGAGCCAGTTTTGTTTCTGATTCACTTCCAGAATTAGATTCTGGGTTGGATCCAGAGGCAGAATGATTATGAGCCATCAGTACTAATTCTGCTTCTTCTGATTTACTTTCAGAGTTGGTTTGAGAGGCAGAAAGTATGTGAGCTATCATGGCTAATTCTGCTTCTTCATTCTCACTATCTTTCCACATTTTCTTGTTGTCTTGTTCAATTTTTTATCAATGTTCTTTGATTAGGTGAGAATGCCACCCAAGACTAGGAGTCCTACTATAAGGGAAATTTATGATGAGTCAATTGCCCAAGTTCAAGGTGCTCGTCAATGATGTCGTGTTTCAGTTCGTGCTCGAAATCGGTGTAGAGCTAATGTTGGTGGACGTGGCTTGGATGCCGATGTTGAGGTGCCTAGGAGGAGGCGCGAAAATCCAGCCATGGAAGAGTTTGTTGCTGGTCTACAAGGGTTACAACAGGTTGTGCAACAACTTGTTGGGGTTGTCATTGGACAATAGCATGAGGGTGATCAAAGACATGAAAATCCCAATGGGCAACAAGAGGTTAGACAAGTTGAGCAACATACAACTGCTGCAACAAGGAGGATTGAGGTTACTTTACCAGACTTCATGAAGCTTAAACCCCCTACTTTTTCAGGGTCTAGCGTGACTGAGGACCCACAACAATTCATTGATAGTCTAGAGCGGCTTTGGAGAGCATTGGGTTGTTATGAGGTAAGAGCATGACAATTGACATTATTTAAGGTAATAGGTGTGGCACGTGATTGGTTTGATATAGTGTCACATGGTAGACAAGTGGGGTCACCTTCATTAGCATGGAGAGAGTTCTCTCAATTTTTCATGGCTCGTTTTCTTTCGGAAAGTGTTAGCGATGGATTAGCTCATGAGTTTGAGCGATTAGAGCAAATGGAGGGTATGATAGTTTCAGAGTATAGTGCTCGTTTTACACAACTCTCTAGATACGCTTCTTACCCTATCACTGAGGAAATGTGTGTCAAGAGGTTCATCAGAGGGTTGAGGGATTACTTATTTCGATCTGTGGTTGGGTCGAATTGTTCTACTTTTGCTGAGGTTTTGAGTTTGGCGCTTTAGATTGAGCAACGACAGAAGGAAAAATGAGGTAATAGACAGATTCACGAAAGAAACAAAGGGTTGAAGGGTCCTACAATAACTATCCGAGTTGCGGCGGTGGATCTATGTTTGGTTATCAGGGGCAACAAAAACTCATGGCTCAAAGAGGTGGTCATAGCGAGAAGTCTTCTGGAATAGTGCAGATTCGTAGATCAGATTCAGCTACACGATGTTCTACTTGTGGTAGGTTTCACTTTGGAGATTGTTCTAGAGATGGTAAGGTAGGCTATCAATGTGGCCAAGTAGGTCACATCATGAGGGATTGTCTTGTAGAAACGACACACCCATCCTCTAGTTATGCATCAACACCAACAGCTTTGGCATCTTCTTAGACTCATTCTGCATCCATGCGACAAAGTGGGAATTCTTATATTAAGGGTTCAGGAACATCTCAGCAGGGAGGTAGAGGATTTGGTGGTAGAGGTCAGACACCAGCAGGAAGAAGTCAGGCTCGAGTGTTTGTTTTGACTCATCAGGATGCTCAGACATCTAATGCAGTAGTTATAGGTATACTTTCTATTTGTTCTAGAGATGCTCGTGTTTTTTTTATCTTGAAGCTACACATTCTTTTGTATCCTCGTGGTTTGCTACTCAACTTGGTAAATGTTCATTTTCTTTAGAAGAGGTTTTAGTTGTGGCTACACCTGTTGGAGGAAATTTGCTTGCTAAGTCCATGTATCGTTCTTGTGATATAACTATTGAGGAAAGGTGTTGCTAGTAGATCTAGTAGTTATTGACTTGATAGATTTTGATGTGATTTTGGGTATGGATTGGTTGGCTTTTCATCATGCCACTTTGGATTGGCATAACAAAGTGGTGAAATTTGAGGTACCGGGGCAATCAGTCTTCTCGTTTCAAGGAAAACGTTGTTGGGTATCACATAACTAAATCTCATCCTTGAGAGCTAGCAAGTTAATCAGAAGAGTGAAGTAGCAACATTGATTTACAAGGAAGGGGGGTTTGAATTGTAAATCTCCCTTTTTAAAATTTCCAGAAAAACTTCAGTATTAAACACAAGAAAGTTCTTGGTTAAGGAAGCAGAAAAATGGTGAACGTTCTTGGGTTGAATAGAAAACGGAGAACGTTCAGATTAGTGTTTAAAACAGAAAACAGTTTTGTATTTTAATCTTTGAAACACGATTAAACTGAATAAAGAGGTAAGGGATAAGAAATACCACACGCAGATATATCTTGGTTCACCCAAACTTGGGCTACGTCCAGTCCTCACGAAGTGAGATTTTCCACTAAGTGTTTAAAACAAGAACCTTCTTGGTTTTACAGCACCTAGTCTAGATCAACCTTGATCTTTTGTTTTCAGAACTTAAACTAATTCCTACCCATAAAAAGTTTAACCAAATCACCTATCAATCTTGATAGGATTTCTTACAATCTACCCAAACTATCTGTTACTCTTATAGTTTGAGTTTACAATGATGATGAGATTGATTTTGTTTAGAATCTGTGAATTCTCAACTCTTGTTTGAGATTCGATTCTTTACAGATAGATCAGAATATATATCAGAGAAAAACAATTTAACTAAAAACTGATTCTGTAAGTGATTTTCAGAACTTCAAGTATGAATGTGAATGATTGTAATAGCTGTGTTAGCACTTGAACTTCTTATTTTTCCTTGAGCTGTGGCCTTCCTTTTATAGGCTTAAAAGCAGTGAATGAAGGCCAATATAGCCGTTGTAAAGGCTTTGTGTCAGACTAGTCCAGTGGCTTTATTTCTAATTAAAAATAATCCTTTTATTTTCCTGATCAGTCTTGAGCTGTAGTGTTTTGGATCAATCTTTCTTGAGTTGTTAATGATCTTCTGAAGCTTCTGATAAGTGGCAATATTGCTGTCTTGATCTGAAGCTTTGGATCAATAAAAACAGATTGAGATCAATCACGAATAGCTTGAAGTAAGAAGCTTGTACTGAAGCTTCTAAAACTGCCTGGAGATTGATTGATCGTTCTGGACGTTTGTTCTTTAGGTATCCTCTGTTAAATTCCATAATGTATCCTCTGGTAATTTCCAGAATGTATCTTCTGGTAGTTTACTTCATGAGGTATCTTCTGGAGTCTGATACCTTTTGTTTCCAGAATAGTCTGGACAGGCATCTTTGAGAGTCTTTATCTTTCTCAATTCGAAAGTTCTCTTGATCTGAATTGATCCTATGTGTTCTCTGCCATGTAGTGATCATATCCATGTAACTTCCAGAGCCAACAACTTTAATTAAGTGATGGAGAAAGTTGGGTCTTTATGCTGTCACAGTCTGGCGAACATTCTCCGTTTTCCAGAATGTGAAGAATGTTCTTCTGATGCTGTTTTCTTTGATTCTTTTGAAACCTGTCTATGATTTAAAACACTCAAAAGCACAGGTTAAATTAACAATACATTTAGAATCATAATTAAACAATCTTTAATTAACCTTTGTTTGTTTTCATCAAAACATTAAATTTGAGAGTTTGTCTTAACAAAGAGGTTGTCAAGGGTACTTAGCCTTGGTAAGGGATACACAAGTGGCTAAGGAGAAATTGGAAGAAATTCCAATAGCATGTGAATTTCCAGATGTTTTTCCTAAAGAACTTCTTGGGTTGCCACTTGATATGGAGATTGAATTTCCAAAAGACTTGGTTCCTAGTACTTATCCTATTTGTATACCTCTTTATCGTATGGTCCCAGCAGAACTTAAGTAGTTAAGGGAGCAACTTCAAGATCTTCTTGATAAGGGTTTTATTCGCCCAAGTTCTTCTCCTTGGGGAGCACCGGTATTGTTTGTAAAGAAGAAAGATGGATCCATGCGGTTGTGTGTAGACTATAGGCAGTTGAATAAAGTAACTGTAAAGAATAAATACCCTTTTACCACGCATTGATGACTTGTTTGATCAACTTTAAGGAGCTCAATGTTTTTCTAAGATTGATTTACGATCGGGGTATCACCAGTTGAAGTGCAAGTGATCTCTTAAGGATCAAATCATCACTTAAAGAAATTAGTTTGTTTGGCTTACTCTCATCTATTGAGTCTATTTTTGTTGATGAAGCACTGAGGAAAGATGGATGGATTCTTACCATTTAAGAGGAGTTAAATGAATTTGAAAGGAATGATGTTTGGGATCTAGTTCCAAGACCAGAAAAGAACATTATTGGAACCAAGTGGTTTTCAGAAACAAGCTAAATGAAAAAGGAGAAGTTGTCAGAAACAAGGCACGACTTGTTGCACAAGGCTACAGTTAGCAAGAAGATATTGACTACACTGAGACTTTTGCCCCAGTGGCCAGAATTTTCTAAATTGATGCAGCAGGAATTTCAAATGAGTATGATGGGAGAACTTAAGTTCTTCCTAGGAATACAAATTCAGCAAAGTCAAAAAGGTGTCTCACTGCTTCGAGACTTGATATCATATTTAGTGTATGCGTATGTGCTAGATTTCAGTCTGACCCTAGGAAATCCCATTTAACTACCGTTAAGAGAATCCTTAGATACCTAAAAGGCATTATCAACCTCATCTTGTTCTACAAGAAAACTCCTACATACAAACTGAGTGGATACTGTGACTCTGATTATACTGGAGATAAACTCATAAGAAAGAGTACAAGTGAAAACTGCACATTCTTAGGAGAAAATTTAATATCTTGGACAAGCAAGACACAAAGCATCATTGCCATGTCAGCAGTAGAAGCTGAATACATTTCAGCAGCCTGATGCAGCTCCCAACTCATTTGGATGAAACATCAGCTGGAAGACTACAAAATCATGGAAACAAACATCCCTTTATACTGGACAACACTTCAGCCATCAACCTAACCAAAAACCCTATCCTACATTCTAGAGCCAAACACATAGAGATCAAACACCACTTCATCAGAGATTATGTTCAAAAAGGGGTACTTAACATTCAATTTGTAGACACTGATCATCAATAAGTTGACATATCCACTAAACCACTACCTGAAGATAGGTTTGAATTCATCAAGAAAAACCTTAATCTTACCTTCATCCCTAACCTAATAGCTTAGTTTAATTTTTTGTATGTTATTTTATTTTTCGTGTACTTTTATAATTAAAAAAAAGAGTAAAAAAAAATCAAAAAAAACAGAGGATCTCTTTTCTTCATTCAATCCTTTTTGTCTGATGACAAAGGGGGAGAAGATGTAATATTTGATAAAATATCCGAGAGAAAAGATGATGTATTTGAAAGGAGGAGAAGATTATGTATGATGTATTTGATATGATATCTGGGCATTAGACTTAGGGAGAGAAAATATAAAATGAAGCTTAGTCTTAGGGGGAGTCAAAGTCAAAAGAAAGAAAAAGTATTATAAAAAATACATTGTTCGTCATCATCAAAAAGGGGGAAATTGTAAGAATCAAGTTGGTTCTTGCAATTAAAGTTTTTATGTTAACAAATGTATTTTATGAAAATAACATATTTGACATAGAAGAAGAATGAAAAATGTCACCAGAAGAATAGAGTAGTGAATGACGATACCAGAAGCAGAAATTAGAGGATGACGTCACCAGAAAATGACATCATCAGAAGCATAAATCAGAGGATGATGTAACCAGAAGATGACGTCACCAAAAGCAAAAATCAGAGGATGACGTCACCAGAGGATTACGTCACCAGAGGATGATCACCAGAGGAATCTGTTAGAGAAAAATGCTCAAAACAGAATAGGAGCAAAAGACTCAAGAAACAGAATCTAGCTAATAATATGCTCAAAACAGAATCTGAGAAAAATGCTCAAAACAGAATTGGAGCAAAAGACTCGAGAAACAGAATCTAGCTAAAAGTATGCTCAAAACAGATTAATCGAAAAACACTCCATAAGTATAGCATCAGTGAGCAAAAGACTCAAAACAAAATTTGAGCAAACTACTCCAGAATATTCTCAAAACAGATTAATCGAAATACACTCCAGAAGTAAAGCATCAGTGAAGTCCTAATTTTAACTATAAATAGACGCTTAATGCTGAAGAATAAAGTATCGAAAACCACAAGAACTCAAGCTTAAATTCAACATTATCTGAGAGTTCAAAATAGAGAAACATAAATGTGCAAGAGAAATATTTTCTCAGTGTTTTCGAGAGAGAAATTCAGTGCAAAAATTAGCTTTCCAGAAGCAACAAAAAAATGCAAGAATAAGTGCAGCAATCAGCTTTCCAGAAGCAACAAAAGAGTGCAAGAATCAGTGCAGCAAATAACTTTTCCAGAAGCAACGTTGCAAAGTTCCAAACCTTTATTATATAACCCGATAGTGGTGTAGATTCCTTCTTCAATCTGGGGTTGTCAGATTGGTAGGAGAAGACTTGACTTGTAGAGTCAAGGTGTTGTTATCGTTCCTCAAAAGTCTGGGGTTGTCAGGTTGTTTGAGAAGATTTGGCTGGTTTAGTCAAGGTGTTGTTGTTCCTCAAAAGTTTATGGTTGTCAGGCTATTAGAGAAGACTTGGCTGGTATAGTCAAGATGTTGTTGTTCCTCAAAAGTCTGGGGTTGTCAGGCTATTTGGGAAGACTAGCTTGTAGGGTCAGTGGTGTAGTAATTCAAAGGAGTTTGAAATAGTGAAAAGGCCTTATGGAGGAACGGACTGGATGTAGCCTAGTTAACGGTGAACCAGTATAAATTGATGTGTTGTTATGTTATTATTATCCGCTGCTGAATTTGATTAGTTATCTAACGAATAATTCACATTAATATTCAACAAAACAGCAAAAGTAATCAAATTTGCAAACACAATTCAACCCCCCTTCTCGTGTTTGCACCTTCAATGTTGTGTCTAAGAATGGAATAAGTGTTGATCCCAGTAAGGTGGAAGCAGTGCAGAATTGGCCCAGACCTACCACAGTAAAGGAGATTTGGAGTTTTCTTGGTTTAGCTGGTTATTATCGATGTTTTGTGAATGACTTCTCAAAAATCGCATATTCGTTGACAAGGTTGACCTAGAAGAAAGTTGAGTTTCGATGGACTGATGCATGTGAGGCAAGCTTTCAAAAATTGGAGTACTTGACGTCAGCACCTATTTTGGCATTACCCCTAGGTAGTGAAAGTTGTGCAGTTTATTGTGATGCTTCTAGAGTTGGTCTCGGTTGTGTACTTATGCAACAAGGTAAGGTTATTGCCTATGCATCTAGACAACTCAAGGGGCATGAGGTAAACTATCCCACACATTATTTGGAAATGGTTGTAGTGATTTTCGCTATTAAGATTTGGAAGCACTATCTATATGGTGAAACTTGCGAGATTTATACCGATCATAAAAGTCTTAAGTATATCTTTCAACAATGAGATTTAAATTTAAGACAAAGAAGATGGATGGAGCTCTTAAAAGATTATGATTACACAATCTTATACCACCTAGGGAAGGAAAATGTTGTTGCAGATGCTTTGAGTAGGAAATCCATGGGTAGTCTCTCTCATATAGCAAAAATAAAGAGGCCAATAGTTAAAGAATTTCAAGAAATTGTTGAAAGTGGAATTCAATTTGAACTTGATCATTCGAGGTTATTTTTAGCCCATGTACAAATTCTTCCAACCATAGTTGATGATATCAAGGAAGTTCAAAGTCAAGACTCATCCTTAGTGAATATGGTAAAAAATGTTCAGAATGGTAAAATTTCAGATTTTTTAGTTGATTATGATGGTGTGCTGAGGTTGAAGTCTCGATTGTGTGTTCCAAATGTTGGTGGCTTAAGGAGGAAAATTTTAGAGGAGGTGCATCATTCTTCTTATAGTATTCACCCAGGTTCTAACAAGATGTATCAAGACTTGAGAGAATTGTATTGGTGGGAAGGGATGAAGAGAGACGTAGCAGATTTTGTCTCTTAGTGCTTAGTGTGTCAACAAGTAAAGGCTGAACATCAAAAGCCTACAGGATTACTTCAACCTGTTGAAATACCTGAATGGAAGTGGAAAGGCATCACTATGGATTTTTTCACAGGATTACCACGAACCCAAAAAGGGTTATGACTCGGTGTGGGTGATTATAGATCGTTGACCAAATCTGCACATTTCTTGCCTGTGAAGACTACTTATACTGCATCTCAATATGCTAAACTTTATTTAGATGAAATTGTATCTTTGCATGGTGTACCGATGTCTATTATTTCTGACCGTGGGGCTCAATTTACTGCTCAATTTTGGAAGTCATTCCAAGATTCGTTAGGAACTCGTTTGAAGCTTAGCACAACTTTTCATCCTCAAACAGATGGCCAGTCTGAAAGGACTATACAAATATTAGAAGATATGCTTCGTGCTTGTGTTATGGATCTTGGAGGTAGTTGGGATCAACATTTACCCTTGATGGAATTTGGATACAATAATAGTTATCAATCTAGTATTCAAATGGCTCAATTTGAGGCATTGTACAGAAGACGATGTAGTCCAGAGTTGATTCAAGATGCCATTGAAAAGGTTAAATTGATTCGAGATCGCTTAGTGACAGCTCAAAGTAGACAAAAATCTTATTCTGATTAGAGGTGTCGTCCCTTAGAGTTTTCAGTGGGAGAGCATGTATTCCTACGTGTTTCACCAATGAAAGGAATTTTGCGGTTTGGTAAAAAGGGAAAACTAAGTCCAAGGTTCATTGGACCATTTGAAATTTTAGAAAAGGTCGGACCGGTAGCATATCGCTTGGCACTTCCACCAGATATCTCGAGAGTTCATCCAATCTTTCATATTTCGATGCTTCGGAAGTATCTTCATGACCCTTCTCATGTGATTAATCATGAAGATGTGCAGTTACATGAGATTCAATATACGTTGAGCATCCAGTAGCTATATTAGATCGCCAAGTGAGGCGTTTATGCTCAAAGGATATTGTTTCAATAAAAGTTCTTTGGCGTGGTCCATCTAGTGAAGAAACAACTTGGGAACCCGAAGAAGTCATTTGTGCAAAGTACCAACACTTATTTGAAACTCAAGGTTAGTAGTATATAAAAAAAAACAAATAAATTCGAGGACGAATTTTTATAAAGAGGGGAGATTGAACCAGACCGTTCCGAAATATATATATATATATATATATATATATTTATAATAATAATAATAATAATAATAATAAATAATTAAAATAATAATACACACCCAATTTCACTCTCTTTCCATCTCACTCCACTCCACCTACTTTTTTTTTCTCCACTTTTCCTCTCCTTCCTCTCTCTCGGCATTTCCTCACCCCCACCCCATTTTCATTTTTTCTCTTTCTTTCTTTCTTCGTTTTTCTTCTCTTCCTTCTCCTTGCTTCTTCTCACTCCACTACACAAAAACCCACAACCTTTGAAATGAATTTAACAACTCCAAGAGCATAATTTCTCATACTCCTACAAATGCTCTTGGTTAGGATTTTGGGTTAAGGTTTGTGCTCTAAGGAAGGAGATGGGTACCTATTTCTTGAGAGTTTTTTATTGAGACCCTTTGAGGTAAATACACAACTCTAATATTAGTATGAATCTCTAGAAAAAAATGTAGTTTTGTTTAAACATCTTATTTTTTGTGTTTAAAGTAGATTTAAACTATTTTTATGGTTTCCTAGAGTTAGCTAAACTTTAGAATAATTTTTCTAAAGCCTTGAGAATATTGTTGATACTCAGATTTGTCAGCTCAGGTCCTACCGGCTACTCTGAGATTTGTTGGAGAACAAATGTAGGCGATTCTCCATAGTTGTGAGTAGACGACAGTCATTATCATATTTTATTTTTGCTATAATTATTATTTTACTCATTTTCTATTTTGAAGTATTTATTTAAAAATTTGGGGAACACAACCTTTGGATTTATCTTGATTTCATCCTTTAATTATTTTCATGGTATTTGTTATATAATAGGTTTGTAGTTTGATTTAATTGTGAGTTATAAAGCATTTAAATGTCGACTTGACGTGGAGTTGAATATGTTTTTCCATAAGTTACGATGAAATGAAAGATGATTTTTAAATATGTGTTTTGGAAATCATTGTTATAATTATGAAATCGTTAACGGCAGTAGGTGCACCTAGTTACATCGTTTTGATTAGGGAGAGCTACCTGTTAGATGGAGTCGCCCCTATGAGAGATGTCATCCGTAGGAGGAGAGGGCTATCAACGTGAACTCCCTAATTGATTCGTGATGATGCGTTGCAGGATTGAGAGGAGATGGCTATCCGTTAGATGGAGCCACCTCTAAGGGAAAGGCCACCCTTAGGAGGAAAGGGCTATCAATGAGATGAAGTCGCCTCTTAGTTCTCAAGAATTTATATTTTTACTTTTTTGATTTCATATGATTCTTTAGGTTTCTCATTGTGATTTCACTTTTCTACAAATTGGATTTTAAATTAATGGTTTTATTGTGTGTATACTTTACTTGAGATTTATCTATATTTTTGGCAGTATTGTTTAGTATAATTATCACATGTTTGTAAAACAATTATTCATGCCTTTTTGTGTTTCCCTTCTAGTTAGTGGTGGTTGTTGTCTTCTCACTAAGTCTTTGTGACTTACCCCTTCATGTTGTTCTTTTTTTCAGATTCACAGGCAGCTAAGTAGCAAGCTATTAGTAGATTCAAGTCACGATCATATTTTTTTGGTAGGCCTCTTTGATCGAGGACCCTTTTTTTTTTGTAAAGTCTATTGAGTAGGGATGTATTTTGCAGCTATTTTGAGTCTAGAAAGTCTTTTGGGAAATGTATCAAATATTTAGATTATGTTATTTGAAATTGACTGAGTTAGAAGTTTAAACAGGGATTTTGTAAATTTAGGAATGTTGAAGTTACAGAGGATACACTATCGAAATTTCGAGAAAAATTATATATATATATATATATTTTTAAATAGTTATTAAGAACGATTTAATTGCTTAATTGTTAAGTTAGTGGATAGGCTTGTCAGGCTAGTAGTATAGCTTGTGCGCCGATCACGACGTATGGTTTTTGGGTCGTGACACTACTCAAACTATAAACAACTCTTATAGTCTTGAGTTTACACAATACTGATTTAGAGTGTTTGGCATAATCTAATTAATCTCAACACTTGTTTGAGGTTTAGGTTCTTTACAAGAGATTTTAGTAAGCTAATAACAATAGATTCATGAATGAATGTTATTGCTTTTTTGTGAGACTTTCAAGTATGAATGTAAGTGATTGATGATTTTTCTTAGCACTTGAATGTCTTGTGTTTCTTTAAGCTCTGTAGTTCCGTTTATATGCTTTGAAGAGGTCCATGACAGCTTTATATGACAGTTGGAGAGGTTCCCTTGGTCAAAGGTTAGATTAAAAATAATCATATTTCTACACAAGACTTTTGACTGAAGCTTTTCTCCTTTTTGACTACAAGACTTTTTGATCTAATGCATTCTTTGTCATTTGATTTGGATAGTGTTTGAAGGTCTCTTTATCACGATAATATATGTCTTAAAGTCATGTTGAAAATTCAGTTTCAAGAACGTTATTGGTCTGTATCACATAAGCTAGAGAATGTTCTTGAACACGGAGAATGATTGATCTTGAATAATTATGTCATTTTGTCTTGAGTCATGTCTTTTCTCCTTTGATCTTTTTGGAGTATTTATTTTGCTAATATGATAATTGTATATTCCTTGTAGATGTACTGGAAATTCATTCGAAATTTGCAAGATCTTTCCTTGCATAAAAAGCTTACCTGAACTTCTTTAATGAAATGAAAAACGTGGAGAACGTTCTTGGTTTTCCCAAAAAATGTCAAGAACGTTCTTGGTTTCTACGAGTTCATTTTTTGCTTTTTCCTTAAACTAATTTGGCTTGCTTTTACTTAGTACCTATCTTGGATTATGACACGCAAAAGCACATGTTAAACAACACATTATTTAGAATCAAAATTAGAGTCTTTAATTAATCTTTTTTTGTTTACATCAAAACAATTAATTGAGATTTTGTCTTAACAGATATCACGTTCCTTAAAGTACACATTGAACAATTCAAACTTAATTCCTCAATTAAAATAGTGCAATCTCGACGAACTTGATTTAAATAGAATTTCTTAGTTTCATTCCAAAATTTTACTAGCACTTATAAGTTTTTCATACAAAAAGTTGTTGCTAATTAAATAAGTAAAATACAACTTATGACTCTCATTCCCGATATCACCTATCAGAGTGGGGCTTCTCCCAAACTTGAACTTCAAAACTCATTATCCTGTTATAATTGCGATTTCGCAAACACAGAGAAAAGCTAGTCAAACACAAACAATGAAGGAGGTGAGTTTCGAAATCATGTTGATAGTATAATATAAGTAAGAAGAACACACAATTAATCATAATAAAACTGTATCATCACACAAACATTCCTCAATAAAAATATCACATTATAAGGTCAGAATCAATACATTTCACTGTCACATCAAAACATCTAAGATGAATTATTATCGCATATGATACATATTAATCACAACAAAACAATTGCAATAAAATGCAATGTTATGCATGAGCTTAGTCTCTACTTCACAATGTGTATCATTCTAACTCTAAAGTACTTGGTTAGGAGGCCTGATACTATGCCACCACCTAAGTGGACGGACAATTCAAATTGGCCCTATCCTCATAAATCTCCTCAACTCAACCCGAGACACAAATATGCGACAATCGAGGTAAATGTGTGTTGTATGGTTACCTTCAAGTCACCTAGGAATTCCCCACCTGAATACCTCCAAGGCCTAACAATCTTGCCTTAAGGCTCAACAATAGACTTCCACGATTAGGCTCATTCAGTTGTACTTCCCCGAAATCATTAGACTTGTCAGATCCTACCTATATGATGACAAAATAATCTCCACTTCAAAAATTATCATCAACTTCAATATTCCCAATATCTATTTTCTCCCCTCATTAGCGTAGACTACTCCATTAAGAGCATTATCTTTAGCACAAGTTGGAATCATCACTATTTCGTCAACTATGGGGTTACTTCAAAATTCTCATCACAAATTTATAGCATCATTATCATCATCATCACATAAACTTAGCACAATTTATAATATCACTATCATCAATCGTAAATCATCATCATCCTCACATAAACTTATATTATACAATGCATCCATATCTTAGTATCACCTCACATAAACTCGTCTAATCCACTATATACACAAAATTCATTTGACATCCAATATCACAATAATATCAAATACCACACATTCGATGAAATTAAATCAATCAAAACCTTATAAATGTTTCTACTCCACATTTTAATGTCACAATTTCGATATTTGCACAGTAATTAATTTATCGCTCAAAGGGCTACTATCGTACGTAGCTAGCCCCGATGAATCATTGGGAACTACGGTTTTCCAGTTCATCTCACAATATATTATACTTATGAATTCAAATGCTCTCTCACTCCGTACCTTATTTTGGTGCTTTCACACGCAAATACGAGTTCACAAGAAAGAAAAAAACATTTGTTCTTTGACTCCTTGTATCTAACTCGATAGTTTATGAGTAAACGTCAAAAACAAATCATGAGAACACACTCTAAAAAGGTAAATTTCGAAATTGAGTCAAATTAACACTACCCCAAATCGGAAAATAATTAGTGGATAATATAGTCACTGTTCACACAGTCTTTTGGCGTTAGTTTCACTCAATCGGACTTACGGTGAAGAAGAATGGTGCAAAATAAGGAATTCGATAAACGGAGAAGTCTAATATTTTATATAGAAATTGGGATAATTATAAATCTACGAAGGTATGTTTAGTTGACTAATTAAATGAGTGAAACAATGTACTAAAACTATGTTTAGTTGTCAAACAATAACCTAATTGTTGTAACTTGTGTTTCCTATTCCTTTTCCAACTATGAGGAACAACCCCTTTTTTATTATTACTATTTATTTTTTACTAACACAATTAAGGATTTGAATCCTCCACACACATGGGCTAAGCCCATTGGTCTTATTATTTATTTTATATTTTACTATTACTATTTATAATTTGGTGAAACAAAATTAATAATTATTTAATCTCATTTTTAATACCCCTCCACACACCATTTAATTTTCAAAACATTACTAATATTTCACAACTAATATATTATAAATAATAGTAATTAATATAATTATCTTTTTTAAAAAAATTCATATTACTAATAACTGAAACTCTCGTATTCAAAATAATCATTATAATTATACTTATTTTTCAAAATATTCACATTAAAATACTATCATCATTAGAGAATAGTCAAAATTACAAAATAAATATAACCAACACTTTATATTAATTACTAAATCATAATAAATATATATATATATATATAAAATCACAATGAGTATATAAAAAATAAAGGAAATCAAACACAATATTATTAATATCTCAAGAAAATTTATTTACAAAATAAATAACTAAAAATAAGAAATAGTTATAAATAATTAAAATTTAACTATGTGCACCCTCAACATTCGTCAAACGCACATGAAAATATCACATTAATTACGAACACACATATACACGTAAAATCACCTAAAATATTATTCTTTAAAATATGTACACTAAAATACTATTACTTTTAGTAAAATATATAAAATAATAAAATATAATATTTGTTATTTGCATCACTCATTTAGTCTAATATGTACAAAATTAGCACGTCATAGAAAGCACATATACAAAGAAAATTTCTTAAAACATATATTCTAAAATAATTTTAGCACCAACTTTATTATTTAAAATCTTGATTCGATAATAAAATAGTTTATTCTAAAATTTGGGGTGTTACACTTTGAATACTTGATATTAAGAATTTTTTACCATGTAGTCTAGTGATAGATACTGACACTTAATCCCATTATAATTTCTGATAATTGATACTTAATCTTATTTTGTAATTTGTCAAGAGATTAAGGATTAAAAGTAAGATTAAAGATATCATCGCTGAGAGATTAGGATTGAATACTCTTGAAAATTGGTAGCAACTTATTAAATGAATTCAGTAATTAGATTCAAGTTTTAGCTAAAGGTTGGTTTCATAATAAAATTCATCTCTGACATTTTTATCATTATAAAGTTCAGTCTTTATTCTTTGATCAATTCGAGAAATATTCAACTAGATCGAAAATCTTTTGTTCAACTTAGTATTTAAAAATTATTCAATAGCATGACGCAATCCTTGAGTCCGACACTTGATCTTATCATTTTATTATTACTTGCAATGATACAGTACACTTACTAAAATTGCTATCAACTATATTGAGAAGTTCATCAATAAAGTCTTGACAAATATTGGTAAGTTTTGCCATCATAAAAAGGGGGAATATGTAATTGCAAGTTTCTCTATGACATACTTAGTATTTTGATAGATGTCAAAGCTATGTTTATTTAGTTAGTTGTGTGATGGTTTGTGATTCTTTGTTGATTATCTAATTCTCAACATTCACAAATGTCTTAAATTAGAAAAAGTAACATGAAAATCATATTTTATCGTGGATAAGTTTAGTTGCATGATAGAATCATAATGATATATTTTGAAAAGAGACTTAATGTACTATATATGCGAGGATTAAATACAGGAACCATAACGAAAATTACGGTGTGATTTTCTCTTAACTCTCTACATTATGCATTTTAGGTTCATTATAATTTTTGTTTCTTGGGGATGGTGGCGCAAAATGTATTTTTTTAGTTTTTGAAAGATATAAAGATTAGTGACTTTGAAAATTTTATTTTGATACATTTTTCTGATTTGAATTGTTGTATTGGATTATTGTTTTAAAATAACATCAACAATTGCAAATTGTAATAAATGTTGATTTTTTTGTTTACTTTAATCTTATTTAATCTGTGTGTGCATTCAATTTCATCTTATTCGAACAACATGTTTTTCTTGCATCAAATTGTCTTTTCCATACGAATAAACACTCTATTCCATCACGTTTTCAAATATTTTTCAATATGTAATTGAAAGTCTCTGAAAAGTTGGACCTATTCAACCCCTCTTCTAGAGTCTATAGACCATCTCGACTAACACAAAGTGTTATTCACCTTTGTAACAATTCAACTTTTCATAATAGTTTCAAACATATAGATGTGAGGTATAATTGAATTTGTGATGTTTTGGATGCAAAATTGTTGAATTTATCCAAGTATCTCAAGATTTTTAGCTTAATCTATGATTGTAATAATTGGTCTCCATATGATTGGAAGACATCTTAGAATTTTTCGTACTCTGTCTTGTATTGAGTATGCTCTGCCAAGAGAACGCATTTCATTTACTATGGTTGTAAATCTTGAATACATTTCAAACAAAACTTTCATACGCCAATATCAATTATTGTTTCTTTGACATGACTTGTTCCTTCATGATGGATTTGTAGTGTATCCCATACTTTTTTTGTTGTATCACATTCATCGACTCTTTCTCTTTCTTCCCTACTTGAGGCACAAGACAAAAATAAATTGAGCTTTAGAGTTTAGAAGTACCTTAGCTTTGTCTTCTGTTGTCCAATCTACTTCTTTCTTTTCAGTAGATGTTGAGTCATTCTGATCAATTCTTGGCATGAAGTTTCCATTTGTTATGATGCACCACATTCCTGTATCTTGTGATTTAAGGAACAGCTGCATCTTACTTTTCCAAAAGTAGTAGTCTGTAACAATGTCAATCATAAGGAAGAGGGTTTGAATTGTGATTTTCTTTTTAAAAATTAATTCCTACTTTTAATTTAAGCTAACTCAAGATTAATCTTGGTTTCAAATACGACAAATGCACAACATTCTTGGTTAGTGAAATTAAAAGAACATATTCCTACGTGATCTATGCTTAATGAGTGAGAAATAATTAAATATATGGATAAGAGAATCACACAATAATGTATCCTGGTTCACCCAAGGTGTGCTACGTCCAATCCTCACAATATGTGAGCTTTTCCACTAATGTGCTTAAACAAGAATGTTCTTGCTTTTCACACAAACTTTCCTGATCAGTTACAATGTTTCACCTTTCGACCTTAAAAGGATTTCCTACAGTTACCTTTCAGTCCATAAAGGGTTTTCACAAAGTCACCTTTTAATCACAAATGAATTTTTACAAACCATTCAAACTATCTTTAAGAATATAGTCTTGAGTTTCAAATGAAGTATTGAAAGAAGGTTGATGGATCATAATCTACTCAACACTTGTTTGAGTTTAATTTTCGGTAGAAAGATCCTTGAATCTAATGAAAAAGAACTAGAGCTTTTGCTTGATTGAAGAACTTAGATTTCTCAAGTATGATTGTTTAAGTGATTAATTGCTTGCACTTGAAACTCTTGCAATTATCTTGACCTTGAGGTTGCTTTTATAAGCATGAAGAGGGTTAATGATACCTCATGTAGCCGTTAGTAATCCAGCTGTTCAAATTAATCTTTTATTAGACATATATTCTATTTGATCAAGAACATTCGTGCTTTATAATCATAACATTCTTTGTTTATTTTTGAGTGAATGTTGGACTGAGAGCTTTTTGACAGTCGTTTGATGTCAATATTTTTATGCTTTGTACGCAGGCTGCCTTTTTGTAGAGATGCAGTATCAGTGTCTTATCCTTGCTGTCCTAGTTGTACTTTGTTTCATAGGCCATCAATCTGGAGATTGATCTTGTTATGGTTTTTTGATGTTGTTTTAAACTTTTGTGCTTGATCATGGTTCCGAGTTGCCTTGATGTTTAATTCACTTGAAATATGGATTTTGATTCATTTCATTTTTAGAATAAATTGTTCAGAATGATCTTGTGTGAAGAAGGCTAATACTTTCGCAAATAAGAATGATCTTGGTTTTGACTGGATTGAATGCTGTCAAAAAACCATAATGATCTTGGTTTGTCCAAACTGCTGTTTTTATGAATCATAATTAGAAACACAATTTAGAATCATAATTAGAAATTTAATTAACTTTTTTTTTAATTATTTTCAAAACTTTAATTTGGGATTTTGCTTCAACAAGAAACTCGCACACAAATGAGAGATTTCGAGTTCGAACCTAAGACATGATATCCAATATAATAATATCAATATTTTGTCAGTTGAATTAAGTTTTACGGATGATTAGTTTCACATTTATTTCCATTAAAATAAATAGTGTGTAATTTTTTTTATATAAAAAATACTATATACATCTACATCTATATGGCAAAGATAATTGATGGTGTTAGACAATGGTCTAAAATTATTTTATTTGTTGTGTGAATAACTATTACACCGGAAAAAATATATCAATTTAATAAAATAAAAAAAAGAAAAATAAAATATTTTCGTTACAAAAAAAAAAGAAAAAAAAATCAAATATTTCGAAAAAATATATCAAATATTAGTTCCAAAAAAAGCGGAAAAATTAAACAACTTTAACATCTAAAGAAACGCATCGACTTCAATAGAGTGGTATGGTAATTTGCTATACTTGAATTGAATCCTACTAATTCAAACACCAAAACCCTTGTCGCTGCGAATTCTTTGTTACTATGCCCTTCAATTCATTAATTAACACCCTCATAAATATGTTTTTTTGTTAATTCAATTTATCAAAGATTGAAATCAAGATGAGTGTGATTCCAAAGGAAACAATTGAAGTCATTGCACAAACCATTGGCATAACTAATTTATCTTCCGATGTTGCCCTCGCTCTCGCCCCCGATCTCGAGTATCGTATTCGCGAAATCATGCAGGTATTATCTTTTTCTTCTTTAAACCTTTTCCCCAATTTTCAATTTTTCATCTCTAATTTAAATGCTTAATTAACCCCTTTTCTCTGTGTGTGTGTGTTTATTTTTGAAATTTTCAGGAGTCGATAAAATGCATGCGCCATTCTATGAGAACTTTTCTTACTGCTGATGATGTTGATGCTGCTCTTGCATTGAGAAATTTAGAGGTAACTTTGTTTTGCTTTATGTTAGGGTTTTAAATAGCTGTCGCGATCAATTCTTGATATTGCAGAGAATTGCAGTCAAATGTGGCCTTGATTGAGTTGCAGTTTTGGCAATGCAAAAACTGTTATGTTGCGGTCCAGATTGCAGTCATGGACTTTTTATTTTTTCAAAAAGCTAAAATAAAATTGAATTAAAAAGAATTATTCAGAGTACAAGATGTGTCAAGAACAACTGCAGCAAGAGAGATACAACCAATCACGGTAGCGAATTGATGGCAAATTTACAAGCCAACAAAACATGAAATCTGAAATTTTAAAATACAACGAACCATTCAGGCCCAAACATTTATTTAAAACACTGCTTTACTGTTATGTGTTTGCTTAACTTTTTATTTGATAGGATTGTTTTTCAAGGTGTCATCAATTTTCTGTTAGTTTTGAGTTTAAAATGTTTTAGTTTTTAACTTTTTTAAATTTTTGATAAATAAATGTTAGCAAGTTAGTGATTATGTTAATTTCTAGGGTTTGAATCTGGGACCTCCTGCTTAAAACTCCTTCAGTGTCCCTTAGCTCACCAACTGAATTGCCTACTTGAAACTTTTAGTTTCTTTTTTTGAGCTACCTCCTATTTTAGTTTTTATCTTTGATTGTATTGTTTCTGCTTCCATTTGTCTTTATGTATCAGCCTTTATATGGTTTCGCCTCTAATGATCCTCTGCGGTTCAAAAGAGCTGTTGGGCACAAGGATTTGTTCTACATCGATGACAAGGATGTGGATATTAAAGATGTAAGAATTTTGTAGGTACTTCTAGACCATTTGTTCTAATTGAAGTAGTTGAAGAATTGCTTCCTGATGTGATTTTCTCACTATTTTTCTTGATTTTGAATAGGTGGTTGAAGCAGCTTTACCGAAAGCGCCCCTTGATACATCAATTACCAGTCATTGGTTGGCTATTGAAGGTGTGCAACCTGCAGTTCCTGAAAATGCTCCAGTTGAAGGTAATTTTTTATATTTAAGTGCTCCTTAGTACACTGGGATCACCCATCCTCATTGCATAGTTCATATTATAATTATTAATTTCTGGCTATTCAGCTTACTTGCTATATATACTATTGAAGATTATAACTAGCATGAATTTTATATTTTGTCATCTGCATGATTCCACTCCTTTTTATTTTGTTTCAGTTACTATGAGGTGTATGATTAGAAAAGTTTGATTTTCCAACTATTGACAATTTTGCTTGCATTATGTTACATGCAGCTCCCTCTGAGATAAGAAAAACTGAATATAAGGAAGAAGCGCTTCCTGTTGATGTCAAATTACCTGTTAACCATATAATAACGATGGAGCTTCAGGTATACACAGGATATGGGATGCATTATAATATTATTATTTTAAAGTAGTTTCATATTTATTGATCAACATTAATGTGCTTTGTTTCTTGTACAGCTTTACTATGAAAAAATAATTGAGCTGTGTTTAAATAAGCCTGGCTCCATAACTTTTAGACGAGCATTGGTTACCTTGACAACTGACTCAGGACTCCATCCTTTGGTTCCTTATTTCACACGCTTTGTTGCTGATGAGGTATTGACATGTTTATATCTATTACGTTTTCTTGGTTAAAGCTCTTATATATGGTGCAAAATAGACTTTTAAGTACTCATTTTTATCTTTTTCTCCCTTGTCATATCAGGTGACACGGAATTTAAATAATATAAATATTTTATTTGCCTTGATGCGCCTTGTGCGGAGCCTTCTGCAAAATCCTCACATACACATAGAACTTTATGTAAGTATGGTGCTATTTTAATTGACTCTGTCTAAAATTCATCAACTTCAGAGTTTCAGTCACTATCTAATTTTTTGATGAACTCTATCAGTTACACCAATTGATGCCACCTATCATTACTTGCATTGTTGCAAAAACAATTGGAAACAGACTGTCTGATAATCACTGGGAGCTTAGGGACTTCAGTGCTAATCTTGTTGCTTTGATATGCAAAAGGTGTGGACCTTCTCTCTACATATGATAAGAGTATAATCATAGCTGAGCTCATTCATTTATTATTTAACTTAATAGTTCTCAGCTCTTTTGACTTCTTTAAATGAAAATTTAATGCATATTTGAGGTAATTGTACAAAAAAGAGAGCTGAGATTGAGAAGGTCCACTTGAATGCTGGCTGTTAAGGCTGTTACTTATATTTGTGTGTGTGAGTGATATTAAATATATCAAAATTAAAATTATAGAAGAATAAGAAATTTTAAGCTTGTATGCATCATTTATATATACTCTTTGAGTTCTTATGGTCCTAGTCTGAACTGTACAGATTTGGGCATATGTATCACAATCTTCAGCCACGTGTGACAAAGACGTTTCTCCATTCTTTCTTGGACCCTACAAAAGCTTTGCCTCAACACTATGGTGCAATTAAAGGAATAGCAGCTCTTGGATCAAGACTGGTATATATCCTGTGTTTTAATAATAGCAGACAGACTGTTAGATAACGGCTTGTGGTTATAAAATTGGTCTCATTATGTGATTGTCTTTGAGGACAATAAATCAATGAAGATGGCTATGATTAATTGTAATACAAGCATGCATTCTTTTTACCATCTGGTTAGTTCTTATAGACAATAACGAAAAGCTGTTCTTCCTTTTTTTTTTCCTGGATATATTATGGTTTTACTATTTCAAACCTATGCATCTGTTAACAAATTACTGTTTAAAACCTATACTTTTTCTTCTTTGGAGTTCATGGGTGACTTTTATCCTTTGTGAATTAGACCATCCAATTATGCATGCCAATTAATTCACAATGCTCCTTCATTTGAGTAGGTTCGCTTGCTTATACTTCCAAATATCGAGCCATATTTGCATCTTCTTGAGCCAGAAATGCAACTTGAGAAGCAAAAAAATGAAATCAAAAGGCAAGAAGCATGGCAAGTCTACGGAGCCTTGCTGGTGAGTTGTAACTTTTGTTATTGAGTTTAATTTTGACACAAACCAAAAAGAAAATTACACCAATATCCAGTGATATGTTTTCGCATTGAATTTGACAAACATTTTTTCCTTCAATGAAGTGGCAACTCACCTAGTTTTGATCATGCACGAATCTATTTGTTTATTCTGAACATCTTTTGCCTAATTAGTGAAGTCATAAACCTTTCAGTGTGCAGTAGGTCAAACTATGCATGAAAAGGTCAAAACATTCAGCAGTTTGCTTTCTCCTCCAATTCGGGCTACTTCAAGAGGCGATGGAAAAGGAATGACTGTAAAATCAAGTATGACTTTATTTTTATGCATAATAATGAATTGTATTGATGTCTTTGAAGCAATTCTTGTCCAAAAAAAAGTCTTTGAAGCAATAAACCTCTTCTCTGGAATGGATGATTTTTGTTTGGTTAAGTTTATATGCATGCCCTAGGATGATTAATGTCTGATATGGCTCTCTCTCTCTCTCTTGAAGCTAACCTTCACTCCTCCGTCCCTTTTTTTACACACATTTTGAGGAAAAGATTTGTCTCTAAATATAAACCCCTTTTCAAATTACTAGATATATTTATTACTCTTTCCAAATAAATCCTTAATCTTAAATATGAGAAGTCAATGTTAATTATATATATATATACATACAAAAGCATAAGAAAATTATATACATATGCAAAGGGGTATTTTAATTTTAGGTACATCTATACATAAAATAGACACATTAAATATACTACATATTTTTTTTTTATATATCTGAAAGTGTTAGAAGATATACGGCTATTAGAAAACATTTTCTTCTTGATGACACAAACTAGTAACTGATACTTATTAGGAGCACTGTCAAAAGTAATCTTTAAGTATATTCTTAATCTTTGACAGTAATGCTATATCTTCACTCTAATTTATGAAGTTTTTTTTGACTCATTAATGAAGTTAAACATAAAGCCAGCAGCGTCAATCTAATGCTGCAGCCACAATATGCACGGAGGAAAATGGCAGCAGATGGTGGTCACAGTGCGGTGGTACCAATGAATTCCATGTCAGTCGACAACATGCAAGGCTCAACAAGTGGATTTTCCAACATGATGGGGGTTTCCAATTCTAACATTGCCATGTCGTCGTCATCGGTTCGTCAATTATCCAACGAAAACACTGCACGGAGAGAGGTTGGAGGTCAACAATGGAAGGAAGCTTCCTCTTCCATTCTAGCTCAGGCTTGGAAGGATGACATAGATGCAGGACAATTGCTGCCACCATTGTTTGAATTATTCGGAGAAAGTTTGTTATCATTTACACCAACACCTGAAACCTTTAAGTTTTTGTAAAACAAAGCTGTATTATTTGTATTTGTTTTGCATGTGAAAGTGCATGTAACTTGGTCACTGTTTCCGTGACTTGTGGCCGAATAAATTAGAAGCTAGTATAGATTATAAATCTATCTGTATTTTAGTCTCTATTATCATTCAAAAGTGTGGATTTTTTGTTTTGTTTTTGTCTTAGATGATTTATTTAGCATAGATTGTATTATCTTTTGATTATAATGTAAATTCAAATGCCTTGATTTTTATTAAATATCATATAAAATAAGAGCTTTTCATTTTTTTTTTGCTGTAATAAAAAGCAAATAACTTGTTTTGTGAGAAACAAAACAACTGAAGAAAACTTTAAAAAATTAAGGTAGTTACTACTCACCACTATAAGTTGAAATTTTTGGCATGTTGAGAAAGAAGACAATGGTTTTAGGCCAATGCCCATTCGCCTAATAAATATATTTTACACTGTTGAAAATTATTGGAAGTTAAAATCAAATAAAAATGAATAAATATGTTGAAGAATGAAGAGCTAGGGCTCTGACCGCGTGCCTGTTGAAGAATGAAGAGCTAGGACTCTGACCGCTTGCCTGTTGAAGAATGAGCGGACAACTCATAGGCAGTGGTTTGGTTAAGGAAAACTACCGGAGTCGTAGTGAAAGCGAGTCTTCATATATCGAGTCATATAATTCCATTATATTGACAATTTCAAAAAACTCTGAAATATCTCTAACAATTTCATAGTAGAATGGCAGTCGAGCAAACATGCCCCATCTTCTAGTGGTTTAGGACATCTCTTTTAAGGACGCAACTTCTCTTGAGGTTGGGTACTACGAAAGGAAATAAATCACCACGAATATCAAACTACCCAAAAAGCATTAGCTCTACCTAAAAGGAGGTGATCTAATCGCACTTTCTAGTACAGCTACCTTGTTATGACTTCACTCTAGTCACTAGCTCTGCCTTCGCCATCCCTCTCCTTGAGAGCTCTTGCATTTTTATTTCTTTTTTTATGATTTAAAGTTCATTTGTTATAAATAGTTAATTTTTTTTGGGTATTTTATAATAATTTGTATATTATTTGTTAGAAAGTAGAAGTTATTATGTGTTTGTTTATTGCAATGAAAATTGATTTTTTAAATAATTAATTATTAAAAATGCTATTTACAGAAGCTACTCAAAATACTTTTTGTTTAGAATAGTTTTTAGATTATTTTTAAATTATGATATTATTTTTGAAAAACTATTACCCTTTTCATTTTTGTAAATATATGTTTTTATTTTTAGTGGCTATAAATTTTTTTCTTCGATTTTTGCTTTTTTCCTTTTTTGGAAATTATTTTAGCTCTTAAAACATAGATAAATTTATTTTATGTTAATTATTAATTTTGTTAGAAGGTGGAGTTGAACTATAACCTTCAACTCCTTAAACTACCAAACTCCCCAATTTATTTTAAGTTAATGGGCATGCATGATTTGTGTATACAATTTTTGTGAGTGTACGTAATTTCATACAAATCATGAATTGAGTAGTTATTTTATAATAGAAATTGTAATTGTTATTAACAAAATTGATTTATGATATTTTTTCTCTTTATTTTATATATCTTTTGGACCAATTTTATTTTTTCAAAAAAGAAAAGAAAAGTTATTTTTTGACCAAACTTTGTATCAGTGCCCTTGCTGTGTTTCTTCTACTATCGCCCATTTTCGTCTCAAATGAACCATCTCATGGAAACTCAACTCAATTTTCAGCTTCTCCTAATAAAACTCTGAAATCCCAATTCATCTTCAATTTCTCCATTCCAAATTAACCCTAAAACCTGAACCCTAAATTAGCCATGCTTTCCCTAAAAAACCCCAATAAGCTACTCTCATCCTCTTCCATTCCCACTCCAATTTCTCACACTGCACTCTCTTCTTCTTCCTCCTTCGCTCTCAAAAAATGTATTTCACTGAACCCTAGATTAACAACAAGCAATACCGAACCCTCGCGACGTCGTTTTAGGCCGGTTAACTGCTCCTTTTCATCCATAGACAATGCTAAGATTAAGGTTGTTGGTGTTGGTGGTGGTGGTAACAATGCCGTTAACCGCATGATTGGTTGCGGCTTACAGGTTTTTCTTTTTTTCCCTTTCTCTTTGTAGTTACTGATAAAGTTACGTTTTTTATTCATTTTTTTTGGTATATATGTTAATGGGTTATTTTGTTTTTTATATATGAATCGTGCAATTGTGATAACTTTGGTGGGTTTGCTTATCTAATCTAAGAAATGCTATAAAAAAAGCGCTTCTCAATTTGTTTAAATTTATATGATTTTCACTAAATTTATGTGGAATGCAAATCATGTAGTGTTTTTGGATTTATGTATGCTTCACATTTCTCGCATCCCAATGTGCTGGGACCGGAATTTTGTGATGCTACATTTTCAAATTGTGGTGTAATTGTGCGTTTGCCTTTTGGACGTGGTTCAAAATGGGCAAAGAGTGGATTCCATTTTGAATTTCAACAAAAAGAAGAGAGATTATTGAAATTAGAGTGTAGAGTACATTACTAGCATCTTGTTTCTGTTTTTGGGAGATGTTTTTATCATGGCTGCATTTTAGGAATCATTGGTGTTGTGCTACAGAATTGCATCTAAGTTATATCGCTAATGTTTAATTCTGAAACGTTTTATTTTATTATTTTTTTAATTAGGGTGTAGACTTTTATGCTATAAATACTGATGCTCAAGCACTGTTGCATTCTTCTGCTGAGAACCCTATCAAAATTGGAGAACTCCTGACTCGTGGATTAGGTCGGACACTCTCCTTCTATGCCTTTGAAATTCCTTTCTGCATTGTGCTCAATTGGAACTTGCTTATAAGTTGATCATTATGTGATTTGTGTATGTGTGTGTAGCTTTATTTCCTAGGTGGCATTTGATTCGAATTGCTTGATAGAGATGCAGGTACTGGTGGTGATCCACTTTTGGGGGAACAAGCTGCCGAGGAATCTAAAGAAACTATTGCTAATGCTCTTCATGGCTCAGATTTAGTGTTTGTAACTGCCAGTATGGGTGGAGGAACGGGGTCTGGTGCTGCCCCTGTCGTGGCCCAAATATCAAAAGAGGCTGGTTACTTGACTGTAGGTGTTGTTACCTATCCCTTCAGTTTTGAAGGACGCAAAAGATCCTTGCAGGTATGTGTCATTTCTTTCTGTAGTTGTAACTTCGAAGTACACTCTGTAGAACCATGATAATATTTTTCATTAATTGCTTGATGTTTATTTTTCTTTCTTCCAAGATATTGGGTTGCTATGAGGATATTTTGAGTGGCTGAAATTTATATGTCATCATATCAGGCACTAGAAGCCATTGAAAAGCTGCAGAAAAACGTGGATACACTTATAGTGATTCCAAATGACCGTCTGCTTGACATAGCTGATGAGCAGACCCCTCTTCAGGATGCTTTCCGTCTTGCTGATGATGTTCTACGCCAAGGAGTACAGGGAATATCAGACATCATAACTGTGAGTTCATTTACAATTCATTGATATTTCCTATCCGGTCACTGTAATGTGAGAATGTTTAGTTTATCCCACTACATTGGTAGATTGTAAAGAGGATAAGAGCTTTTTCATTAAATACCTGAATAATTCTCCACCTACTTTTTTAAAGTCTTTGAGTGATTTCTCCTACATCATCATTAAATATTTAATTAATGTCAAAGTACATTTATTAGGATTTTGGATTATCCTTTCCTTTTACAGATACCTGGTCTTGTAAATGTGGATTTTGCTGATGTAAAAGCTGTGATGAAAGACTCTGGAACTGCAATGCTTGGAGTAGGTGTTTCGTCGAGTAAAAACCGTGCAGAAGAAGCTGCAGAACAGGCTACTTTGGCACCTTTAATTGGATCATCTATTCAGTCAGCCACTGGGATAGTGTACAATATTACCGGAGGAAAAGACATAACTCTGCAGGAAGTGAATAGAGTGTCTCAGGTACTTTCATTTTATCAGCACTTGTTGAAAGATCATCTTATCATTACTTTGTCAAAAACATATGAATCCCTTTTCTAAAATAGTAATTTTTATAGGTTGTGACAAGTTTAGCCGATCCTTCTGCCAATATTATATTCGGGGCCGTTGTTGACGATCGCTATAATGGCGAGATTCATGTGACTATCATTGCAACTGGCTTCTCACAGTCCTTCCAAAAGATGCTACTAACAGATCCAAGGGCTGCAAAGCTTCTTGACAGATTACCTGGAGGCCAAGAAAGCAACCAAACGTCCCCTCCTCTCAAGACCTCAAACTTTTCATCAACAGTTGCGTCTAAAGCATCCCCACAAAAGCTCTTCTTTTAGCTTCTTGGTTCTCTTAACCCTTTTTTATTGTAGTTTTGTATCTGTAAAGATCTTTAAGCTTGATTTAGGTATCTTTTTGGTTATGGCCTTGTCCCTTGAATATAAAGAATGCTTTTACAAACTCTTCAAAAAGTTGGCTATTGGCATGGTTTGTGTCTCATAGGGTCAGTGTAATACTTGTAGCATTTTTGTCAAAAGGAATGAGAAAGTATATAGGTTACTTTGCATGTTGATGATAGAAGCTTCAATTTTAATGCCTACAGCTAATGTGTTACATTTTCATGTGGAATTCAAATGTACTCAGTGTAGAAATAGTATAACAAAATGTCAAAACCACTTGGATTAGATTACTGCTGACTCGATATGGGTGGGGAGTGGGGGGTTGAGTAGTTTGCTTGTAAGTTCAATGTTCATATACTTTCAAAATTTATTTTAGAGTGCTAGGAACAAATTCTTTTTAACACTCATCATAACACTCACTTTTTCAGTGAATTAAAAATCTATATGGTTTTATCACTTTATGTGAGATCTATTTATAAAGTGTGATTTATATTGAATTTATCCAATAAGAGAGAGTGTTGAAAAGAGAATGTTTTTATCACTTCTCTCTATTTAGTGAGGTGCAACACATCACTTAAAGTTAAATTTAAGAATTAAACTAGCTTTTGATATCAAACAATATTCGGAGAATTGACAGAGGCATGTTGGCATGATGTGAAAGTTTACTTTGAGAAAGTTGAGCTTTGTAATAAACTAAGAATTATTGGCCAATCAATGGATTCATATTTCTTGCTGTTACAGCAGGAGGACGTTGTAATAGATCGGGACCATATAGTTTAAAATCAACGGTTGAAATCGTTTATACTTAATTTTATTGATGTGTAATCTAAATCGTCTGATTTCAAATCAACAATTGAGATTGTTTACTGTGACAAATTCTGTGATCTTACTACTGCAAACAATCTAGATTCGTAATAAATAAACTCCATAGTACTAGTGTAGAACAACGGTAGACGAGCTGATACAATAAGGAAAATTGCTATTTGAACTATATCAATAAAATGGATTGCATTGTACTAAAAAAAACCAAACTATTTAAATAGTTTATGAATTGAATTACATTTAAAACCAATCAATTAATCAAACTTCATTCAAAAACCAATTTAACAATTTTAAAATTTTTTTAACCTCAATTAAGATTTTTTTTTAGAAAATTTTTGAAAATTTTTTTTCTCAAAAAAAATAGAAAATATCGAATTCTTTTTTGAAAAAAAAAAAAAGCAAATTTAAATAATTTTTTCTTAGAAATTTTTTGAGAACATTTTTTCTTGAAAAATTTTTGATTTTCTATTTTGAAAAATAATCGAAA